>CM040238.1:126878987-127335505 GCA_022545495.1 Chrysanthemum lavandulifolium
TATATAAGTAGAAGGGAGTTGTGGTTGTTGAACAAGTAGATAAGGAGTAAAGACAACATAAATTCTTACATGCTAGTCAACAAAAAAACAAAAACATGTTCAAACATAATATTGTCGATATTACAAATGGCTAGAAGAGTAGAAGCCTACAACCTTTGAAAACTGCTGGAATTTGTGCCATTCAGAGCGTGAATTTTATCCAGCACATATGGATGTCTTGGATATAAGTCTTCCACAGACACTCCATAGTAAGCTGCCTCATACTCTGCATCTTCAAGCCAATTTTTCCTCTCCCATTCCTCTTCAATTCTTTTGTACATTCTCTCCTCTTCCAAAAACTGCTGGAATGCTTCTTCATCCAACCTGGACTGCTCTTCATCTTCCTCCAAATTTGTGTGTTCTTCTTCTTGCTCATAAAGAGCTTCATAAAACTCTTGTTCCATAGTCTTCCTTATATCGTCTTCATCCATCCACTACAAAAGTAATACATTTGCACATCAACTAGAATGTAAACACACAAGAACAATCGTTATGCAAATGACAATTAAATGAATACCTGTTGCCTTCTGCCATCACAATGCCTTTTTATACCTCGAACCTTAGTTTCCTTTGTTAGTTTTGGTAGCTGATCCTTGTAACAGCTAGACTTATTATGTCCAACAGTTTGACAATTGGAGCATTTAATCTGTTTACGAGCTCTAGATTTACCCATTTTGACGTAATTTGTCTGAAAGGGTTGGGTTTATGTATATGAATTCAAATTTGTGGTAAAATGTGAGAATAAAGTGCTTGCTATAAGTTAATGCAAATGTGAGGACATGATAGGGACTAAAACACATGTCCCTATACTCTTAAACTGTTTGAGCAAGGACCATAGTTCTACCAACACCCAATACAATCAAAACCGATATAACAACTCTCTTGAGACGAATACAACAATTAACAACATAATTAACAAGTTAAAACACTAGAACATAACATATAGATTCATTAACTTCATATTAAACATTAAATATTCAATTATATTTTCCAAAAAAGGGAAAACATAACCACTTCTTTTCCTTCTCAACACTTCCTAAGATCATCAAGGAAGTTGTTCTCATCACACACCGTGATTGTGTCGACGGATCATCCTCCTTATCTCCAACGCCTTCAAGACATTAGCCTTTTGCTGCTTGCGAAGATCCTCGATAACCTTGTACTTCATCACCGTAGTTCGAAAGCCTTCGATCTCGGAGATGTATTCTTGGGTTTTCATCATACCGAATCAAGTCGGTCAAAGTGTTTTGGAGTTCCTTAGCAATATTGATGTCCTTATCGTTTTCTCCGATAAAGAGAAATCGAGTCAAACATGTAGTCGAGTTCAAGCTTTGGCAAGTTCTTCAAGTAGTGGAAGTCACCATTGGGAGGTTGTTGAGATTTTCTTAGGATATGTTTCTTTTGATTGTTGGTATGCAATTGGTATATTGTATTAACCAATAAATACCAAAACAACTGGACGTTCCAAATTCGAGGACTAATTGTGAAGTTAGTAAAAGAGAAATAGTCAAGTTTGAGTGAGAAAAATACGCGGAATTTTAAGTGCAAAAACGACTAATCGGCCAAATTGAGGGACCAAGTGTGATATTTTAAACCTATTACCACTGCAACTTGACCTTTTGCCTTCCTTGATACGCTTATACACAATTAATGTGTTGGGAATCACCAAAAGAACCCAACTAACAAGATCCAAACAATAAGCACAATCATAATAACCCTTTTAGCACAATTTTACTTAAAAACATCATTTTTGAAGTTGTGGGTAGGGTAGAGCAGGATGCTAACTTTAGGATACTTAGTCAAACACCTTTAGGACTAGACGTCAATGGCGGGGATAGATAAGAAAAAATGCGGGAGTGGAACCGGGACACCAAGAGTGAAAGGTGGTGTTGTAATCAAAGACGAAGAAGGGTTGTAGCTAAAAAGGGAGAAAATTAAAGGAAAGGAAAAGGAAAGATGGTTGATGAAGAGGAGGTTTTGCCCGAAAAAAGGAGAGAAGTTGTTCAAGAATTTAAGCGAGGTTTAGATGGGAAGGGAAGGCCAAAATGGTTGAGTTTGCGGGGTTTGATGTTGAGAACTTGCCGGTTTTGATGTGGATGGGAAGGTGAAAGGGTTGGTGAAATCACGATGTTTCAAGCGGTGTTAAGACACCCTTCGAACAAAGAAAAGATTACAAGCTGCGTCCTAGCCTCGTAGCCAAAGGCGACCCTAGGTGATGTTTCGATGATGAATACCATGTCATGTGTTAAATTCCATTGTCGCATGATGACAGCTTCATAACTTATCTGTTTGTTGTTTGTATACTTGCTTTTGCGATACGGTGGTAGCACATCATCAATTTAGGGTTCATGTTTTGTCGGTTCAACAGTTCGGATATTGATCGGTGTGTAGATCATTTGAAGATTCAAAGTTGAACATTTTGAAGTTGGGCCCAAATTGTCTCTTATATTTTGTAACGATCGAGATATTAACATGTATCATACAATGACCCGTAGTATCGGTTATGTTCCGTTTCATCAAACATCGATATAGTTGACTATTGTAAGTCAACTAGCTAAGTAGTTGATAATGTATAAATTTGTTTGTTAATCCTAGGTAAATTTCGTAGCTCATACTTTCTTTACCAGTTGACTTTTATGAAGTCATACTTAAGTGGTGAGGACTCGGTACACTGATATAATTTGTTCAAACAAAAACCCTTTTTTTTTTGGTGTAGTTCTTGAGTTAGAGTTAACTAAGTTGAGTTATAAATGTGTATGGACTATAATACCCTCCAATAACTAACAGAAAAAAGACGTTGACATAGGCGTTATTGGTCAAGGGACGATTCTGGCATTTAATGGCCAAGGTTTGGACCTGTGGCGATGAAAAGGCCGAATTTTGTCCCATCGCGATGCGTCCTGCCAAGTTTAGCGACCAACGGTGTATTTTAGTCTAAAATTTAAAATATTTTTATTATGAAATTATTGTGATATTCCCAATCACGCCCAATACATCAGTTGGGCAACCAAAAAATAAGAACCACGACCGATGTGGACTTCGGTCAAGTGGGTTGTGGAGGCGGAAAATACGCAACATCGAGTGGTTTTTCAATCAACACACAATTTCAATACTAAAACTTTACCACTCTATAAATACTAACTCAAACACATTTCTAAAACACACAATTTCAATCAACCATTCTAACGAAATACCCATAAAGATTTATTATGGCTTGCCATCTCCCCCATTCCGCTGAAGATATGAAAATGTACGTTAACAAACAATGCGAAGAAGATGATGTTGCTCAAAAAAATGCTATTATAGACGTTATCCATCTGTTTGAGCAGGCAAGGGCAGAGAAGCAAACAGATGAGAGAAAACTACAAAGAGTTGCAACGACATTACGCCTGAACGAAAAGCTGTGATTGACAAATTTTTGAAAGATCAAGCCCGCAAAGACGACGAGATTGCTGAAAAGTTGTGGCGATGTGTTCAAAAGGTATCGGACAACGTCAGCACCAAATTTAATTGAAGCTACCGGGAGAACGAAAAAGATGGTGTAGGTGCATCAACTTCGACGGCTCGTGATTTTTTGGCCGATTATCGGACTCCTCCGACTCTTGATTAGATTTATGATTTATGTATTTCGTATCATTTTATTTTAATATATTGTAATGTTTTATTTTAATGAATTTTAAATTTGTTGTTTAAAATGTAACGTCATCGATCGTGGCATCCGGGTCGTGTCTCGGTCATTGGAGAGAAAGCTTACGTGGCGTGGTGACCTGGGTCATCTCCGGTCCGGTCACGATTAAATTCATCAACTGACTCTACTTTTCAACATTAGTTTACTCTTAATAATAATAAAATAAATAATGTTTTTTCTATTTTTTATGACCCTTTTCAACATTTTCTCTGTATACACGTAAATATCAAAAGAAACTGTGATTTGACAAATCATCACTATCTCGAGGTACAAAAAATGTCAGAGAAATTATCTCTGAATAGACGTGAATATTTTTTGTAATTGATCATCATTTCATATTCCATCTTTCTCATTTTTTTATCAATAATTTTAAAAATTAAATATAAGATTTGATTTCTACTTTTTTTTGTGTTAATAATATCTATTCGAAATATTATTACAATGAAATTAAAAGATATATACTAAATTTTTTGATTAAAATCAGACTTATGATTGATATGATGGTAAGAAGACGAGTTGTTTGATATTAAAAAATTTAGTCATATTAAAATGATTTTACGATATTAAATTGCTTATTATGATATTAAAGGATGTGTAGGTTATTTTTATATGTATTCTGATATTATTGTTTGATATTAAAGCAAATGTGAAGATTAATATTTTAAAAATAACAAATTTTATTGAAAAAATAAACAACTAACTCTGATATTATAACTCTGATATTAAGACAATATCATATATTAAGATAACTAACTCTGATATTAATACAATATCATATATTAAACAACAAACTCTGATATTAAGACAATATTAATATTATCTTTCAGACATTCATTTTAAACAAAAAAAGATGTTATTATAATTCTGCTATAAGAAAAGTTACTATTGATGAGGACTTTGGATATAAAATTTTAAAAATAACAAATTTTATTGAAAAAATAAACATCATATTAATTTTCACAACTGATTGAGCAATTAAAATCATTTTAATTTAAATAACATAACTCAATTAAAATTATTTAGTAAATTAAATATAAACAAAATATACTTTAAACAACATGAATTAAAAAAAGAATATTAATGAAAACTATATTAAAATTAAATGTAAAACTTTGACATAAAGTGATATTTTGAGTCTCGAGGATGTACTTTTTCATCACTATAATTAATATCTGACATGTATGTCAGTGTCTTATACATCTATCTTTTCAACAGAAAATCAAATATGTATGTCAGATAGTAAATTTAATTTTATTTTAGCTCTTATTGAATATTTTTAATTTACTGTGATATTAAGACAATAATATCATAACACATTACTAAATAAAATTAGTTTGATATTAAGTTACGGAGATATTAAATTTAATATCACAGTACATCAAAATTATTTATATAGTGAAATATTTAAAAATAAATTTCTAAATTAAACATATTTATTAAAATAAATATTCCAAAAATCACTGTGATATTAAGACAATAGTATTATAAATTACCAGCGCAATATTTAAATTGTTGTATTTCATAGTGATTTGACAAAACATCATTACATCAAGACACAAAAAGTGTCAGAGAAAAATTATTGCTCTAGACGCGAAGATTAAAAAAATTAATTGTCAAATTTCGTTATAATTGTTATTTAACGTAAATATACAATTTACATTCTTAAAATTGTTAGTAATATTATTATAATTGTTATTTAATATAAAGATACAATTTACATTCTTATAATTGTTATTAATATTATTATAATTGATATAATTGTTATAATTGTTTCAAATGTACATTCTTTCAATGATATTAATATATTATTTATCCTCGAGATGCAAACCATCAATCACATCAAAAAAGTAATTTACTCTTGTTATAAAAACCTATCATTACAACAATATGTATTCTAAACTTCCGTCACAAAGTTAGTTCATCAAAAATAAAAACAAAAACAAAAGGTGTTATTACTGAAATTTATGTATTTGAATTTAATTTTTTTTTCCAATTTGTTATTCATGATCCTGGAGGATATGCTATGGTTATTTATTTGATAAGAAACTTAGATATTTTACTGAAAGTTATATAGATGAGAAAGGGGTATTTCAAAGTTGTATAACTTCATTTAAAATTCTCTTTTTCGTCAATTGTATGTATTTTAACACTAGTCATGCAAGACGTACTAAAACTACATGCGGTGAAGCAATTGCATGATCTCATTCAGAAAAATCATTACTGATTCTCTTCTGAATGAAGATATCGATGATAGCCGTCGTGTAGTAAAACCCCCAACTTCAATACAAAAAGTTGGGGACACTTGATGAAGATGGCGGTGGTGCGTGACGAAAGTTTAATCATTTTGCCTACCTATGTTTCGCCATGCTCATCAGAATGAGCATGAGTAACATATTAGGCATTTCTGAAGAAATATTGGTTGTCCTACAAACAAGTCGTTTGTAGGACAACCAATATTGGTTGACATCTTATTGGTCCGTCACTAAAGTTTGATAACAAAGAAAGAAGGACGATGAGATTGCATATAAGAGTAAAAAGCTAAATTTTGTATATTAATTATATAACGGAACCATCGGCTATGTATTTTAATTTTTTTTAATCTAGTGTGATATCTTTTTTTTTTCTTCTTACTGTAATAAGTAAACTGAAAGTTATTATGATATTTAATAAAATAATAACGTTAATAATGTTGAACAATATTCTTAATAAAATATATTAAGAATATTGTTAATTTGATATTTTTTTATCTAGTGTGATATCTATTTTTTAAATATAAAATTTTCTTTGATTTTGATTTTAAATTGAACGTGAAGATTAATATTTTCTGATATTAAGACAATATCACATATTGAAAAGCTAACTCTGATATTAAGACAATATCATATATTAAGACAACTAACTCTGATATTAAGACAATATCATATATTAAGACAATAAACTAAATTAAAAATATTTAGTAAATTAAATATAAACAAAAAATACTTAAAACAACATTAATTAAAAAAAATTAAAAAAAAGGAATATTAATGAAAAATTATATTAAAATTAAATGTAAAACTTTGACATAAAGTGATATTTTGAGTCTCGAGGAAGTAATTTTCATGACTATAATTAATATCTGACATGTATGTCAGTGTGATATTAAGTTACTAAGATATTAAATTTAATATCACAGTACATCAAAATTATTTATATAGTAAATATTTAAAAATAAATTTCTAAATTAAACATATTTATTAAAATAAATATTGCAAAATCATTGTGATATTAACATAAATATTATAAACAAATCTCCAATGAAAATATTTAAGTCGTTAGTTTTCATAGACAAAAGATCATAACCTCGAGACACAAAAAAATGTAAGAGAAAATTATCGCTCAAGACGAAAATATTAAAAAAATTAAATGTAAAATTTCGTTTCTACTTTAAAAAAATAAAAATAAATATATAATTAATTTTGTTATAAATGTTATTTAACGTAAACATAAAATTTACATTCTTATAACTATTAGTAATATTATTATAATTGTTATTTAATGTAAAGATACAATTTACATTCTTATACGGATTAATTGTTATTAATATTATTATAATTATTATAATTGTTTCAAATGTAAATTGTATGTTTACATTCTTTCAAAAGATATTAATATATTATTTTGCCTCAAGATACAAACCATCAATCACATCAAAAAAGTCATTTACTCTTGTTATAAAAACCTAACATTACAACCATATCTATTCTAAACTTCAATCACAAAGTTAGTTCATCAAAAAATAAAAATAAACAAAAAGTGTTATTACTGAAAATTATGTATTTGAATTTACAATTTTTTTTTTCCAATTTGTTATTCATGATCCTGGAGGATATACTATGGTTTTTTATTTGATAAGAAACTTAGATATTTTACCGAAAGTTATATAGAAAGCGTCCAAGGCTACAAGGTGAAGAACATCAATGCACCAAATCTTAAAAAGCCATTGTCAAGAAACACGGTGACATTCCAACCAATGATGTTACAAAATATGAAAATGGCCTTGGTGAAATGTACATTGCAACCAATGACATTGTCAAGAAACACGGTGACATTGCAACCAATGATAACTTTGGACACTTGATGAAGATGGCCTTGGTGCGTGATCGTTTGAATCCATTATATAGACGGAAAAAGAGATGCTTTTAACTTTGTAATATTAATGATATGGTGTAACCATCGGCTATGTATTTTAATTTTTTTTTATCCAGTGTGATATATATTTTTTTTCCTTTTTAATACTGTAATAATTAAACTGAAAGTTATTATGATATTTAATAAAATAATAACATTAATCATGTAAATATTGTGATATCACAAATTGAATAAAATTTACTCTAATTAACCTTTTCTAATAATATATTAAGAATATTGTTAATTTAATATTTTTTTATCTAGTGTGATATCTATTTTTTTTTTATACTCTGATAATTAACTGAAAGTTATTATGATATTTAATGACATAATAACATTAATATAAATTGATTTATATTATTATGTTGTGTGATATTTATAAAAATTATTATTGAATTTTAATGTGATATTAATTTATGTTATTTTATTATTTCTAATAAGATGCAGTTTCATATTAAAAATAATTAAGTGAATAGTCGTAATAATAAATTAGGAGGCTCAAGTTGCTTCTTTTATCAATCATTACATGCACAGTAAACCATTTGCTTATTTTAATTTATGTATAAATAGCTTAATAGCTATTAAGTATAAATAGCTTAATATCACAGCAAAATTTGTGAAAAAAACACATAAAACAAAAACACAAAAAGAAAAAAACGGAAAATAAAAATATCAATTAGAAAAGGAAAAAATATAATCGTGAAAAAAAGGAAAATCACGATGAAAAAGAAGTTAAAAAAGAAGAAGAAGAAGAAGTTAAAAATGAAATTGAAGTTAAAAAAGAAGAAGAAAATGAAGTTAAAGAAGAAGAAGAAGAAGAAGAAGAAGAAGACTATGATATTTTTAAGCGAATGAAGTATATTGATGAATCTGAAGATAACTATGATTATCAAAAATCTCTATCATTAAAAGAATATGAGAAAGAAGTAGCAAAACTTGAAAAGATGGGAGATCAAGGAGAAGAACAAGATAAAGATTCTCAAGATAATTGTAACTCTGATGAAGATTAAATTAGTATTTATCTTTGTAAACTTTATATTTTGTGTTTTTAACTTTATTTTCTGATGAAAAAACGAGTTGTATCAAACTCATATTTTGTGTTAAATGGTTTAATGAATTAATTTTAAACAAAAAATCACATAATTTTTTAATATCACAGTACATCAAATTAACATAAACATAAACAGTTGATCAATGATAAAGTACATTTTCTGTTAATTTCGCAAATTGATTATTAGGACAATGATAAAGTATATGAATTTCACTTTATAACCTTTAAAATAATACTTAATCAAAATTACAACTTAACAATGAAAATAAAATAATGAAAAAAATAAAAAGACATAACATTGATAATATCACAGTGCATCAATTTGACTTTATAGCTTTAAAAAAAAAATAAAAAAAAAATTAATGCAGATTAAATCTAAACAAAAACCGACTCAGACACGATAAGTTAACTTACTCCTTAAAGTTAAATTCTTGATGCCGTGCTCGACATTAGCATTATTTGATTTCCTTTTAACTTTCTTTCCGTTTCGTTTCGTCTTCTTAATGTCTTTCTTAGCGATGAAGAACTTTCTGTCTGGATTGTTTGGACAATTCCTGTAATCATGATCATTAATATGTTACTGATTCTACACTTTCTCAAATTTTTCCCATTCTTTAGGATCTTTAAATCGGCGTCATTATTAGAAGGTTTATATCTTGCACCAAGAACACCACCCTTATTTGATCCAATATCGGGAGGAAAAACATCAATAGCGGCGGTTTTGAAATACCAATCATAGATGATATACTATCCTCTTAATTTTACAAGGCGTGAAAGCAGTTGATGATTCTAATCGATTCATAAATGCTCAATCTTTCAAAAATATACCAGTTTTCTTCATCATATCCGCAATGATTGATTATCGCATTCACTTTAGAATAAATTTTAGAAATACAACTACACGAAGATCCATTCGCTTTAAAGAAGATCCAAGAAGAGGTAAAACAACGACTTCTTTTTCCAACGTCTTAAAAGATATTGTTTTGGAATCTTGTTAATGCCATATCCTCTAAGAGTATAAAAAGCATGACGACATAACAGACCACGTCTTTCAAAAAGTAGACAAAAACGATTAAGCGAGCGAGTTTCTTCATCATACTCGACTGAAAAAAGTAAATGAAAAAATTAACTACAATTTATAATGAATTTAAAAACATTTTCTTGACAATACTTATTTATTTAAAAAAACAATACCTTAAACTCTCAAACCACTCTTTATCAATGTCTTTTACATAACCCAAGTTTTCATAGACCCAAGTACAATTCTCAATAGAAGCAACAATCTCGGCTGAACCACATAGAATGCTTCAAGAGTGTAAATTTGCAACATGTTGTTCAACTAAATGATTGGTTTTCAATGAAGGTCTATTAATTCTTGAATTATTATCAAGAACACGTTGATTATTCCTTTGTTGATCTAACGCACTTTCATAACGAAAAGAAAATGAACTAGAGTAGAACTCCAATTAGAATTATGACCAAAAAATAGTTTTCACTTTCGGATCTTGAAGTAGTTTTCATCAAACCACTCATTGGGATATCTCTAAAATAAGCGAGGATCCAACGTTCTTTTATGTTAAACTTATCATTCAACAATTTAGGCTTATCTAAATCAAATTCATCCAATAAAGCTTCCATTTTGAACAAATTCAACGGTTTATCGCTTTCCTCCATACAAGAGAACATAGGCGTTTCTTGAATCCTCCTTCTTCACATATACTAGAACCGATCTATATAAAATAATAATAATAATAATTATAATAATTATTATTATTATAATAATAATAATAATAATAATAATAATAATAATAATAATAATAATAATAATAATAATAATAATAATAATAATAATAATAATAATAATAATAATAATAATAATAATAAGCTTTTCTCTCCCAACTGTAGGCGATTGGGGTGCAGGGGTTTCCTTCCCCGGTTGATCTCCTCGATCATCTTCTCCACTGGATCATCTTGATCCCACAGGTGTCGTGGTCGTGAGTTGATCCATGTACCATCGTCTGGGTGAGGTTCTTCTTTTGTGCGTTTGGGTTTCTTGACCACTGCCGGGGTCCTCGTCCGTTCCTCCTTGGGACGGGAGGCGTTGGTTGCTGCTGGGATCTTCATTGGACGGGAGGCGTTGGTTGCTGCTGGTTTCACCGGATTCCTTCTTGTAGCGGGGTTTCTTGTGCCAGGGATTATAGCTGTTGGCTAGTTCTATTTGGGATAGCGACTTGGCTTAAAATTTCTAGTAGCGACTTGGGTTACATTGTGTTTTGACACAGTTAACATGAAAGTGTTTTGTTGGCCAGCTCACTTTTAGTAGCGACTTGGTGTTTAATATTCTGGCAGCGATTTTGTTTAACAGGAACATGAGGCGCTTTGTTTTGAGTCAGCTGGTCTATCATCTTTTGGTGGGGCCCACGATGATGCTTTGGTTATTGTTGTGATTTGTTCATACAGTCCCACGTGTGAGTGCAAGGACCATGCATGTGCATGCTTTATTTTTTTTATTTAGTCTTAGATTGGTTATGGTTATTGTTATTTTTAATTTAGTCTAGTAGTTGGGAAAAAAAACTTTTATTAATTTACGAGTTGGCTTGCTTTTTATGGCTAATCGCAAGGCATTTCGGAATTCTTGTCCATTGCAAGGTTGTGAAGGGTGTAGTGGGGGAAATGGTAAAGGGCTCACTAAAAAATATTTTATCGACCATTTGAATACGCGCCATTTTAAAACGGATGCTCTAAAAGTCTCATACAAGGATCGGGTTTCGAAGGATTCTGCTTTATTCTCCGCGCTTGATCAGGCTCTTCATGCGGCGGGAGTTTATCTTTGTGGGGTATGTTTTTGCACTCACACGTTCAGTAAAAATTGTAAACATGCTGATGGGGAAGTGGTTCTAGCACCTAGCTTTCATGAGGTTGCGATCTATGGCATCAATGTATTAGATACTGTGAATGGTGCTCTCGTCGCATCGGCTATTACTGATGGTGGTATTGGTGGAGAGGCCGATCCTTTGACAACTTCTCAGGACGGTGGGACTGTTTTTGATATCTACTTGCTAAGCCGGGTATTCTCGAAGAAGTTACGTACGGTTAAATGCATCCCCCCTAGGCTACGCCTGGGATTCGCCAAGATTTTTCGTAATGCCTTAGATAGGGTCCTTGCATGTCCGGGGGATCTGTCGATATGGGTTCAACTCCTTATCTTGCCGTGTTGTGTTTTGACCTCTTTCGTACCAGCTAATAGAGCTCAACGACGTTCTGGAGAGCGAGAAAAGGGCCAGCTTGAATGTATCTCTCGGGCTATCCTCCGTTGGAAGGATCCTGCAGACAGGTTTGCACTGGTGATGGAACGTTTATCTGGGACCACTTCTTCCTTCGGTGGAATGACGAAACCTAAAGATCTTGATGCAGCTAATCTAGTTCAATGTAAGCGTAAACTAGGGGACGGACATTTTACCGCGGCCATTAAGGTGCTTACGTCTTCTGGTGTCGCTCCGTCTACATTTGAAACCCTGCACGAGTTAGAGGCCAAACATCCTCGCGCCCCACCTCCTATTTTGTCATCGTCTACTCTAGATGAAGATGTCCTTCTTGTGGATAAGGACTTGGTGTTGAACAGGATCCGCAGTTTCCCAAAAGGAACTTCATGTGGCCGAGATGGGCTTAGAGCACAACATTTAATGGATATATTAGGAGGGGTTGCGTCCGCCATTGCTGATGACCTGTTAGGTTCCATCACGGGGGTTGTCAACCTTTTTCTCGGTGGAATGTGTCTTGCTATATTGGGGGAATATATTGCTAGTGCCCCCTTGACTCCGTTGGTTAAGCCGGGTGGAGGCATACGCCCTATTGCTGTCGGCACGGTCTGGCGTAGGCTTGTTTCGAAGGTTGCTTCGTCTTCTATCA
This sequence comes from Chrysanthemum lavandulifolium, assembly GCA_022545495.1. Lineage (NCBI taxonomy): Eukaryota > Viridiplantae > Streptophyta > Magnoliopsida > Asterales > Asteraceae > Chrysanthemum > Chrysanthemum lavandulifolium. The sequence continues at coordinate 126,891,845 of CM040238.1, forward strand.
GTAACTCTATGAATACCTATTTGCAGGACTTTCAATTTGGGGTCGGCGTCCCGGGTGGTTGTGAGGCTGTCCTTCATTCGGTGAATCGGCTCGTTGAGGCTAAGGGTCACACTGTTGGGATTTCCATGTTCTTGGTGGATTTTGAACGCTTTTAATCGGTTGTGAGTGTCCTTCTCCGAGACCGAGGATCGATCTCCCTTCTATTGCTCCGTGGGTTGAATTTTGCTATGCCAGGCCAGCTAGACTTTATTACGATGATTCTATCCTTTGGTCTTGTCAAGGGGTGCAAAAAGGGGACGCGCTAGGACCCTTGTTGTTCGCCCTTGCCTTACACCCCCTAGTCCATGATATCAATAAGTCATGCGAGCTCACACTCCAGGCCTGGTATCTTGACGATGGTACTATTGTAGGAGACACCCTTATTGTTGCCAAGGCGCTTGACATTATTATGACAGATGGACCGGCTCGGGGGTTGTTTTTGAATGTCTATAAGACTGAACTATTCTGGCCTACGGAGGATCCTAGAAGCAGGGTGGAGGGTGTTTTTCCCATGAATATCTCCCGCCCTGTCGAAGGGGTCAAACTAGTAGGTGGTTCAGTTAGTTTGGATGAAAGTTTTTGTCAGGAGCTGGCTTTGAAAAGGGTCTCTAAAACTATACTGCTAATGGAAGCTATCCTCAAACTTAACGACCCCCAATGTGAGCTCCTTCTTCTTCGTAATTGTGCCGGGGTGGCGAAATTATCTTATACTTTGCGGACTTGTTCCCCTTTGCACATGCGAGAAGCCCAAGTCCGGTTTGACCGGATGTTGCGCGCTTCCTTGGAGAAGATTATTACAGCTTCCGGGCCAGGTTTTGGTGACTGGCAGTGGCGGCTTGCCACCCTCCCAATCAAGATGGGCGGGCTTGGCATTCATGCGGCAAGCCACATCATCCAATATGCTTTCCTTGCCTCTCGTCTGCTAACCAGTGATATGCAGGACCAGATTCTGGTTAAAACAGGCATCAACTCTCATGGCCTTTCGTTTCAACATGCCCTCGATATGTTTAACAGTGCTTGTAACACAGACACGTTCTTTGTCGCCTCTGACGCTCCTGCCCCCCATATGATGAAAACCTTGGCAAAGTGTTACTTTGGTGTCATCGAGAAAAATCTCGTTTCTAAGTATTCGTTAAGCCCGAGGCGTGTAGTCATCATGATTGTACCGGGCTCCACATGCACAAGATTTCCTTTTCACCATACCTATTGATGGGTTGAGCCAAAGGATGAACCATCGCCAATTCCGTTCGGTATTGTGCTATAGGCTTACCATACCTATGTTTTAAGGTAGCTCACCTTGCATTGTAAGCACCGTATGGACCAATGGGGATCATGCGGTTCCTTGTTCGATGAAGTGGGGTGAAATCGGACATAACTTGGTGCATGATATTCTTGTCGACATATGTTCCAAGGTTGGGATTATGGTGAAAAAGGAGGCCCCATTGGGGTTTCTTTCGAGGGATGGGACAGAGCTGCGTCCGGCAGACTTGCTATTATTCAACTGGATCCAAGGTAAGGACGCTTGTTTGGATATCACTGGAATCTCTCCTTTTGCGGGTATTGATGCGTCTGCGTGGGCTCCCGGGGTGGCCTAACATAACGCTGTGGAGAAGAAGAAAAAGAAATATGTGTCCAAATGTGAAGAAAATGGTTACAAGTGTTGGTGTTGGTTCCCAGCAGCAGGGTTAGATAATCAATTCAACAGAAACAAACAATAGGTCAGCAGAAACAATACCACTAGGTGGTTATCGGATATCACTTGGAATCGTGTGATCACTTTCCAAAGTAAACAATTCAACCCTAATGCCTGGGTTACACGAATATCTACTTGGTATAAGACCAAATGCAGTTATGGAATTAGGCACAATTCTATAACCCTTGCGCTTATAAGTGTTAATCGTTTTCTGTGTGTATTTTCATGCATAATCAGATCTCCTATTTATAGGAGGTTACTCTGAGCTAGTCCAATGGAATTATGAGTATTAATCGGCCCATTAGTAGCCTCATAATTATCCCCATTATAGTCGTTAGTGGTTACATGACCAATTAAACGTGGTCATTAAGCAGTTGTAACTGCCACTTGAATAGGTCAAAGCCCGTTACAAGCACTACTTTCATCAGTACTTTCATAGCACCATTAGTGGTTACATCGCTTGATGGAAACACTGCTATCGATGGAAACCACAAGCGATACTTTCCACTAGCGGTACTTTCCACTAGCACTACCAATACAAACCACTATTAGAGTCGGGTGTTCATGGACCTTATGGGTGTACACTCTGTACCTCTAACCCATTGCGGTGTGAACTAATCCCACAAGTGCACTAAATTTTCCAACAATCCTCCCCAATTTTAGTTCACTTCCTTTGCATGAAAACAAACATTTAGCAAAACATGTGCATAAACGAAAATGTCACGAGGATTGAATTTCCATCTTAGTAAATTACACGTTCAAATATTCGAGAATCGGGGTGTTCTAAGAATTGAACCCTTCAACCCATTTGAATACCGAAGATAAAATACACACAAGTTTTCAAACACTTATCGACTCGACACTATACAAGCCATGTGTCCATATCCAAATTCATAAATATTGTAAAAGCTAAAGTCCAAAAGCTTCACAGCGGCAAAACTTCAACATTTACATAGGTGGTTCCTCTTTACTCATGCTCACGCCAAGCACTTTTTCAAAGAAAATTAACCATAAAGTAAAGACTTCATCCTCCTTTCAAGAGGTTACGAGCACAACCTTGGGATCTAAATAAAACATGTGCTCCAGTCCTTTGAATGTTTAACTTTCCACATTGAACTCGGCTCCCAAGTTTCCTTAGGAGGGAGTTGGGTGTCCTAGCATTCGATGACTAAGTTGGACTTAAACCCATCCCTTTAGCGACTTTATAACCAAGTCTCTAGCCAAACACTTCGTCAAGTGATCGACTAAATTTTGTTGAGATCTAACAAACTCTATAGATACCACCCCATTCATGATAAGCTCACGAATCATGCTATGTACGACACCTAAGTGTCTAGACTTACCATTATACATCGGCTATAAGCCTTAGCCAATGTAGTCGCACTATCACAACGGATAGAAATGGGTGCTATAGGTTTAGGCCACAATGGAATCTCAAGAAGCAAGTTTTCAACCATTGACTTCTTTACCGGTATCAAAGCCACAAATTCATATTCCATTGTTGAACGGTGATGCAAGTTTGCTTCTTGGATGCCCAAGAAATTGCACCTCCACCAAGTAGGAATACCCGACCACCGGTAGGCGAATTGTCTTGATGTTCTTGATCCAACTTGCATCGGTGTATCCTTCCAACAACGATATGTAACCGATATGAGAGACTATAATCCATAGTTCTCTTCAAATACTTGATACCCTTTGAACGCTTGCCGGTGATGAGCACTAGGATTACTAGTATACCGCTCAATTTTCCCACTACAAAACCAATATCGGGTCTTGTACAAGTCATGGCATACATCAAGCGACCAATTACCTAGAATACTCAAGTTGAGATACTGACCTTGCCACAATTAGGCATCGACTTCTCACAAGTATCCATAGGTGTACTCACGGAGTACAATCAAAGTAATTGATTTCCTCAACACCTTCTCAATATAATGAGGCCGAGAGATAGAAATTCTATTACTTTCATGTTTAATCCTTATACCAAGGATAACATCGACCTCCCCATGTCCTTCATGGAGAACCTTGATGACAAAAATTCCTTTGTCAAGTCAACTGATTTTGGTCGGTGCCAAAGATCAACATGTCATCAACATATAGACAAATGATGACTCCTTTACAGTTCATCAAATTTGCTATATACACATTTGTCGACTTGGTTAAGAACATAACCACTAAACAAAACAACTTCATCAAATTTTTGATGCCATTGCTTAGGTGCCTACTTTAGTCCATAAAGAGACTTAATCGGTTTACACCTTGTTTTCATTGCCGGGCATGATGAAGCCACGAGGTTGGTTCATATAAACCTCCTCTTCCAATTCACCATTCAAGAAAGTCGTCTTCACATCCATCGATGAATAACAGTTGTGAATAGATACTAAAGCAATCGGCAGTCTTATGGTAATCGATACGAGCCACGAGGGCATACGTATCAAAATAATCTATCCACGACTTTTGTTTAAAGCCTTAAATGACTAGTCTAGCCTTGAATTTTTCAATAGTTCCATCTACCTTCATTTTCCTTTTGAAAATCCATTTGCAACCCAAAGGTTTGCAACACGGTGGTAGATCAACCAACACCAAGTGTTGTTGCCCATGATGGAATCCATCTCATCATTGATTGCTTCTTTCCGAAAGCAATATCACGGGACTTCATTGCTTCTTCAAATGTCTTGGAATCATCCTCAACAATGAAGCAATAGGAGTATTGGTCGAGACCTCATCCCTTGTTCCTTCAACTAAGTATAGTTGAAACTCGTGTCCAAATGACTTTGGAGTCGACCCTTTTGCTCTTCGAGCATAGGTTCGAGTTGTTGAACCACAACCTCATCGGGGACCATGATGGTTCATCATCGAGGACCTCGATACACCAGTGTCATGAGTTCCATTAGAAATCCTCGACTTGGTCTAGGGGCCGATGAGAATCTATTCTCATCAAAGTTTGCATCCCTTGATTCAATTATAGAGTTAATTGAAATATATTCATTAGGTTCAATAACATAGAACCTAAAAGCCTTGGAATGCTCGGCATATCCAACAAAGATGCAATCAATGCCTCTTTCACCCAAAGTTTTCAACTTTGGATCGAAAGTCTTACAACCCAACCCAACCCCAAACCTTGAGATAGTTCGGGTTGGGTTACATAGCTTCACCCAGAACCCTTGACTCGATCCGAATAGGACAACATGGAATTAACCATCTCCTTGACACCTGTTTTTCCTTTCGAAATACCATTACGCTAAGGAGTATAGGGAGCGATCGTTTCATGGATAATACCAACAGATGAAAGTCTTGAGTATCCATGTACTCACCTCCCTATCGGTCCTTAATCTTTTGATCAAAGACCCAAGTTGTAATTCAACTTCGCTTTAAACACTTTGAATTTATCTAATGCTTCATCCTTAGTATGTAACAAATAAACATAGCAAAACCTAGAAGCATCATCAATAAATGTCACAAAGTACTTCTTATTCCCCAAAGAAGGAGTGGCATGCAAATCACACAGTCATCGTGTATCGGCTCAAGAGCTTAGTCTCACGACTAACACCACGAAAGGGTTTCTTGGTAATCTTGGTCAACATGCAAGTTTTACACTTTTCGGTGTCCATGTCAAAAGTCGGGATTAAACCATCCCTAGACATATCTTGCATCCTTTTATAGTGAACATGGCCAAGTCTAGCATGCCAAAGGGTAGAGTCGATCGATCATATGTGGTCACAAAAGTGAAATAACACTATCAATTGGTAATATTAAGCTTCGAACATTTGATTACATAAATAACCAAAACAAATAAAAACACCATTCTTAGAAAGAACAAATTTATCGATTCAATAACTTGTTTATATCCATGATTATTCAAAACACTACTTGAAACCAAGTTCTTCCTTATATCGGGAACATTAATAACATTAAACAAAGTTACAATCTTTCCGAACTAAACCTAAGATCTACGCAACCATGACCATGCACCAAGGTTGTTGACTCATTTCAATGTGAAGAATAGAACCATCATTCGGTGACTCATAAGTCTTGAACCGACTTCTATCTTTGCACACATGAACTGTTGCACGAGTCAACCCACCACGCAACATCATCATCCTGCACATAATGAGATTCGGTACATATGTAACATAATAAATCGAAAAGACTTATTAACCATATTACGACCTTTCGGTGAGTTGGAAGAACCACCACTCCACGAACCATTAGTGCACGATCCATTGGCTTTACCACCAACTTTAACACCCTTGCAGTCCCTTTTAATGTGACCGGTTTGCCACATTTCCAACAAGTAGGTGTGACCTTCTTGTTAGGATCGCTTGTGTTGTCATGATATTTGCGTTTGCCTTTGTTGTCATTGTACCGGTGGAGTTGTTATGCTCCACCATATTGACAACAGATGGTCCAATAGCATTGCTACTCTTTAGCTTGTCATTATCCCGCACCTTGAGAGATTCCTCAATGTGCGATGATGGTATAACTCAACAAGAGTTAACTCCTCCTTCATATGTTTCAAGGTATGCTTGAAATCTTTCCAAGAAGGAGGGAGTTTGTCAATGACACAAGAGACTTTAATAACCTCATCCATGTTCATATTGTGTTGTGTAAACTGGTCTTGAATCAGTCATTTTGTAATTTGTGAAATTACTAACAAGGAACTTCTTACTTGATACATCCTCAGCCATATATTTGGCATCCAAGGAATCCCACAGTTCTTTGGAAGATTCAATGTTCTGATAAATATCAAAGAGAGCATCAGACATACCATTGAGAATAAGACCTCTGCATATGTAGTCATCATTCTCCCATTTGCTCCTCCTCCTGATATGTTCCACTGTTGCATCATCCCCATCATCGGGAATAGGTGTAGTCGTACATACACCACACTCATGCTTGACACAGAAAATGCATCTTCTTACGCCACCTCCTAAAATCCACCCTTCAAACTTATCAAGCTTGGCAAAGTTTGAAGCCATATGTTTCATTGCAAGACCATTGATTATCACAAAATAGTTTACTTTGATTGTTGGTGTTGGTTCCCGGCCGCGAGGTTAGATAATCAATTCGGTGAAACAAACAATAGGTCGTGAAACAATACCACTAGGTGGTTACCGGATATCACTTGGAATCGTGTGATCCCTTTCCAAAGTAAACTATTCGACCCTAATGCCTGGGTTACACGAATATCTACTTGGGATAAGACCAAATGCAGTTATGGAATTAGGCACAATTCTATAACCCTTGCGCTTATAAGTGTTAATCATTTTCTGTGTGTATTTTCATGCATAATCAGATCTCCTATTTATAGGAGGTTACTCTGAGCTAGTCCAATGGAATTATGAGTATTAATCGGCCCATTAATAGCCTCATAATTATCCCCATTATAGTCGTTAGTGGTTACATGACCAATTAAACGTGGTCATTGAGCAGTTGTAACTGCCACTTGAATAGGTCAAAGCCCGTTACAAGCACTACTTTCATCAGTACTTTCATAGCACCATCAGTGGTTACACTGCTTCAGTGGAAACCACAAGCAGTACTTTCCACTAGCAGTACTTTCCACTAGCACTACCAATACAAACCACTATTAGAGTCAGGGTGTTCATGGACCTTATGGGTGTACACTCCGTACCTCCTAACCCATTGCCAGGTGTGAACTAATCCCACAAGTGCACCAAATTTTCCAACAACAAGTTCATCCCATTTGCCTTCTCTACATTTGGGGAGCTTGACACGGAAGCTTTGGACACGATTTCACGTATCAAGACTGTTGCTATTAGCCACTTGAATAGTGTCAAGAGTGGGGCTTTTATTTTTCACAGACTTAGCTTTTGTATTCAGAAAGGTGGGAGCCCAACTAGTGTCTCGGCTTCCCACCAATTTCTTGTAATTCTTTTGGTTTTCTAATGAAGTGATGTTTTATAATAATAATAATAATAATAATAATAATTAAAAAAAAATTATATATACAAATACCTTTGTAGGAAGTTTATTCATTATATGCCACATACAAAGTCGGTGTTTAGCGCTTTTAAACATATCCGTATAGCTATTAACATTGAAGGATCTTGATCATTAAAACAAGGTACGACTCCTTAATATGGGTGTTAAGAAAAGCTTGCGGAGCCACTTATATGAAACAACATCTTCTTTCGAAAGTAAACCACAAGCAAAATTACACATTTTGATGATTATCAACACCGTAAAAGGCACAAAAACCATATTGTACCTAAAAAAAATTATAATATAAAAATTTATATTATATATAAAAATACAAAAATAAATAAATAAATAAATAAAAGAAAGAAAAATAAAACTTACATATTGGTTTTGTATGTAGCATCAAAAGAAAGAACATCACCAAAAGCTTCATAATAAACAACTTAACTGACCATAAGTGTTAGTCTTAAACTCGAACGTAAAATTTTTATCTCTTTCTTTCAAAATACTAAACTTGTCAATAATCATTTGAGCATCATATTTACCAATATAACTGTAAATGTCAAGACTCATATTCTTAAAATCAATCTTAGTGGCACCAACATTTACATATCCTCCCAAAAGCTCTGCAATAAAATTGAATGACATACAAGGACCGATGTTTAAGTTCAAGCCTTAATAGCAAAATCTTGATCGCCAAACTCATAGACCTATGAGACTTTTGCAAATGTCTATCCTCAACAAAAAAAACCATGATTGTGCTCTTCAACAAAACTTTTAACCCTATACTTTTCACGGATCGACAACATAAATTTTAGCTTTGCAATTTGTCCTAAACTTTGATCTTATTCTCTTTAGAGCCTTAGCATCACAATTATCTTTTAAACTATCAAATTCTTTAACTTTAACTTTCTTGGTACCTTCTTTACGCAAATAAATTCCTTATTTATAACAATACTTCCATCGTTAGTTTGATGGCCTCTACGAACAATAAAACCACTTGAAGAATAATCTTTGTATGCATTATAAGCTTCTTCAACGCTATCAAACAAAGTACCTTCCATTTGGTACAAGAGTTTTAACAACAACAGGTTTAATAAGCATTGAAGTTGATGTAAAAAATCGGTGAATTTACTTCTTCATTCTCTTCAACATTAACATCGGTGACAAATTTTCATCTTCAACAAACTCATTGCTTGCACAATTTTGTCTCATTGAATCACCTAAAAAAACAAACATAGAAAAGTCAAGTTTACTTAAAATATCACAGTAACTATACTTGAAAGTGCTACTGCAACAACAAATTTTATTAATAGCATCTCAAAATAACTATCCTTGAAAGATATATTAATAGCATCTCAGAAAGTGCTACTACAAAAACAAATTTTACTCCTGCTGCAACAAGTTACTACTGCTGCAGAAATTATTTCTACTGTTGCTTCTACTACCTTGAACAACTGTTTAGTTAAGTATCACAATAACTATCATTGAATGATATTAACAGTTTTAATATCACAATAACTATGATTGAACAACTATTTTGTTACTTATCACAATAACTATACTTTAATCATATACACAGTTTTAATATCAGAATATCTTTTTTGCAAAGATTTAATATCACAATAACTATCATATTAAAGTTATTAAACATCACAAATAAAATAAACTTGAATAAATATTTTATTAAAATAATATTCCAGTTTTAAATATCAGAATAACTATCTTAGAAAACAAGTGTTACTGCAAAAAAACATTATCTTTTTGCAACAAATATTATCTTCTTGTTACTACTAATTAAACAATATTAACAATACGAAATACATAAATGATAAATCCTAATTTGAGTGCTCCCCGCATGCAAAATCATACAAAGGAGACCGATAACCGGCAAATTCCTCGATGCGAGCCAAATATTCCTCGTCTAGCAGAGGTTGCCCAACAAATCTAGCAGACAAAATTGATGCACCTACACCATCAGTTTTGTTCTCCCGATAGCTCTAATTGATTTTGGTATTGATGTTGTTATGTATTTGTTGAACACACCCCCACAACATGTCAGCAATATTGTCATCTTTTCGGGCTTCATCCATCAAAAACTTTTCGATCACGGCTTTTCGTTCAAGCTTAATGTCATTACAAATCATGTAGTCTTCCCTCATACGTTGCTTCTCTGCCCTTGCCTGCTCAAACAAATTGATAACGTCTATAATAGCGTTTTTTCGAGCCACATCGTCTTCTTCGCATTGTTTTTAAACGTACATTTGCATATCTTCAATAGAATGGGGAGACGACAAGCCATAATAATTTTGTGTTTGAAATTGTGTGTTTAGATGTAGTTGGAGGTTAAATTGGGTTTGAAATTGTATGTTTAGAAGTAAAATGTGATTGAGCCTGATTGATTTGAAGACAAACTATCAGAATAATTACAATTGAACAACTATTTTGTTAGCTATAAACAATAACTAAACTTGAATGATAGTAACAGTTTTAATATCACATTAACTATCCTTATATGATATTACCAGTTTTAATATCAGAATAAGTATCATATTATCATTAATAAAATCAGAATAAAAATCCTTATATGACAATAACAAAAAAGATTAATATCACAATAACTACCGTTATATGATATTACAAATTTTAATATCAGAATAACTATCCTTATATATATACGACCAGTTTTAAAACAGATAATAAGAAAAAAAGATTAAATATCAGAATAACTATCCTTATATGATATTACTAGATTTAATATCAGAATAACTATCATTATATGATATTACCAGTTTTAATATCAGAATAACTATCATATTAAGGTTATCGATATCAAAATAACTATCCATATATAATACGTCCAATTTTAAAACGGATAACAACAAAAAAGATTAAATATCAGAATAACTATCCTTATATGATATTAAGGTTATTCATATCAGAATAACTATCCTTATATAATAAGATCAGTTTTAAAATGCCTATCATATTAACAGTTTTAATATCAGAATAACTATCCTTATATAAGAAAAAAAATATCAGAATAACTATCAATATATTAAATTACCAGTTTTAATATCAGAATAACTATCATATTAACATTATTAATATCAGAATAACTATACACATATCAGAATAAAAAAAATTAATATCAGAATAACTATCATATTAACGTTATTAATATCAGAATAACTATACACATATCAGAATAAAAAAATTAATATTAGAATAACTGTCATATTAAGGATATTGATATCAGATATAAAAATAACCTTAATATCAGAATAACAATCCTCATATCAGAATAACAAACTTAATATCACAATAACTATCCTAATATCAGAATAACAAACTTAATATCAGAATAACTATCATACTAACTATAGATACATCAAAGTGTAAATGTCCTAATACTCAGAATAACAATAGTAATATCAGAGTAACTATCCTCAAAATCATAATAACAAACTTAATATCAGAATAACTATCATAAAAATACCTTCAACAGCGTTTTTTGATAAAAAATGTACCGATTGATCAGGACCGATACGAGAATATTGATCAGGTAATTCCATTCGATAAAAAAATTAAATAAAAAAAGTTGAGAAAAATAAGGAAATAGAATATTCTAATAAAAATAAAAAGACACGGAGAGAAATAAGGGATGAATTTGATCAAATTTCAGCCACTAAATGAAAGAAGATCAGCGGACGACGTACATCCGCACGTCCGCACTAAAAACAATATCCTCACGTGATCCTCACTCTATGAGAACCGGATATAAAACTCAATTATATCAATTTTGGACAAACCAATTAAATAGAAGGATTACCCACGGGTTATACCTATTTTTCAATAAACTAATTTTACGAGTTATAAACAAAACAAATTACTTGAAAACTTATATTGTGATATATTTATTAGTCGGGGATATATACAACTTTTTGAGATATATTGGTAGAACTTGATATTTTTACACCTTTTGAACTATAAGTTTAAATCGAACTAATGAGTATATAAATTGTAACATAACTTTTGAAATCGTTAATTTACATTTCGTAAATTAATTAGTTAGATTTAATAAAACCTCTTTCGATTATAAAACTTATTTGAACAAAATAAAATGATTTACCTTTCTATATAAAATTTTGACATCTAGTCGAGTCATGCCCTATTTTGACAAGATATGTATATATAAACTTATCAGTTTGTTTGTATACATGGGTCATGTCCCACTTTCGTCAAAATATAATTAACTTATTATATTTTATAATAACCAATATAACTTTTTATATTTTTATATAATAACCATCAGTGAGGAGATTTATTCATAACTTGCACCATAAAATTATCTAAATACAAAGGTATTAAGTAAGACTATTACTTACATTTTTGAAATACTCTTATGTTATCCACTAAGAGTGATACATAGAGATATCTGTACAAGTATGTACGTTAAGTATATACCCTTAAAATAATGATTACGTAATCCATTAATGTCTAAAATCATATGTAATTATTTCGTACATCGTCATTCGGTTACCATAAAACCGAAGTCTTGTTCATCCTTGATATCTTTTCTGCGTGTACCCTTCCAAGTATTATCATTGGTCATCATTGAACCAAAGTCGCAATTCCTTCTTTGAGATTCGTTCCATGCCAACCCTCATAAGCCGAGATCCACCCAAATCTTGTATATTGTTTTAAGATAAATGATGCCACATAAGCAACAACAACAACAACAACAACAAAAACATTTAAAATTTATAAAGTTAATTAAACCTTATCGAGTCTTAAACATAAAGACTAAATTGCTGTATTAATTAGGTTGCGTGTCAGAGCCGTGCACTATCACCCCCTTGATTTAATTCCCTTTGGACTTTCAACTGCCAAGGTGAGTTTCATAACCCCTACTTTTAATCTGTTTTATACTTGTTTTGGGGGAAGATACATGCTCATTTTACTTAAATGATTTTAATGGTGCATTTCCATGCATACCATGCCTTTTGATTGATATGTTTTAAGATACATCATACATAGATGTTTTATGGACCATACCATAATGCTTGACCTAGAATATTACGCAGCTTAGCCTAAGTCCTTAGATCCCATATTGCCCTTTTCATGAACCGTCAATTCCTGCTGGGAAGCGCGAATGTTATAAATAGATCTATTGGGGGTGACTCCCCTGTTCGGTTGGCCCCGCATGGGTCAAGGCGAAACATATAGCATGTCGGAACCGAGTGTATTGGGATAAACACTCGCCATGGGCTCCTTATTTGTATGACTACATTTGCATACAGAAACTGTCGTAGCTTCGGTTGCATGAACTTAGTGCTGGCGTAATAGATTTATAATATATGGCATTATATTCGTTGTAATGTGCATATACCCTACTTATGGTCCACCAATGAAATTCTTTTATGAAATGTAATCATAAATTTTATGAAATTATGCAAGAGGTAATGATCATCAAAATCAAATGTTAAATGGTATACTGAATTGCCATTTAAATAAACCTATGAACTCACCAACCTCGTGTTGACACTTTTTAGCATGTATCTTCAGGTTTTGAGGTGATAGCTTATCTTTGGAGGCACAAGGTAAAGGCATGGCATGGTCATAGAAGACTCTGATTTATGTATTGGGACCACCTGCTTATAATGGGCTATTTTCCGCACTTAATCAATAATGTAAACATTGTTTTCAAGAATGAATGAAAGTTTCTTTATGAAAATCAGTTATTCTATGCTTATGTTGTGATATCAATTTAGCAGCACCCCAATACCGTGTGCTTCATTGAGCCATTTTGGGGTGTTACAATAAGTAAAATTGCCGTTTTACCTAATGTTACTCAAATATAGTGTGTTTGTTTGCCTTTAATGGGGCAAACACAAACGGATTCGTCAATCCCAATAGATCTATTCACAATATTCGTGCTCACTCTCCAAAGATTAATGGTTCATTATTTAGGGACTTATGTTTGGCAAATGCGGTAACTTAGTGACAATAAAATAATCAGATAAGCATACAGTTTGAAAGTAATGTGTTCGGTTTAAAATAAAGCATGTATCTCCCCCAAGGGTTTGTAAAACAATTAAGTAATAGAAAGTGGGGCTATGAACTCACTGTATTGATCATCAGCGGAGTGTAACGATATATTGTATGTCAACAATAGAGTATGGCAAGACCACGATCTTTAACGATTACCTAAGAAAGCATAGTATTCGTGTTTTAGTATATTGTACGATATAAGTATACAAGTATATGTAGTTTGTTGGCTTTCAATATGATGTTGTACATGAATCCTTAAGTTAAACTATTCCTTAAATGTTGCTTGGCTTATAGCCCTTTTATAAATAACCTCATACCATCATTCAGCCTATAAAAATCAAGAGGTCGTGAAATAGTTTAACATGTCATATGGTCATTTACTTAGTTTGTCAAATTCTAGTGAACAAGTTTTAAAAACAAGTTTCGGTCATTAGACTTATACTAGCCGTGTGGCTAAGTTATGGTTAAGCAATAATAATCAAGACCATATTAAGGATGTGCCTAAGTTAGACAACCTCAAGACAACAATCTTGACTCGATCTTGGCTTTATATTAGCCTCAAATGATCAATATATTACTTAAAGTTCTCACTAAGGTTGTTTTCTAGTCAATAACAGTCGGTTTAGTTTTGCCGTTTTAGGTTTTTTCGATCACTTTATGCTTATGTGCTCCAGAGTGTCTGTAGAAAATGTCATTCTGAGCAACTTTCGTTTTTTACACTTTTGCTGATTCGGACCAGAAAAGGGTCAAAATCGTGATTTAAAATTGTATCAGCAAGCTTTTGATACAGCTTTATATTTTCATCTAGTAAAACTTAATTAGGCATAACTTTTTAACTACAAGTCCTTTTTGAGTTATTCAAAAGCCCAAGTTCATATTTTTATATTCTATAACTTTCTTAAGCTTAATCAAGTCTAAGGTCCAAAGTTTACCTATATCCAAGGTTGCAAAAATCACTAGGCGGTAGCTGGGCGAACGGGTACCGCCTAGCGATTAATCGGGGATTAATCGGATTGGACTTTTTATATATGGTATTATAAAATTTTGAAACTATATGCCCGATTTGGCCGATCTAGCCGATTTTTTACCGATTTGACCGATTTATGCCTCATTTATCCGATTTCTATACGTAACCGATTTGGCCGATTTATCCGATTTTTCTCCGATGTGGCCGATTTACGCCCGATTTTGCCGATTTTTAGCCGATTAATCGTTTTGTTGACCGATTTTTGACCAAACCGATTAATAAGGCCGATTAATGAAAATCAAGGCGGTTAATCCCCGCCTAGCGATTAATCGCCGATTAATCGTCCGCCTAGGCCGATTTTTGCAATACTGCCTATATCAATGGTCTAATTACAAGTATATACTTATATTTCATTGCAGAAAGTTTGGCTGCACATTCAGTCCTGCCAAAACGACCATAAGTTGAGTTCTAAAACTTTTTTTGACACACGGCCTTTGCCAACCTTCAATTTTACGTATTAGCTACATTTTATAAAACTGAGTCGACTTCCAAAAACTACAAAACCATGGGCTTTTCCCAAATGAAATCTGGTGTGTAAATTTTGACATGTTTTGCCATTTTGGCTCTCATTTACTCATCAGGATGAGTTATGAGGTGCGCCACCCAGAGAAATGACCGTAAGACATAGCTCTACAAGCCTATCATACTGAATTAACCTCAAGGTTTACTGAGATAATCAGTTTAATCAATCTTTGGGACTGTTTCAGAAATATAGTTCATAGAACTTACCTAGGACTTGTTTTAGCTTGTTTTCATGGTCACAACCTCATGTACAACATCAATTAAGCCATATTACATATACTACTTATATCAAATTTCATCAAATGAATATAAATTATTACAACCATATTTAATGAATATGAAGATAAATAATAGCTTACAAGGATTGGAATAACACAAGTATCACAACTACAAATCAACACCTAAACCCTTCCAATCTTTCACCCTTCTCTTTAATCTTTATCCATATTTATAACACCTTGATAATCACCCCAAAGACCACCTTACTTTAGCCCCTAACCTCTTGTATAACTCCAAATTTAACCATGGAATAACTAAAACAACCCAAGGATTATAACTAGCTACCTAAACCCTTCACTTTTTGTAGTATAACTTGTTGTATGGATCAAAGTGGGTGATGATGATTTATGATGAAGGATGGACAGCCATGGAGGAGAGAATGAGAGGATTTTGGTTACTTTTTGTATGTCAAATGATAAGAATGAGGTGAAAATGTCTTAAGTGGGGGACAAAGGTGAGTAGGTGTAAGTGTGAATGTGTTTAAAGAGGCCAAGTGGCCTTGTGGCTTACATTTACACGCCACCTCTCATATGAGATGGCTTTCAAGTTTCTTACTCATTACAAGTCCTTTGACAAAGTCAATGTCTGATTTTTGTTTTGTAGTCGAGGGTATTTTAGTCCATACACATTTATACTTTGATAACACATTTATATTTTAGCCCTTCATCTTTCATCCTCGTCATCATCTCCCCAAATCATTCATCTCCCCAAATCATCATCTCCCCAGTACACCAATCCAAATAACCTGTATGACACAAATTACTAAGAAGCAAAATTTTACCTTGAAACATATAAAAATAACATGAAGTGTCAGGTGCATGATGAAACTAGCAAGGTAAGTTGTACCTTGTACTATGATGTTTTACTCTTTATACATTAAATGTGAGTAGGCTGATCCCATGTTAACATATTTCCATAAGTAATAAGGTACTTGATAATCCTCCATTTATATTTATTGTTTATTACAAATTAATAATGTGTGAAGAAGAGTTAATGCTCATGTAAATGAGTCGTTCATATGTTTTGGCCACTCTCCAGGTTGGCAAGCGGTCCCCAATATAATGACCGTCAAAGTTCAAGTAGGTATTTACGTTATTGTTGTTTATAGTTAGTAATTGTATTCTCACGAGGATCTTGGATCAAGTTGAGGACTCTTCACCGACGCGTATGTATTCCTTAGAATTTTCATGTTCAATTATATATTTGTGAATTGTTGTATATGGGTGGAACGAACTCACCTAATGAGTTTTTCCATTCGTAGCATCATTCCAAATTATTTTATGACAAACAATCCATACAAAATTGGCCCAGTCGACTTCTTCGGCATATTCGGATCTTTGCATAGATGCAAAGTCGTAATCTTGAAATGTATAAGCACTAATGATATTTGTTTGTTATTCGTTATTCGAGAGGATGTTATTAATTACATGTGATGTCATACTTTTCATATGAGCTCGATTGATGCGACCATTGATAGGAGGATATCGGAAGGCGTGCTTGTTGGTCGAATGGCCTTCTAGAGCGATGGCTTTTCAATGGCATTCTTTGAATCATTCTAGGTAGAAGCGGTGATGGACTTTACAACTTGTGTTTAATTCTTCATATTGGTATTAACAAAATATGAAGTTACTTCCTTGTATCTGGCGATGAAAAGAACTAGGTACACATGTTATTTAAGGTTTAGTGAATGGTTAATGTTAATCTGAAAGCAAACTTGTTGTCTTTCGGATTTGTGATAGGTCCTAACAACGATTGTCGAGTGGTTGGATCGGGAAAGTGTAGAGATTAACGTGAGTTTGACCAATAACATATGTTTGGCGAGTGTTTTTTTTAACGTGAGTTTGACCAATAACATATGTTTGGGGAGATGATGACCAGGATGATGTTGGGGAGATGATGATTTGGGGAGATGAATGATTTGGGGAGATGATGACGAGGATGAAAGATGAAGGGCTAAAATATAAATGTGTTATCATAGTATAAATGTGTATGGACTAAAATACCCTAGACTACAAAACAAAAATCAGACATTGACTTTGTCAAAGGACCTGTAACGAGTAAGAAACTTGAAATAGGGACCCCTGACGATGAAAAGGCCCAGGTTTGTCCCAACGAGAAGCGAATTGACAAGTTTAAGAACCAACCGTATATTTTAGTCTATAAAATATGACTATTGGTGAAAGTAGAGTATTTTGAACATATAGACTTATCGTAGTCTTGTGTTGGTCACAAGGAAAATTACCAGTTACTACCGGTTATCGTATTTGCTTTTACGTTACGGTAAAAGTCAAATAGTCAAAAGTCAAAGTCAAAGGTCAACTTTCAAAAGTCAAAGGGTAAAATAGTCATTTTACCTTATGAAAAATTACGGGTTGCTACAGTCTCTACCCCTTAAGGGAATTTCGTCCCGGAATTCAGTGTGTGTTATCCGATGTTGAAGTGTCTAGGAAAATGTGGGTGTATGCGCCGAATTTTAATCTTTTCGTTCTCAAGTTTCTGGTCATAGAATGTGTTATGTACCATTCTAAGTTTTTGGTGGTGGCTTAAGTTGATAATCTAAAGGGTTTTGTTAAAATCTTATAGAGTCCAATATACCTCAAGTTTGGCTTTTCCCGATTCTCAAAACGAATCATATGTTATTGTATCGAGGCTTTCAACAAAATCTTAATTTCTAACATGGAGTTTTTGTTAAATTTTAACGCCTTACATCTATGAAATTTTCATTTCTGGAGATAGTGTGCGGCATGCAACCTAATTTGTGTTTGTATGGTTTCATTAGTTGTTTCGTGTGTGATCTCTGAACACCTTAGTCCAGAAAATGGTTGACTGACACTTTCGTCTTTATAGTGCCTTAACTGGAATGGTTTTATTGTTGTTAGGGTAACTGTTGTTAATCAAAAGTGTAAGATATGGTTGATGTGAAATGGTTTATAATGATGTGATAATTGTCGTTGTAGGAAGGTCTTGTTAGTGGCAAGTGGTTATCCAAACCATTTCCAAAGTTGATCATGTCTTAGTTGGTTTCGAGATGAAGGCTATATCGTATAGTGTTTATGTCTACTAGTGTTTGAAAGAAACGTGATACTGTGAAGTTTTACATATTGACTTATAATGGGGTTCAGATAATGATGTGATATGTTGACGATTTGAAGAGTGTAGTGTACGCTTACCATTTATTCTTAGGTAGAGATGTCAAGTTTGCTTTAAAATCAAAAGTGAATTTTAAAGGATTATGGCGGAATGATATCCTTGAAACCTAAACAGGCTAGTACTTCTAAGAAATGACGAGAAGATTCGATGACTATTCCAAGATAGTAGTTAGGACTATCTCATAAATGAAAACTTTCAAGAATGAAATTAGGTATTATAAATAAGTGTTAAGATCTCGCTGAGTGGTAAGACACTATCGTGTCTCTAGATCTTTTTAATAAATTCTGGTGGTTTATCGAGTTTAAGTAGGAAATTAACCTGAATATAATTCCTTGTATAAGTATTCTCAGTAATTGAAAATTTTAAGTCGAACATAGTTACTCAGACTTTGTTCCACTATCCCTAGATTAAATATAGGTGACTAGACTATATTTAGCCGAGGTTCGATAAATTTTCCAAACACCTAAATTAGGTATACTCGTGATATGTCCATAGCTTTTGAGAAAATATCCACAAAGCAAAAGCGGTATCAAACAATTCAGTTGCAAGTCCCGGCCATACAAGACTTGTAACCTATGTTTTCACATTCCATTGCATAGAAGATAGTATGGGTAGATACGTGTGGAAATGAAATTTTAAGTAATTCTAAAATAGTTCATACTTGGCCAGGAGCACGAACCTTTAACAATGAAGGTTTCAGAAGAGAACTTTGATGAATGTAGAGAAAGTTGCTGAACTTCAGCTCTTATAGATGATGAATTAGTTTGTCCTTTAGAAAATTCCATTTCTTGTATTTCCATTAGGGAAATTGATAGACTGTGACGGGTTTCATGTAAAACAATATTATATAAGGTTTATAAGATAATTTCTAGAGACTTTGTATAAATTACAATGTCTGTGAAGTAAATTAGACCATTGTGTAACTCACAATGTCTTGAGAAATGATGGAGAGATCATTGTGTAACTCGCAATGTCTTGAGAAATGATGGAGAGATCATTGTGTAACTCACAATGTCTTGGGAAATAATGGAGAGATCATTGTGTAACTCACAATGTCTAGGGAATAAATGATTTAATTACTTCATTTACAGTTTTTAGGGATGTAATTGAGACCCCTGTAGGATTTACAGTGTTTGAGAATGTAATAGAGACCACTGTAGGATTTACAGTGTCTGAGAGTGTAATAAAGACCACTGTATCTCACAGCGTCTTGAAAAATGAATGAGGCCATTGTATCTCACAATGTATGGGAAGTAGGAAAGACCATTTTAATCAGTTACAATGTCTTGGATAAAGTTTCGTAATCCTAAAATGCATGAGTAGATGCATGATTGGGAGATTGGGAAAATATGATTGTGCCGTAATGCCTTAGAATAAGCATACGCAAATATGTTTAGTACATCGTTTATGATTGAAATTATGTCGAGTGTATATATCAATATACTAGTATATTTGTGTAGCTTAAAATGCTTAAAAGTCACATAATCGTCTGGAGGATGGAAGGCACGGAGAACAGAAGGCTATAAAAATGTTTTTGTTTGTAAAAGTAGTTATAGTTTAGGTCTCAATTTAGACCCGTTTCTCTATAATTAAGGCTCTGATACCAATCTGGAGCACCCCAACTTCGTGATACGCAATGAATTCAAACTGGGTGTTACTCGACGGACAACAAATAATAATAGAAAACGATCTCTAAAGGAGTCGTTTTAAAAAAGATTTATCATTCAAATTTATATAAATATCAGAGTTTACAAAATGAGGTCCTAGTAGTTTCACGGTTTATATAAATAAGTTTAAATGGGTTTTTGAATGATAATAAAATTTATAGCCTTCTTGAGTATCCTTGCTCTTCCGTGCCAGCTTCCGACATTGTGGACCTGAAATACATGCTTAAAACTGTCAACACAAAGGTTGAGTGAATCCATAGGTTTATTGTTAAATGTTGATGATAACACTACACGCGTCGTTCGGGGTCAAGGAAACTTCCTTTTCTTCGAGCAAGTTTTATAACACCCTAGGCAGTGAACCTAATCATTGTAGTGTAGTAATTAGGGTAAGCCACGGTATTGATATCATTCTCTAGGGAATAGGAATGCTAGTAAGAAGTTACTACGCTAAGGTTGGGGTTGAGGAAGATTATTTTTATCTTTTATATTTTTAGGAAATGGAAAAGTCTGAATCTCGGGTATTGGATTTGGGGGTTGGTATTGCTACCGATTACTCTACTTATCTAATTATCTAATCTAAAGTGTATGTAGTCTATGTCTAATTATTGTGTGCTCGTATGATAGTTTAAAGATGTGTTTACTTAGGTTTTACTACTCCTTAATTATCTCCTATTGATGGTTGAATTGTCACGTCCTTATTCCTAGTTGCGTTGTGTGTCTAAGGTTGTAGGGTATGCGTATGTTCCCTAACTCTTTGAACTTACCAAAGGGTCTCGTCTACAAAACCCACTAGGGATGATAAACTCCTACTCTAAGGCACTCTTTGGATGGTTTAGCTTACAACTACTCAAGGAGTCATATTCTAAGGTTCACAAAGATTTAATCAAGCATTAAGTACACAATGAATGACCTATCGCATTACTAGATCATTAATCAACTAAGATAAGAGACAACCAATCAATATTCAATAATTAAGTTTCATATTCCCTAAGCAAACACACAAGTAAATTAGCCGGACATGGAGAACATGCAAGCATACACACAAATAATCAAAGACATAATTGTATTAATGAAGTAAAACACTTATCTTGGAGTAAGATAGGGTTTGGAACCCAAAAATATTGTACAAGACAGCCTTGGTTTGGTTTTAGGTTTTTACTCCAAAAGACTACACACTAAAAACTAAAAAATTCGGATTCTATATATAAGATTACACTTGTGGCGTCACCTTATGTTTTGTGACGCCGTCGTGTCGCCGTCATTAGGGTTTCGTCTTGGCCACGTTAGTCTTGTGACGGCGTCACCTTATGCTTGTGACGCCGTCTCTTTAGCTTCGGCGCCATCCGGATTGCATCTAGGCCGTCCGAGTTGCGACGGTCTACTCTTTTATAACCCGACGTCGTCACTTGAAAATCGAGTTTTGGCTTCGAGTCAGTCACAAAATCCTCCGACGGCGTCGTAGATAAGCGATGTGCCACCTTATGTTTTCGCGACCTTGAGTGTCTCGATTCGACTTTGGCCATTTTCTTCAGATAATCGCGCCTTTTCATCCAAATAAGTGCCATTCCAGCATTTTGCCTTCAAGAAACCTAAAAAGTGAAAAGGAACGATATTAAGCAATAACGGATACAAAAGTGATCAAATAAGGGCTTAAACGACCCCTCAAAATGGTACCTTTTAAAACCTTATCAGTTGAACACATAATGTTTGTAGTGTGAGCTATACCGGTTATCGTATTTGCTTTTACATTACGGTAAAAGTCAAATAGTTAAAAGTCAAAGTCAAAGGTCAACTTTAAAAAGTCAAAGGGTAAAATAGTCATTTTAACTTATGAAAATTTACGGGTTGCTACATTCATCTAAAACCTTGTGTCATTATTGAATGGCATTTCTAGGATTGTAGATGTTATCGATATCAGAAGACATCTCTTGAGAAAAACAATATTTTTGGAATTTTCTGATTTTTCAAATTTTTATGTGTTTTTACTGGTTTTATATTTTTGTATTTTGCTTTTTGAAAAATATGTACAAAGAATTGGTGAAGCAACTCCTTTACTCCTCATTCTCTTCCTGAAGAAGTTTGAGCATTTTCGGCTGCAGAATCTTCATGCCAAGTCGCGGGAGGATAAATTGAAACCGATCTCTTATAAGAGCTTTTGTGAAGATGTCTGCTAACTGATACTCAGTCCTAACAAAGTAGAGTTCAACCACACCGTTCTCTACTTGTTCCCTGATGAAGTGATGTTGAATGTCAATGTGCTTCGATCTTGAGTGTTGGACATTGTTGCATCAGAGAACGATGGCACTTTTGTTGTCACAGTACAGAGGAATTTTTTTGAATACAAAGCTATAGTCAGATAGTTGGGATCTCATCCATAAGATTTGAGCACAACATGATGACATAGCAATGTATTCAGCCTCTGTAGAAGATATTGAAGTACTAATTTGCTTCTTTGACGACCAACTCACTAATTTATCACCCAAAAATTGAGCACCTCCTAACTTACTTCGACGTGTATCTTGACACCTGCATGGTCAGCATCTGCATAGGCTATTAGTGCCATGGCGGTGTCCTTCGGATACCAAATACCCATGTTGATGGTTCTTTGGAGATACTGAAAGACCCGTTTAAATGCTTCAAGGTGCTTCTTAGTAGGCTTAGCCTGGTAGCGAGCACACATGCATACAACGAACATAATATCAGGTCTACTGGCAGTGAGATACATCAAGGATCCAATCATACTACCATATTTAGTTTGATCAACAGGGATCCCAGAGAGGTCCTCATCCAGTTTAGTTCTCTCCACCATGGGAGTGCCAACAGGGTCATTAGAATCAAATCCAAATTTATTTAATATTTCATTAGCATATTTAGATTGATTTATGAAAATGCCTCCGGGACATTGAGAAATTCGTAAACCTAAGAAAAATGACATTTGTCCCATCATTGACATTTGAAATTTAGAACCCATCTCATGAGAAAAATGGTCAGATTCATTTGGGTCAGTCGAGGCAAAGATAATATCATCAACATATATTTGAACATGAGTTAAATGTTTGTCTGATTTCTGAGTGAATACTATAGGATCAACGACACCTTTGTAGAATCTGTTTGCCAAAAGAAACTTTGACAAAGTATCACCATGCCCTTGGAGCATTCTTCAAGCCATAGAGGGCTTTTTTTAGATGGTAGACATAGTTAGGATGTTCGGATTCACAAAGCCTTCCAGTTGACTGACATAGACCACTTCTTTGAGATCGCCATCAAGAAAAGCAGTTATTACATCCATTTGGTAGACTATCATATTCTTGCTAGCAGCATTAGCAAGGAAGATTGTGATAGCCTCTATTCGTGCAACCAGAGCAAAATATTCCTCAAAGTCAATACCCTCCTCTTGCCGATACCCTTTAGCAACGAGTCTCGCCTTATTCTTCAGAACGTCACCATGCTCATCAAGTTTCACCTTGAACATCACTTGAGAGCGATAATCATAGCACAATCTAGAGGAGGTACTAATTCCCATACATCAAGTCGATCGAACTCATGAATTTTATCTTGCATAGCATTAAACCAGCTGTCCTCAGATATTGCAGTCTTCACATCATTTGGTTCGACCTTTGAAAGTACAGAATTGAAGAAGCACCATAAGGCATCAGTAGCAAGTTGCTTTCTTGTAGATACCGGACGATCATGTATCCATTTTCTGAGATGTTTATGTGGTTGAGGATAAGGAACTGATATAGCAGAGTTAGGATCCCCTAGTGAAGATGCCTCATGAGTGGGACCATTCGGATTGGTTGAAGCAGGAGCAACTACAGCTGGTGGTGCAGGAGTATCATCAGTTGTCGGTTCAAAGTATTCATCAAACATCGAATCAAATAGAATATTCAAATCTTCTTCTGAAGGAGGTACATAATGAGCTGCAGGCGTGGGATTCCGTACAAGACCCGAACTAATTGGTCTAGGTGTCAAAAGTTGAGGTGTGGGTCCAGAACTAGAGTGTCCAGGAGCCATTTGCTTAGTCAACTCATCAAATGTAACATGAATAGTTTCCATAATATCTCGGGTTCTTTTGTTGTAGATTCGGTAACCCTTCCGATCTGGTGCATAATCAACGAAAAATCCAATATCAGCTTTAGCTTTCAACTTTCCCAGATCTTGACCATCATTGGTTAGATAGCATAAATCCCTAAACACATGTAGAAACAAGAGATCCGGTTTTATGTTGTGCACTAATTCATATGGAGTTTTTCCATGAAGAGTATGTATTAGTGATCGGTTTTGAGTGTAGCACGCAATCGCAATAGCTTCCGCCTAGAGAAACATTTGGGCCTTTGAGAAAATTAGCATAGTCCAAGCAGCTTCCACAAGAGTACGATTACGCCTTTTAACTACACCGTACTGCCGAGGAGTGCGTGGAACACTTTTCTGGTGACTGATTCCAATGCTTTCATAAAACTGAATGAGCCATTTGTTCACAAGTTCAGTTCCTATGTTCGGATGATTCTGACAGTTTTGTTAAGCCTAACCTGAAATTGTTTGATAAGCTTAATCATAACCTTGGGAGTTTCATCCTTGGTTCTCAAAAACTTTACCTAAGTAAACCGAGAGTAGTCGTCAACAACAACTAGCACATATTTCTTCCCATTGATACTTTGTACTCTCATGGGTTCGCATAGATGCATGTAAAGGGTATGAAGAACTTTTATGATAGTATTGGCAGGTTTGGGTTTATGGGCATACTTTTTGCTTTTGCCCAATTGGCAAGCAGAAAAAGATGATCTTTTTCATATTTTAATAGGGGTAAACCTCTCACCAGGTCTTTTCTAGTAAGATCATTGATGGTGCCGAAGTTCAAGTGATTGAGTCGACTGTGCCATAAACATGATTTGTTCTTTGATGCCTTTGATAACAAGCAAATAGGTGAGACTTCATCATGTCTTTGATAGAGATGGTGTACAAGTTTGTGCCACGAGATCCCTTAAGAAGATCAACACCATCTAATTCTCTAACGAAACATGTGTATTTTCTGAAGGCTACTTCCATATCAGAATCACAAAACTGACCAACAGAGAACAGATTATGCCCAAGTCCTTCCACATAGTATACCCGGGAAATAACACTGTCACCAAAAACATAATCTCCATAACCCATAATTGCCCCAAAATGATCATTCCCAAATCTAACAGTCTCGATAAACTTATTCATGAAGTTCTTGAGACGTGAGCGATCCCCAGGCAAATGTTTTGAGCAGCCTGAATCCAAATACCAAAGGACGATTTGTACAACATGCATTTGAAAACAGACAAGAATGGATAACTAGAAGCAGTGGATCCCCATGTGACTATGGGGTCCGATTGGTTAGTACAAACAACTCTGTAGACCTACAGAATTCCTAGATGCCATGATATTATTAGTGGGAGCTGCACTCGTAGAAGCAGTGGACCTAGTCACAGTGTGCTGAGTTCCTAAAGGTATGATTCTACCCGTGGGCTTCCATTTCTTAATGGGCACTGATCTAGACAATGAAGGACAAAGTTCACCACTTTTGAACTTATGGCATGTAGGCTTCCACTGAAAACCCACATTAGTAAACTTTTTCCCTGTAGGTTTACAAGATTGCTTAACCTATTTTGCATTCCAAACTTTATCTACTGGGGATTTAACATAAGGCCTCAAATAAGACACAACGCATTCATCATGATTGCCAGAAATTAAACATTCATTACATGTTTTGCAAGCAGTAGTAGAATTCGAATTAATTACAGTAGGCTTATAGCTAATACTAGAATTAACACGATTCAAATTGTTCAACTTAAACTTATTATTCCTAAGGTGGTCTTCTACTTTCTTCACTTGATCACTTTTAGCTCGCAAAGATCTATCTTGCTTTGTATTGCCTTTAGGCTTTGACCCGCTAGCTTGAGTGTCACTGCTTACTCCTGTTGAAGTAACGACGGGAATATTAGTTTGTTTCACTACTTTTTGCATTCCGGCCTAGAAGCGCTGGGCTATGAGACGTTCGGAGGTATATCAAAGGTAACATGCTTGACCTTAGGCATGGAAGAGGGTGCACACAAGTCTATCTCGCTTATTATCACTTTTAGGATAAGTGCCTAAGACATATTCTAACATTTCTTGAGATTGTTGAGTGTAAATGAAAGCATCGGCAAAATCACTATCTAGAGGCTTCTTTATTCTAGTGTCTTCAACAATCTCTTGAACAATATCTAAGCTATCCTTAAGGCGATTGAGATTAGATTGACACACAGTCCAATTATTTCTAAGAGGAGGGGGAATATACTTAACATTAATAGAATACTTCTTACAAGCAGATACCTTTGGTACAACATTATGACAACTAGTGATTGGCATTTTCCCTTTGACCTGAGTCTTTAGATTCTCAATTTCTTTAAGCAAAGAAGTTATCTTTTCATTGTTCTTGTCATGGGTGACCTTAATTGATTCATATAACTCTTTGAGTTGCAGTTTAACTTTAGCATTTTATGCTTGAAAACAATCATTTTCATGTTGTAATTCATTGATGATGTTTTGAAGTTGGAAATTATGAGAATCTAACGGTGGTGGTATATGCGAGCCAACTACTTCACTCCTATTTCCCTTCAATTGGGAAATTTAAGCTTTCAACTTTCGGATCGTGTTGCAATGAGTTTGAACCGTTCATCACGAGTGCTTATTTCAAAATATGCATCAAACTCATGAGCATCCAAAGATGTTTTGGCATTTGAGGTTTTGATTCTTTCTTTTAGATGTTGATATTTTAATTGCAAATCAAGATATTCAACCTCTAATTTAGAAAAATCCGATCATGCTATCATGATCATCGTTTTAAATTTTTTCTTGCAATTTTGAATTCTCCGTTTCAAGCTCATTGACACGATCTTAGGAAACTTTAAATGCAATTGACAAATCATGAAATTGAGAAGCAGTTATGGCATAGTTTGTGACAGTATAAAACAAATCATGGGCAATACATATGGCTATCAAATTCTCATTAAGGATGTGAAGATTCTTTCTCTCAATCTCATAGATTTTAAGCTCATATGCATTATTTCTTTCCTTGTTTTCCATTTCATTAAACATCTTTTTCATTTCTTTAACCTCAGTATCTAGGGCCTTTTGAATACCCTCGAATTGTTCTTTCAATTGTTTAAAGAATGGAATAACCTCAGTAAGATAAAGATTTCAGGCCGCCATTCTCCCATCTCTTTCAGGCCAAAAAAAACCACCTCTACCCGTCCTCTCTACCCTCTAACAATTCTTTTTTGTTATTGGGTATGCAATACGGTGTTTTGGGATGTGTTTTTTATATCAAGGAGATGGCGGCTGCAGTTTTTTCTTTGTATATATCTAACGAAATCTCCATGGTGGCAATCTGTTTTTATTGTCGGTTTGGATTGTATATCCTTAATCGATCTTATTTTTAATTTCCATGTTGTTGGGGAACGATCATGGTAAACCTTAATCATTTTGGTGATCTTTTTACATGATCGTTTTTTGTGGTTGATGTGCTATATTATCGAAACCCTAATTTTTATTAGGGTCTCTTATCTTCTGATTTTAATGAGCGAAGCCTCTATGTATCATCATTCTACTACTGGTGCGTGGATCTATTGGAATGGAACCCTTGTTAGGGTTTCATTTTTTTCTTTAGCGCTGGTGGTTTTTCTGCACGTGGATCTGATGATGGCAAGTTCTTTAGCAAATATAAGTGGTCTAATAAGTGGGTTTGGAGAGATATTTATGTCTTATTGGTGGTTGTTAGGGATTCGTGGCCCTATTTTGGTGATTCTGAATCTAGTTTTATGCTAACCTTATTATTGTTCCATGATCCTACTTTTGGATTGTTACATCGATGGTAATTTTAGGGTTTCTTTGGATTCTCTATGAATTGATTTGTGGTGGATCGACCGGATGTTAAGCTTGTGTCTTCTTGCTCACTTGGAAGTTAAGTTTTAGGGTTCTTATTCAAAACTCTATAGATCGTTTGGGTGTGATATGTTCCTGCACGCTTTCATGTTACCATGTTTTTGGATCTGGTCCTTATTTGTTGCAGATTCGATCTACATGTTAGGGTTTCATCACCCTTGGTTCGTTGCATGGTGCCCTTATTCATGCTGAAATTGATATTACGTGGCTGTTTTGATGGGGTGATCATGGCATGTGTGTTGTTGGTTCGATGCATGGTTGTTAGGGTTTTCTAAAACCTTATTTGTTTGTTACGCTCTATCATGCTACTACTGGTTTCATTATGACAAGGTTATTGCACCTTGTCGTTATGAAGTTCACATGGAGTCAATCTTTTGGGTAGTAGCTTAAGGATAAAGCGTATCGTTTTGTTAGTACTTTTTTGATCCTTTGCTCGGCAGAATTCTTCATCTAATGGGTCAATTGGTACGTTTTATGGAAGTTAGCGTGTTAATCCCTATGTTTTGGTGTGCAATCATGGTGCTACGGGTTGGTTGATGCTAGAAGTTTGGACTACTATGATGACTTTGAAGATTCAAGTATTTTTACTTGAAGTGCATTTATGTTTATTTTTAAGTCGGTGTAGTCTGATGATTAGTTATAAGAGTGGTTTGTCACTCTTATATTGTAAGTTATAGGAATGATGTTTCATTTGTATAGGAGAGTCTGTAAGTGTCCTAAGGGACTGAGATGGGGGAATCACCCTCATCCTTTGTACTTCATTGTTTTTGGTGTAATATATTTTACCAGGTGAAAATCCTTTTACCCAAAAAAAAAAAAAAAAAAAAAAATCTCAGTAAGATAACACTCTTTTGTTTGCTCAAAAACCCTTTCCGCTTCAGTAATACCCGTTGTTGTGATTCTCTTCTTACATGTTTTATCGAAATCAGAAAATATTGGTAAATCACGTATATGCTAATTAAGTTTTTGCATTGTGTAGGAAGATTTCTAGGCACTGAATGCATCGGTGTATTAGGAGGATACACCGTAGCCGCATGTAATTACCTAAGGGGAGGATTATTTTCAACAAGTTCTTCGGCTTTTCTCTTATCCATATCTAACTTCCAAAACTGTAACACCCCCAAAATCCGAGGGTGCCACTCAATTGGCATCATAACGCAGGTAGTAAAGAGCGGTTTATAAAACCCGTTTAAGAACTTTTATTGATAAATTAATAATCTTTACAAGAGTTTAATTGTTGCGAAAATGGCCCATTATTAAAAGGTTGTCCCAAATACATCAGCGTAATCTATGACCATGCCATGCCAAGCCCTGCCTTGAGATCGTCACACTTCAAAATCAAAAACCGAGAAAACATGCTAAAAAGGTCAGCTATAAAGCTGGTGAGTTCATAAGTTTATAGTAAAGTATTAAAGCAATCAAGTTTGTTTTATGGACAAAATAAATGTGCTCGTTACACTATGAATAAAAAGAATTCCAAGTAAAAGTGGGTGGAGTTGTTATATACTCTATAGTTTGTTTGTTTACCCTAACAGGGTCAATGGTTGAGTGAATCCATAGTGTTTATATAAAAATCAGTTGAACTCAAGTTTCAAGGTTGGGCCACGTTGTTGCACCCATAACAAATACAGTGGGTCGTGTTGCTAGGCACCCATAACAGTGGGCTGTGTTGCTAGCACCCATAACAGAAACGGTGGGTTGTGTTGCTAGGCACCCATAACAATGGGCCGTGTTGCTAGCACCCATAACAGAAACAATGGGTTGTGTTGCTATGCACCCATAACAATGGGCCGTGTTGCTAGCACCCATAACAGAAACAATGGGCCATGTTGTTAGCACCCATAACAGATATAGTGGGCTGTGTTGCTAGGCACCCATAACAATGGGCCGTGTTGCTAGCACCCATAACAGAAACAATGGGTTGTGTTGCTAGGCCCCCATAACAATGGGCCGTGTTGCTAGCACCCATAACAGAAACAATAGTTTCTATAAATGCAATATCATTCATAGAGTGTTTGCATAAAATCATTTGTTAACCATATAGTTTGCATAAAAGCGATGGTAATTTATAAAATGTTTGCGTAAAAGCAATTATCATTCATAAAGAGTTTGCATGTTTCTCACCCCAAAACAATTACAAAACAGGTAAAGTAGGGGTTATGAACTCACCTTGGTATGCAGAAATGTAAGATTTAAGAGTAACACGACTGGCATCAAGTAGTAAGCACAACAGTATCAACAAGCAAGGCACAATGATATCAAAGTGTACGGGCACAAAGGTACGTCATCGGTACAACCTACTAGTATACGGCTTATCTCAGAATACGTATGGTAAAGTAATGAGTTTTCAGAAGACAGCGTGTCTTAGTTTTCGTGGAATAATTGTATCAATGTTTGTTTAAAAGTCTAATATCATATCTTAAAAAGTTTATTATTAATGTTTCGTGTGGTGGTAAGAATACAAAGACTCGATATGTACTCACGCCAAACATAACTCACACCAAAGCATAATGTGCATCACAATACATTATAAGGAATAGTCAAGAAATATTGACCAAGACTCGAGTTGAGTAGACAACTACGAAAAGGAAGTCGAGACTTTAACGACAGACAATTACTTCAGGAAAAATAAACGAGAAATTTATAAAAGAAGTCAAGGTATATAATACGTCACCGGTATTATATAAGAAAGAAATCAAGAAAATAAATTAATGATAAAACAATAGTTTGTTATAAATGAAAACATACTTTTAAAAACATACCGAATGAATTATAAGAAATTATAAGATTTTTATGAATTTTAGTATTTTTCATCTTTTTGTCGGAATCTTAGAAAATAGAGTTTTCCGGAAAAATGACACTTAAACAATATATACTATTTTCCGGAAAAATAAGCAACTTTGACTTTTTCAGAAAAATGGTCCGACTTTGACCAAGTTTAAATCCTTTATTTTACACTTTCAAGCTTAAAAACCTCGATTCTAGTAGTAAAACATCATTTCGGACAACTTTAATGTTTTACACTTAAGCCGGTTCGGACTAGAAAGGGTCCAAAACCTTGTTTTAAAATCAGATCAGCAAGTAAATTATTACGTAATTGCTGTCAAAATGTCTTGTATTTTATCAAATCTTAAATCGGCCGTATCTTCTTCGTTATAAGTCCGTTTTCAACGTTCTTTATATCCTCGGAAAGGTAATTAAGTATGCTAACATATTTTTAAGATTATACGTCGTCAAAAATATTTTATGGCTACTGTTCATACGAGACGAAATATGGACAGACTATATATATAAACATATGCACTTACAAACACCCCCTTAAGTGGAGAAAATTAAGAAACCCAAACAACCCCTTATGCGAAATTTAGTCATCAAACAAACTCAAATAATCAGAAAATAAAAGAATTCAAATGCCCCGCTTGGTTGTGAAACGCGACACCAAACGCCTCGGTTGGGGCTGCATCAATGAAACAAACACCACCAGTTAGTGCGAAAATTAGTAAACAAACGTACCCTTTTGAAGCCGAAAATCACGGACAATGCACCCTATTTGGGTTTGAAGTAACAGATTCAAACACACCCTTTTAGGGGTGAAGAAACAGTCCGAATGCACCCTAATGAGTGGAACTAAGAAGAATAAACGCCTGTTGGGGCAAGTTTCAAGAACAAATGCCCTTTTGGTGGGCGTGATAGCGGCAACAAACAAACCAAAAGCACCCACAATGAAATTCTTTGTTACACAATAAACACCTCCTTGAGGTTCGGATCAGAAATAAACACCTCTTGGGCGTGGCGAATAAATAGCAACAAACACACCTAGTGTGTCGTTGTTGAACCGTAAGAATGTACCAAGCGCACCCTTGCTGGGTGGTCTGTGACAGCAGGTACAAACAAACACCAATCACTTGGTTGGTGTTTAACCGAGAGCAACAAACACCCTTGTGGGTCGTTGTTGCTGTGAACCGAAAGCAAAGACAACCACCCTCTTCGGTGTCTCTCGTAAACCAAGAACAACTAAACTTCACGGGTTGATTTATGTATCAAGAAAAACAAAACCAACCTAACGTATTCCATAAGCCAAATAAAAAGAATTAAGCAAATACCAAATCAAGACCCGATACCACACGGGTTTGACCCGAACCCATATCCTGGTCGGTATCTGATACGCTTACACAGCGCGTTCGGGGTCAAAGGAACTTCCTTTTCGTCGAGCAAGTTTTTCAACACCCTAGGCAGTGAACCTAATCGTTGTAGTGTAGTATTAGGGTAAGCCACGGGAATTGATATTGTTTTCTAGGGGAATAGGAATGCTAGTGAGAAGTTACTACGCTAAGGTTGGGGTTGAGGAAGATTATTTTTATCTTTTTTGTTTTTAGAAAAGGAAAAGTACGAATCTCGGGGTTTGGATTTGGGGTTGGTATTTCTACCGATTACTCTACTATTATCTAATTATCTAAGCTAAGGTGGTGGTAGTCTATGTCTAATTATTGTGTGCTCGTATGATAGTTTAAAGATGTGTTTACTTAGGTTTTACTACCCTTAATTATCTTCTATTGGTGGTTGAATTGTCACGTCCTTATTCCTAGTTGCGTTGTGTGTCTAAAGTTATAGGGTATGCTTTCTCCCTAACTCTTTGAAGTTACCAAAGGGTCTCGTCTACAAAACCCACTAGGGATGATAAACTCTAACTCTAAGGCCTCTTTGAATAGTTTAGCTTACAACAACTCAAAGTGCTATAACCTAAGGTTCACAAAGATTAATCAAGCATTAAGTACATAACGAATGACCTATCGCATTACTAGATCATTAATCAACTAAGATAAGAAACAACCAATCAATATTCAATAATTAAGTTTCATATTCCTAAGCAAACACACAAGTAAATTAGCGGGACATGGAGAACATGCAAGCATACACACAAATAATTGAAGACATAATTAAATTAATGAAGTAAACAACTTATCTTGGTGTAAGATAGGTTTTAGAACCCTAAAATACGACCTTGGTTCGGTTTAGGTTTTACTCCAAAAGTTTACCCAAAAGACTACCCTCTAAAACCGAAAAATTCGATTCTATATAAGATTACATGTGCGACGGCCACCTTATGATTTGTGATGCCGTGTGTCGCCGCATTAGGGTTTCGTCTTGGCCAAGTTAATCTTGCGACGGCGTCACCTTATGCTTGTGACGTCGTCCTCTTTAGCTTCGACGCCGTCTGTTCGGATTGAATCTAGGCCGTCTAAGTTGCGACGGCCTACTCTTTTAAAGCCCGACGCCGTCCTTAAAAACTAGCAATTTCTCTTCGTGTCATCACAAATTCCTCCGACGGCGTCGCAGATTAAGCAATGACGCCATCCCTTGTAATTTAGCGGCTTGAGTGTCTCGATTCTTGACTTTGGCCATTTTCTTCATATATCCGCGCCTTTTCGTCCAAATAAGTGCCATTACAAGGTTTGCCTTCAAGAGACCTAAAAGTGAAAAGGAACGATATTAAGCAATAACGGATACAAAAGTGATAAAATAAGGGCTTAAACGACCCTCAAAAAGGTACATTTTAAAACCTTATCAAATATCCCTACACTTGGTATTTGCTTGTCCTCAAGCAAATGTGCTTTAGCCAATTAATTTATAAGTTAGGGTCATGAAGCATTGGTTTAAAACAGTCCACAACACATATAAGCCCATAAAAGTCAAAACAAGCACGAATTACATACTAGCACCTCACATGGGGTGTTTGGATACTCACATCTCTCGGGTGTATATGAAATATAACAAATTGGAAATGGAAGATAAACACTCATTAACCGGTCCTAGTACATAGATTACCATAGGCTTGAGAATAGATCAAACCTCCATTGCTTTGGCGTAAGCACCTAGGAAAGACTATCAAAGAGGTCTTTAAAGGGTTGTAACGTTAGGCTTAGGGTAAGGAAACAAAGGGTTTGGTGGGATAGGCTTTTTAGTGGTGGCAAGTCAAAAATCTCTATGTTAAATGCATACGAAGAATGGCGTTGCTAAGCCAAGACTCGACACTCTAAACTCTAGATAACTGAAATAAACAAACATAAATTTAAAGATATATGTAGGATGGTAGCCCGTATGTACATTTTTTTTGAACACTCTATTTTTTTCTTTTTCTCTTTTTCTATTTTTTTTTCGATTTTTTTTTTCCATACACTTTTACTCTACCATCCTCTACGATAACATCAAAACAATAGGGGTTTATAGCACATCCCTACACTTGAGTTTTTATTACTCTAACACTAATATGACCCGAATTGAAAAGATCAAAACACTTGGAGTACGTTATTACGCAAATAAGGGAATTGGCGTTCCCTTTTAGTCATTTAAAACTTTAACTTTTCCCATGTGTCCCAATCGTCCCAAAGCGTGTACAAAGGATATGACTCGACTTAGCAACTCATGCAAGCAACTAGATAATTGAACTAAGGGTTTAGGGTGATAACAATAATGCACTAAAAGTGAGTGCATACAAGGTAGGCTAAGGCGATTTGGGTGTATATGTGGGGTGGGGTGTAAACAATGTTTTCATTGATATTCCTGAAAACCGAAACATCATGAGAACCACGAAAAGGATAGGCTCGAGGGTTTAACTAGGGATATCGTGTACTAGAGATGAGTACAACGCAAGGGTGTGGGGAATTACTCAACCGATGTGGAAGAAGTAATTATATTACGGTATCAAACAAGGGTTATCCTAATGCCTCTTATCATTTAGTTATTCCTAACTACACAAGTGTAGTCTTACTAGCGATCTCGGAATGCATCACAAAACAAGTTCTAGAATCTAATATACTACCGGTTCACACTCTAAGCATTGAAGATGAATGCTTCAATTCCTACTAATCTAAGGGCGATCCTCACCTTTTTGGTGGAATTTAAGTGGTAAAGGGTTTTGTGCTAGTCATATATCTTCCTATCCGTGAGACGCTTTTGTTAAGACTAATGGCCCACTCCTATATATTATGAAAAATTTTAAATTTGGTGCCAAAATTACCCTAACCGACATTTTCTCATGGTTTATTACGCAAATGCAATTAGACAAAGCAAATAATCAAGGATAAGCATAGTTTCAAAGTTCCCGTTTTATTTTCCCTCCCTACACTTAAACTGAACATTGTCCCCAATGTTCCTCGAAAGTATCAAAGTTATGATAAAAGAAGGTAATTAAAAACGAAACAAACTAGTACTCCCCTGATTAGCTCGGTATGATCCGTGTGTGAAGTAGTGGTTAAATCCTTTCCAAGAAGAATGTATGCGTGAAAAGCTCCTTCCAACTTTATGTATCTTCTTCTTGATAAACAAAACCTGCACATTTGAAGAAAACAAACGAAACCTTCGCGTAAAATCGGCGGTAATAATATATAAGACTCGATTTAAACTAGGATATAATGCTTGTGGAATGGATGTTTACAAAATTTCTAAGAAAATTAAGACACGGAAAATTCCAAAATTTATAAGTAGTTCGAAAACGAGAAAAGTAATCGATGTTTTACTCCTTCTGGCCGCCACGGTTGCAATCCTCGACGTCAGTTATCCCGACAAACCGGTCTACGATTTTCCGGGAAAATTTCGGAAAATTTACATCTTTAGAATGGAAATATTTCGCAAAACATCCATTTTGACTCGATACAAGCATTTGACTCGAACAAACACGCAAATATATCTTTTAATTAATTGTTATTCTCATGTTCACGCTTCTTATGAAAACGTGTGTAATCCTCCCTACACTTATCCTTTATGTAAAATACCTTTATATGCAATTAAGACGAGGTTAAAAACAAAATAAAGCATTTTACAAATTTAAACATGAGATTAAACAATCAATAAAAGATATATGACACAAACAAGCAAACAATTAAGCATAGGTTGCCTCCCACGAAGCGCTTTTCTTTATTTAAGAGTCTTGTAGCTAGACTCGTGAGTCGTGTTCCTCGTTGCCTCGTTTGCATTCTCAATGAGAATTCTATCATGTTGACAAAATTTTCATCGACTCTATACCTAGGCCCTAGGGTCAAGCAATCCCTATAATAAAATCTCCTTCTTTCTCACATGAATTTGTAACCTTTTTCAACATCGTCTTTGCTTTTGTCCTCAAAAGATCTAATGTTGTCTCGTTCAAAATGGGATAGATGGCCATATTCATTCGTCTTCCAAGGCATCCTATACGTAATCTCATCGTTTCCTTCTTTAAATCTAACCGTTCCATCATACTTGTTATGGCTCATTTTAGATATTTCAACAAACGGTTTTCCTAGCACTACTTGAGATAAGCTATAGTCAATAATGCATCCTACATCTTCTAGGACCATGAAATCAACTAGGTAGGTGAAATTTCCTATGAAGACATGTACATCCTTGACTCTTCCCACGGTTACAAACTCCACTTTGGAGGTCTCTCCTAATATTAAGTCGCCATTCATAATGTCATTGTAGACAATAGATGACATCACATTGATGGGAGAATCCGTATCTATGTAAGCATGTTCGACATTCCTATATCCGATCATACAAAGGATTTTAGGTTCCAAGGATTTCTCTCCTAATCTTTGGGCAAATCCTAATGATTGGTGATCGTGGATTATCAATTATGTATTGATGGTATGCAATCTCTTCCTTAGTGGGTAAAGATTGAAATAAGCACTATCTTCTTCGTCAATCCTATTCAACTCACTAAGGTCTTTGATTTCATCAATGATTTGGTTGCGAAGAGTTGAAGGACCGATGGTCGAGTGGTTGACTTGGATTTGGTGAGCGAACTTAGCAAGAAAACGGTAGTGAGATCTTCCCAATTTGAAATAGATCCCTGGGAAGATGAAAAAGCCATTTACTAGCTTGTTTTCTTAAAGAGAATTGAAGAAACGCAGACACGTGGTCTCCCGAGTAGTAGCATCAAGGTCAATAGAATTGACAATTTTAAGGAAGTCCTTAAGATGTCGATTAGGATCTTCGAGCGAAGTCCATGGAATGCACATCCATTTTGCACCAACCGGATGGTGTCGGATCGCAGGCCGTAATTTGGGCTTGGTCGGGAAGCTCAATGGTGTTCCTATAGCCTAGGTGGCGGTCTCGAGTATTCACAAAGAGTACGGTCTCTTGGCGGGACAATGATTTGAGGGGTTTCACCTTCCATGATGAAAAGTGATGGGGTTACGAACAAAGGTCACGAAGAAGGGGATAGACTAAAGGAAGCTAAAAATGAGAAAAAGTTTACTTGATAGGAATCAAGCAAAGAAACCTAAACGAGGTGGACTACTAACTAGCTATTCTATTCCCGCAGCCGCGCCAAAACTTGATACGCTTACAGCCGCGTTCGGGGTCAAAGGAACTTCCTTTCGTCGAGCAAGTTTTTCAACACCCTAGGCGTGAACCTAATCGTTGTAGTGTAGTATTAGGGTAAGCCACGGAATTGATATCGTTCTCTAGGGAATAGGAATGCTAGTGAGAAGTTACTACGCTAAGGTTGGGGTTGAGGAAGATTATTTTTATCTTTTTTTGTTTTTAGAAAAGGAAAAGTACGAATCTCGGGGTTTGGATTTGGGGGGTTGGTATTTCTACCGATTACTCTACTATTATCTAATTATCTAAACTAAGGTGGTGGTAGTCTATGTCTAATTATTGTGTGCTCGTATGATAGTTTAAAGATGTGTTTACTTAGGTTTTACTACTCCTTAATTATCTTCTATTGGTGGTTGAATTGTCACGTCCTTATTCCTAGTTGCGTTGTGTGTCTAAAGTTATAGGGTATGCGTTTCTCCCTAACTCTTTGAAGTTACCAAAGGGTCTCGTCTACAAAACCCACTAGGGATGATAAACTCTAACTCTAAGGCCTCTTTGGATAGTTTAGCTTACAACAACTCAAAGTGCTATAACCTAAGGTTCACAAAGATTAATCAAGCATTAAGTACACAACGAATGACCTATCGCATTACTAGGTTGTTAGGAATTAGAAATTCCAGGTATTAAAGAGTCGGTCACCTCAAGTATATGTAATCGTTAGAAAGCTCGTAGTCGTATTTATTTTAAGTTAAGTAGTATTTAGTAAGTAACACCGTGGAGGACTGACGGTCTTTACCCACCGTATGCCCGATCCACACCCGTTGTGTGGCGTTTTATGTAAGACTATAAATACTCTCTACCTCCCATGGTAGGGAGTTGGAGCTCATAATAATATCTTTCACTTTCTCTCACTAAGTTCCCTAAACCACTAACTTTCTCTCTAGAATTCCACTTATACGCCCACCTTGTGTTATGGTTTGATGTGTATGTGAAATCCAATATCTTACAATTGGTTTCAAGAGCCATGGTTAGATCATATCTTGCACATCTTTGGATTTCTAGTGGTTTTAGGTGGTTTTGAGTTTGAAAAGTTTAGTGGTTTGTGCATCATTTGGTTGATTTCTTGTGTTAAAGCTTGGATTTTGTTAGTACTTTTTGTTTAGAATCATCGAATCATCTTGGTTGGGTTGTTTTGGATTGAAAAGTGATGTTTGTGAAGTTTTCTTGCTAGCGACTTGACCTCGTACACTTTTCTTGCTAGCGACTTGCTTTACATTTCAGAGCGAGTTGCGGTTTGTGAGTTAGCGACTTAGACTTAGCGACTAACAAGTACAAGTAGTGGATTCTCCACTACGGGTAGCGACTTGGTGTTAGCGACTTGGTAAGTAGCGAGTTGCTATTTAGCGACTTGATTCTTTAGCGACTTGTATCTTAGCAATTCTTTCGCCAAAATTTTGCTAGCGACTAGAGGCTTAGCGAGTTGCTATTTAGCGACTTGTCTTTGTTTAGCGACTTGGGACTTTAGCGACTTGGTGGAATAGCGAATTAGTAGATAGCGACTTGGTGCATAATTTTCTAGCGACTTGGGTGATTTTCTTCGGTTTTCTCTTGATTTAGTAAAATCCGTGAA
Organism: Chrysanthemum lavandulifolium; assembly: GCA_022545495.1. Lineage (NCBI taxonomy): Eukaryota > Viridiplantae > Streptophyta > Magnoliopsida > Asterales > Asteraceae > Chrysanthemum > Chrysanthemum lavandulifolium. The sequence continues at coordinate 126,931,099 of CM040238.1, forward strand.
AGAATCTATTTCCGGTTTAATCATAGAGTTTTAAAATCCGTTTAAATCAGAAACATGTCATCCAACGTTCCTACAATCATTTCCACTTGCTGCCGAGGATGTTCAAGCAATGGTTCAGATACTGTCCACCCATGCTTGATGAATCCGACTACGACTCTTGGGCTCAACGAATCAGATTATCTTGTCTTGGAAAGTAAAATGGAGTCAACATTCTCAAATCCATTGATGAAGGACCATATCGGGTTGAGACGACTAGAGACTTAATTGATACTGTTGAAGATGGAACAATGATCTATGGAATTGATGACCAAAGACATATGATGAGCTCGATGATAAGGAGAAAAGAGATTCGATCTCGATATCGGGGCTTCTAACATCGTTCTTCAAGGTCTTCCAAAAGACATCTACAAGTCGATCAATCACAACACCGAAGCAAAGGCGATGGGATAATGTCAAGATGCTTCTCTCGGTTCGAATTAACTATGGAAGGCAGAGAATCACAACTCTATGACAATTTGAACACTTCAAGATGAAACCGGATGAGAGTGTCTATGAATACTATGTGAGATTTCATAAGTCGGTGAATGATATGTGGAACATCGAATGACTATGCCTAACATTCATTTGAACTCAAAATTTGTGAACAACATGAATCTCGAATGGCACAAGTTTGTCACCTCTGTGAAGCTCACTAAAGGATTGAAGAATACAAACTATGAACAACTCTATGCCTTCCTCCTTGAAATGAGAGACATGCTATGTTTGAAAAAAGTTCTTAATCGGTTCAAAACCAACCGTGGAGAGACAAACTCATCTAATGACTCAACCGCCTTCTACTCAAACATCGAATCACAACCAAAGCCTCACAAGTCATACCCATGGGTAATGGTAATCACAAACTCATTCCCCGATCCTATGTTCAAACAAGTCGATGTTTGATGCACACGTGGGAAACATCATTAATCAACTAGCTCTTCCGATTAGTCAAAACATGAATTCTCTCCCACAAACCAACAACAACCTCGAACGACATCTAACCCACACAATCAAGCTACCGTTAGAGATAGGAGGATCGTGGTGCAACCGATTCGGGAAAGACAGTATGATCGGGGAAGAGGTGGAGTGGTAGAGGTTATGTTGGTAATCGAAATCGAGGAAGGAATGGTAATCAAGGTCAAGCTAAGCCGATCAAATGTTATAACGTGGTGGTGAGGACACATTGCAAGGAACCGCACATCTCCAAAACGTCCACGAATCTTGATTACTTGAGAGATAAGATCTTGCTTGTACAAGCTCGGGATAATGGTCTTGCTTTGGATGAAGAGGAGTTGTTGTTTCTCCGAGGGCAATGCCAAGACCTATGATGCGAGATGTGGGTGAGCGACCAATTCGGAGATAGGTCACAATCATCGAATGCCTTTCAAGTCGTGATTGTGATGCATACGACTGATGTGGATGATGGACCCACTGCACACACAATTTTTATGGCTAGCATTTCTCCAATGGTTTCTCCCAAGGTCTCTTCTTCACCACAAGCTGGCCCATCCAATGACAAACTCATCTCGGAGGTATTAAAACTATACGATGATCTTGATGTGCAAAGATGCATGACAAAGTACAATCATCTCGAAACTATTGAATCAAATATTGAAAATATGGGTAATATCAATGTTGTCCAATATGATCAATATGTGAAACAAAGTGAAAGTGAAGTTGTACAAAGTGATGCATCCTCTGCGATCAACAATGACTATGTTTTGATGAATTTCTCGCATGTGCTCCCGATGATTACGTAGTTTCGAACTAAATGCCTATAAAGAACGTGTTGCTATTTATGAACAACGTGCAAAATTTGAGTTGACCACTCGTGAGCGGAAATGGATGACCAAGTGCGTATAATCATTAGAAAAGTAATTTTAGATAAAAGTATTAAAACAAGAGTTAAATTCCTTGCAAGAAAAGCTTTCTAAAGCGCTAAGCAAAAACAAGAACTTCAAGAAAATGTGAAAATGCTTAAGCAAGAATTTAATGCAAAGGAATCAAAGCTCTTGAAAGATTTTTCTAATCGAAAACTTTGAAAAACAAACTTGAAAAAAGTTGTACATACAAGGAACACCATTCAGATGCTCACATGATCACTAAGCATAGAGTCTTAAGCGATAAGCATAGCATTCCCTTATTGAGGAACCAAATCCATAGGTCATTAAAAGGCTAGAAATGCTCATAAGGTTCTTTATGATGGCAATGAAATCCTTAAACCTAGACGAAACCTAGTTGCGTTGAGTGCACCGAGAAGATAAGAAATCGAGATGAAGTCACTAGGGAAAAGATGAACAAGAAATTAGATGATCCTAAATGTAAAGAGAAGAAAATAAAGATCACACCCCATGATTACACGAAGAAAATTGGATTTCCTTGAACATGTTTAAGCCTCAAACATTGTTAACACCTAACAAGTGTTACGGAAGAAGGATTTAGATAAACAAAAGCGAGAGAATCTTGTTGTAACGAACCCTACCCTTAGGAAAATGCCTAAAGCGATCGTGTATCCTCCCAATACACCAATGCATCTAGTTCCTAGAACTATTGCTACTAAAAGCAAGACCTTAATCGGTCAATATGTTATTTTTAACTATTTGTTGATTTTGAGAAAACTTGTGAAAAGGATCACACCCAGCTGGGATAATCAAGGGAAAGGGTTTTGAACAAACAAAGAATGCTATTTAACGAGGTCATGCCTTTCTTTAAACTCCTAAAAGATCACTTTGAGAGTCTTAAAAGGGATAGATCTTGATATTAAGGGAATGGAAAAGGAATTTGATGCAATGATAGTTGAAGTTAGTGACTATGAGCGAGCACTAAAATATAATGAGATTAAGAGGAAGAACTTGCATACATTAAATGAGATTCTTATTCTTGAATGTGTTGCTCAAGATATGTTTTCATCGCTACAAATTGTTCTATTAATGCTTCCCAATTTCATGAACTATCATTGCCACGAAAGTCTCCCATGATCGTGTCATTGAGCTTGAAAAACTAATTACGAACTAAATGAGAAAATTGAAATGGATGATCACGACAATTTGGTTAAACATTTTTCTAAACTAGAAGTTGAGCATTTTAATTTACAACTAAAATATCAACATCTTAAAGAAAATGTCAAAACTTCAAATTTCAAGACATCCTCGGATGCTCTAGAGTTTAATGCGGTTTTCAAATTAACAAACGTGATGAATGTATTCAAGCTCATTGCAACACGATCGAAAAGTTGAAAGCCTAAATCTCTCAATTAAAGGGTCAAGCGAACAATATGACAGCTCCCAAATACCTCCTCCTCTAGATTCTCGGAACTCTCAAGCGTTTCATCTTCAAAACTTAGTAAATGCATTACAAAAGGAAAACGAAAGTTTTCTAGAAGAAAATGAAAAGGTTAAACGTCATTTCAATGAGTTATTTGAATCTATAAAGGTCACTCGTAACAAAAATAACGAAACAGTAGCCTCGTTACAAAAAGAAATTGAGAATCTAAAAGTCGGGTAAAAGGGAAGATGCCAATGACCAATGGGAGAATGGTGTTTCAAAGGTTCACTCTTGTAATAAATATGCTTTGTGCATGAAATATGTCCCCCTCATCTCGTGAATAACAAACTTGCTATTCAAACTTATTTCTCATCCCTTAAGGATTGTCTAGAATGTCTACGTGAGATTGTTGAAGAGGATAAATTAGAGAAACCACTTGACAATGCAATTGGGCATGCATGCTTATATGCCAAACGATCTCAAGAAATTCTAGAATGCTTAATCACAATATGCCCAAAGTCCTTAGGTGAGAGAGTTAATCCTTTGATTCCATGTTCGATGCCTAGTGCCAAGTATGATATTCATTCGATGCCCAATGTTTTGAATGTGAACCTTAGTGTGCCTTTAAGTAGTTCGATTCCATATCATCAATGCTAAGAAAGAGAACTCAAGTGTGCCTTCTAGGAGTACAAATCCAAGACTTCTAGTTTTAAGAAAGTGAACCTTGGTGTGCCTACATGTAATTCGGATCCCGAACATCTAAGCAGGAGATGCAAAGAGTAGCAAAACCAACTAATGTTCCCATTCCCTCTACAGGAGTAATCGGTGACATTAAAGCAAGCGGTCAAAGTCTCAAGACAATACAAGGAAGGACACGACCGCAAGCTAAGAATGTGCATTGGAAGAGAGAAGACCTACCTAGGAACTTTAAGTTTGAGCGAATAAAGCGAATCGTGTTGATTCTAGTATTAGCCATAGGCGTCTTGTAATTAATTCGATTCGATACTATTTGCAAACCTTGTATTGATGTGCGCTTGAATTACGCTTCTAATCATGAATGTGTTGTTAATGTTTTACCTAATGATGTTAATTGTCCGATTAATATTGTTAATGCTAAAATCATGCTAAGAAGGCTAAAAGGCAAAAACAAAAGAAAGTTAGAAAACGGTGGAAACCCACGGGAAGAACATTCGATAAGATAGGCTATCATTGGATACCGTTGGTCATAAGACTAATCGAGACAATGCCCACTAGAAAATGGATGCCTCTTGGTAGAACTATTCCTTAAGAAGTGAGCACACTTTGAATAGGGCTATCTGAGACACTAGTACCGCATCTATTCATAATGATTCCATTGCCTTAATTTCGATATGAATGCTTCTATTTTTGATGTGGGTGTTCCAACCATTGTTACTAACCAAATGGAACCCATTCTTGCATGGGGATCCCAATTATCGATTATCCATTCTTATCATGTTCAGCTGCAGATCGTTCAAATCGCTTACGTGGTACACGGACTCAGTTGTTCCAAGCATATATTGGTGACCGTCGCGGCTCATGAACTTCGAGCAAATTCATCGAGATGCTTAGATTCGGGAATGATCATTTCGGTGCTATTATGGGTTATGGAGATTATGTTGTTGGCAAAGTGTTATCTCGTGGTTTACTATGTAGAAGGTCTTGGTCATAACTTGTTCTCTGTTGGTCAATTCTGCGATTACGATCTAGAAGTAGCCTTGAAAAATACACCGCCGTTAGAGAACTTGATGGTAAGGAACTTTTAAGAGGTTCACGTGGTTCAAATCTATACACCATCTCTATTGAAGATATGATGAAGTCTTCTCCAATTTGCTTGCTATCGAGGCTTCTAAAACAAAGTCATGGTTATGGCATCGTCGTCTCAATCACTTGAACTTGGCACCATCAATGATCTCTCCGAAAGGACTTAGTTGTAGGTTTACCTAGACTCAAGTATGAAAAGGATCATCTTTGTTCGCATGTCAATTGGGAAAACCAAGAAGTGTGCCCATAAACCCAAACCTACTAACTCATCACGAAGTTCTTCATACAATTCATATGGATTTATATGGACCAATGAGGGTGTCGAATATCTTTGGGAAGAAATATGTGTTAGTTGTGGTTGATGATTACTCTAGATTCACACAGGTCAAGTTCTTAAGGACAAAGGATGAAACTCGATATCATCATCAAACTCATCAAGCATTGCAGTTCGACTTAACAAAACCGTCCGTAATTATCGAGCAGACAATGGGCCGAGTTTGTTAACAAACAACTTAGTGAATTTTATGAAAACGTTGGAATCGACCACCAAAGAAGTGTTCCACGAACTCCTCAGCGAGCGGTGTAGTTGAAAGACAAATCGAACTCTTATAGAAGCGGCTAGAACAATCTTGATTTACTCAAAGGTTCCAATGTTTCTCTGGTGAAGCTATTGCCACTGCATGCTACACACAAAATCGTTCCCGATTCACACTGTTCATGGAAAAACTCCATATGAACTTGTCCGAAAAGAAAACCTAATCTCTCTTTCCTTCGTGTGTTTGGTGCATTGTGTTATCCAACTAATGAGGACAAGACTTAGGCAAACTTAGAGCTAAAGCGAGACATTGGAGTATTTGTTGGGTATGCATCTAACAAAAGGGATACCGAATCTACAACAAAAGAACCCGAAATATCATGGAAACAATTCACGTTACGTTTGATGAGTTGACCGGTCAAATGGCTCTGGACAATTCGATTCGGGACCCGACTTCAAAACAGTCCCATTGGTTCATCCCTTGTTCCAAACTCTTCTCAAGAAACTCCATATGTACCTCCATCGAAGATGATTTAAAGAAATTGTTTGATCCTATGTTTGATGAACTTTATGATCCAAGTACTAATGAGTTGTCGATTCCTACAACGTAGGCTCATATTCACGTGAATGAAGTCAATCCTCGGTCTCAATATCTTTAAGTCAAGAAGCACTGCTTCTTGATCCTTGATCTCATCAACAAATCATCATTCTTCAAATCTACATCATGGAACTGCTTTACGGCATCAATGATTAAGTTAATCCCTTTGCTACTCCTCGAAGATGCTCCATTTGAAAACATATTTGCTCACGAATCTTCATCGAACCATCTTCTTGAGAGACATCGACTCGCTACTTGGTCCTCAACAACTACCACATGAACACCTCAACAAATGGACTCACGATCATCCATTAGACAACATCATTGGAAATCCTTCTCGTCTGTTATCCACTCGTAAGCGACTTGCTACGGATGCCTTATGGTGCTTCCTTAACTGTGTACTCTCAAAGATCGAACCTAAAGATGTTAAAAGCTGCTATGAATGAAGATCGATGGTTCAATGCCATGCAAGATGAAATTCATGAGTTTGATCGATTAGATGTATGGGAATTAGTACCGACTCCAGTTGTGCTATGATCATTGCTCTTAAGTGGATCTTCAAAGTAAAGCTTGATGAGCATGGTGATGTTTTGAAAAATAAGGCTAGGTTAGTGGCTAAAGGTTATCGTCAAGAAGAAGGTATAGACTTTGAGGAATCTTTTGCTCCAGTTGCTCGTGTCGAGGCGATCGTAATCTTCTTGGCTAATCTTGCTAGCAAGAACATGGTTGTTTATCGGATGGACGTGAAAACGCATTTCTTAATGGAGATCCGAAAGAAGTGGTTTACGTCACCACCGTAGGGTTTTGTGAATTGAGCATCCTACTCATGTTTATCGCTTGAAAAAGGCCCTATATGGTTTGAAGCAAGCTCCTAGAGCATGGTATGATCTGTTGTCAAAGTTTCTTCTATCTCTTGGATTCAAAGAAAGGAGCATTGATCCTACTTTGTTCACCGTAAAGTCGCAAACACTTAATTCACGTTCAAATTTATGTTGATGATATTATTTTGCCTCGACCGACCCAATCGAATGTGATCGTTTTCTAATGAAATGGGTTCAAAATTTCAAATGTCAATGATGGGACAAATGTCATTTTCTTGGGATTACAAATTTCACAAAGTCCGGAGGCATTTTCATAAATCAATCTAAATATGCAAATGAGATTTTAAAGAAATTTGGATTTGATTCTAGTGACCTGCTGACACTCCCATGATTGAGCGAACCAAGTCGGATGAGGACCACTCGGGGATCATGGTAGATCAAACGAAATATCGTAGTATGATTGGATCCACGATGTACCTCACGACTAGTAGACCGACATCTCGTTCATTGTGTGCATGTGTGCTAGATATCGCCTAAGCCTACTAAAAGCACCTTGAAGCGGTTAAGCGGGTCTTTGGTATCTCAAGGAACCATCAATATGGGACTATGGTACCGAAGGACACCGGTATGTCACTAACGGCCTATGCGAGATCTTGATCATGCGGGTTGTCAAGATACACGTCAAGCACGTCACGAGGTGCTCGGTTTTGGGTGATAAGCTTGTGAGTTGGTCTTCAAAGAAGCAAATGAGTACTTATATTTCCTCTGAGGTCGAATACATAGCCATGTCATCTTGTTGTGCTCAAATCTTATGGATGAGATCTCGATTATCGACTATGGCTTTGAATTCAACAAAATCCCTCATCTTGTGATAATAAAAGTGCTATTGCTCTCTCATGCAACAACGTTCAACACTCAAGAGCAAAGCATATCGACATTCGACATCATTTCATCGGGGAACAAGTGGAAAAAGGTGTGGTGGAACTATATTTTGTAAGGTCCGAATATCGCTTAGCGACATCTTCACCAAAGCTCTTCGAAGAGAACGTTTTGAAAGAAAGAAAAATTATAAAACAGAGCCATACTTTATCTTGTTTTCAAAATTCCATGCTCGATTCTATAAACATTTATCTGCTGAAAACTAATCGCTTTGAAAAATAACTCGGTCTCTATTTTTGATAATCATCCGGACTTATTTGTCAAAATATCTATCTCTCGATCAACAACCTATGTCATTGATTGAGGGGGAGAATGATTTCAATTAAATTAAAAAGTTATTTGTCATTCAATTGTTTTCAAAAGATATTCATGCATGTTTAATCAATGGAGTTTAAAGTCTTAATATCCGATTCTTGTCAGCTAAAACGTTTTTCATAATCAAGTCACAATTCTCCTTAAAAAGTTTTCAAAATCAATTTAAATCAATAAGAGATCACAAATCTCATATGATTTGATAATTGTGATCGGGGGAGAATGTGTGATTTAAATTGGATTTAAACTGATAATTCGGTAAATGGTTTTATAAGGATGTACATGCTATCCTTCCCACATGTGACAAACGATTTCAAATTTTCCATGCACATGTTGAGGGGGAGCATCTATCTTAAACCTATGATTTGAAAAGTGATCATTTATCTCAATGTGCAGGTTCCCTCTAGTATGTGCAAAACTCTTTTCAAATCTCGAGGCACATATTGAGGGGGAGCAAGCTTATGAAAACCTCATCCTCCCCTAACATGCTTTATCTACTCGTTTTGATCATGGAAGTGATGTTGATATCTTTTAGAAAATGGTAATCAAAGAAGTTAATTCTTTCTCTTGCCTCCGTGTGCAAAATGATTTCAAACATTTGATGCACATGTTGAGGGGGAGCACTTGTTCTAAAAATATCAAAAACAATTCAGGTACAAAATGCTTTGATAATATCACAAGTATCTGGATTGATTTTCAAATGGTTTTAAATTGGTTTCTATGGCAGATGAACAATACCAAATAGACCGACCAACTTTACTTATGTATGGTGATATAAGGATGATAAGGTTAGGTATGTGTTCCATGATCCGCCGAACCGGAGGGATCTACCGGGGACTATCCACTAGTTAGTGTAGAGTTCTTAGGTATGATGATAAAAGGAGAAAAATGAGATATGGGAAGAGTGCGATGAGGCGAGCCAAGATCTTGGAACAAACCCAACAAGGTTCTTCTTGTGAAGTCTCGGTAAGCATTGAAGGGGTTGAAGAATGAAAAAGAATTGAATGAGAAAGGGTGAAAACAAATAGCCCTCCATATATTCAACCTTAGGGCGAAACCGGTTCAATTTATATACTATCGATGGCAACATCGGTATTGAAGACAAGACGTCATGGACCCGGTGGCGCTCGCACTTCAACTTTCCAAACCATTCAAGTTCCTCTTAAAAGGACTTGTTTCATTCTCACGGGAACCGACATTATCTATTGACTTTCTCTTAGAGATTGTTGATATTGAAGAAGAGACCCTCTCCTAGTCTCCAAAGACAGAACCAAATATGCACAAATTGAGTCTAGAGCCACGAGATCATCAATAAATCTCATTAGGACACTTTCAAATGAAGACTCTCTGTTTCACATAATGTGGAAAGAGATTATATCTTGAGTCCTCGCGATTATCCTTGTGGTATTGCGGAACATCCGAGTTATGTGTTATCATATTCACAATGAAGATGGAAAGCCTCGAGCCATCATCAAACAAGCTCACGGTAGGTGGCATGTGAGATCTATTATATAGATCAACCATGTGACAACCGAATGAGAAACAATGGGGCAATTCAATCTTTTGAATCAATCTGGTTTAGGTTATGGATTGACGAATACCTTTGAAAAACCGGTCTTTGTGCTTAAAAACTCTTTTCTTTAGCAAATCGACCGTGTACGGATATTTCAAATCAAAGGTGTTTTATGATTGATAATTGAGGCTCATTAAAACCTTCGTTGTATTGCAAAACAATTTCTATTGAGCAATACACGATTGTTTTCAAATCTCTTTCATCAATCGGTGGACTTAAATTATTGGTTCACTCACTCCGTGTTGTCTTCTTTGAGGCGTTCGGTTTGAGAACGACTTGAGCAACTCGCGAAACCACGTCAAGGAAATTCTTGAATTATACCGATCACAGGCGATGCTTGTATCGATCAACGGGAACCGTGGGCGTGTACCTCAATTCAACTAAAGTGGTCAAAGACACTTTTGTGCGCTTTATTGCTAACGGTTGTATGCGGTCGCTGGACGTTTGCGGTGATCGAATGAAGCGGTCAATCCACGGCCGCATGCTTACACAATACATTCATCTCTCAAGAAATCATGATAAGTGCATCAATGAATCGATATTTTCACTCCATGCTTACGCTACGTTGTCGCCAATATCATGAATCAACAAAAGCTTCCGCTACTCGATGAGAAGATATCATGATCCGGGATGTGAGCATGTCGGTCCGAATGTCACAACATCATATAATACCAACACCACAATGGATGTCTCGAGATTTTAGTAGTGATGATCTCAAAAGTCGCTCAAATTTATTATCAAGTGGATCGATAAAGACCTCCACCGGAGTAACCAAACATGCAATGAGAAGAATCAATGACTACGAGCTTGAGCAAAGTACTACATCAAGAATAAAAGAACAATTGTTAATGAAATATCTGTTTGTATTCAATGTAATTTTAGTATATGTTTGAGGTGACCTCCTTGGGGAGATTGTTAGGAATTAGAAATTCCGGTATTAAAGAGTCGGTCACCTCAAGTATATGTAATCGTTAGAAAGCTCGTAGTCGTAGTTATTTTAAGTTAAGTAGTATTTAGTTAAGTAACACCGTGGAGGACGGACGGGTCTTTACCCACTGTATGCCTGATCCACAGCCCGTTGTGTGGAGTTTTATGTAAGACTATAAATATTCTCTACCTCCCAAGGTAGGGAGTTGGAGCTCATAATAATATCTTTCACTTTCTCTCACTAAGTTCCCTAAACCTCTAACTTTCTCTCTCTAGAATTCCACTTATACGTCCACCTTGTGTTATGGTTTGATGTGTATGTGAAATCCAATATCTTACATAGATCATTAATCAACTAAGATAAGAAACAACCAATCAATATTCAATAATTAAGTTTCATATTCCTAAGCAAACACACAAGTAAATTAATGGGACATGGAGAACATGCAAGCATACACACAAATAATTGAAGACATAATTAAATTAATGAAGTAAACAACTTATCTTGGTGTAAGATAGGGTTTAGAACCCTAAAATACAACCTTGGTTCGGTTTAGGTTTTACTCCAAAAGTTTACCCAAAAGACTACCCTCTAAAAGCGAAAAATTCGGATTCTATATATAATATTACATGTGCGACGGCGTCACCTTATGATTTGTGGCCGTCGTGTCATCGTCATTAGGGTTTCGTCTTGGCAAGTTAATCTTGCTGACGGTGTCACAATTCTCAAATTCGGTCATTCCTCATACTCCATATTCATCATTTCATAACGGATCATTCATGATTTTGCATTTCACATTAAACGCGTAAATTTTATATTAAATAAACGTTATCGCGTAAATTATTATTTTGAACATTTAATCCGATACTTCCAAAATGATCCCAATATATTTTTATACTTACATTTAGCTTATAAAACTATATTTTGAGTTTACCTAGTGTTTTAAATTTATTTGGTATATAAATCGTTAAGTTTATATTATTACGACGCTTTTCTTAAAAACTACACGATAATTATATTATCACTCAAATTTTACAAGAAATATATTTTACAATTTTATGATCTTAATATAATTTACTTTGGTCCATTAAAATTTATTTTAACTAAAACTACTATAGTTTCACAAATGTATACAATTTACCATTTATCTCAAATACACTTACATTTTGACTTACACATTTTATACATATACATTATAAAAAAAAAAAAAAGATATTTTGTGGACAAATTCCCCCAAAAACCGGCAAGGGGGGGATTGGCATTAATTTGATTGGTAAGTTTTTCTTTGATTGTACATACTTATACTCCAACTTCATTCATCTCATTCACTCTTCACCAATTATTCATCAAGTCAAGTAACACTTTCTTTTTCTCTTGGTTCTTCTCCATAACCGGTTATCATCAAGGAGTAGCAAGAAATCACAAAATTTTTCAAGTTCAAGTTTATCACAATCTAGTATACGCTCTTGTTTAGGTTTTGAAATAAAAACCTAGGGTGTTTAGGTTTAATCCTTTGTTCTAATCACCTCATCATATTAACTTGTAAGCATCTCATGTTTATTTTTCATCTTACATATTCATTTCATACTCATCTCATCATTTTTGAGCAAAAACATGCAAGACTTGTGTTGTTTATACCATTTTTACATGATTTTTAGAGTTTTATATATACAAAATCATCCTATAATTATTCCCTTGGTATATGTTGGTCTTGATGATGTTTAGGAACCCATGACACCCTAAGAAGGTGTATGGTAGGATTAGATTAGCTTTGGAGTTGATTTGAAGGGATTGGAATAGGTTTAGTACGAGAAAACTATTTTCGATAAGTATAAAAAGTGTTCTGTCCTTATTTTGTTTTTCTGGAAAATCGAGACGATGAGCACGAAATTTTGGCCTTGATATTTAGAAAATATACTTTAAAAGCGAATCCGTGGCGGCTTGAGCGGATAAAAGCGGAGTTATAACGAAGAAGTTATGAATTTTTCAAGTTTGACGACGAAATATATATTTTTCGAAAATTTGACATACTATTCTTACTTTATTCGAGTCAAAACGAGCCTTAAGCTTTACAAATTATTTCGACTTATCAAAATATATTAGTATACTTTGATACGAAGCTAAGGACGATAATACGTGAAAGCGGTTTGAAACGACTAAGATATACACGTTTTCATAAAATTGCCGTAACTATTATTTTTAGAAAACTATATTATTTTTACGAGATAAGTGTTACGGTAACTAAAACGACCATGTTGATGTTGTTTTATCAATGATGTGGAACTTTTGTAACGAGATGTCTTCTAATGAAATTAAGATCACCAAGCATATTTTCTAAAACGATCAACCGTTTGTATAGCGGAGTTGTAATAAATTAATTACGGTTGTTTAAACTTTGCCGAAACTCAATTTTTACACAACAATTAGACAAAACCACCATCTTTAACCTTTATTATATTTATGTTCGAGACCTCTATGACGAAAACTCATGAACTGAAACCTCTAGATTTTGATACAAACTTTCCAAAACCGTCGATTTCGTTTCCTAACGATCGACGTACACCATTTTACGACTAGTTTTTCAAAGCCATTTTTGTCACTTTCATGAAATTTCCGACGACATTGTTTTACGACGAAAAGTAAAAATTTCACCATAAATCATTACGAAACCATTGTAGGATGACATTTTGACGTAAATAATTGTAAAGTAATTTAAGATTGGTCAAGAAGTCAAAAGAGTATTTTTCGACGATAAGTATTATTTTCAAAACTCACAAATGGTATAAATAACATACGAAATGCATGCATATCATAACACCATAACTCATTACATATCATAACTCAAGTCATAACATTCATTTTAGGTCGCGGATAGTTTCGAGCCTCATTTTCGTGCACATCATTTTGTTAGCATATTAATCACACCAGTGAGTTCATACCCGCTTTTACTCGTTTAAATTCTTATAAATTATTTGGGGCGAGATACATGCTTATTTATCAAAACATTTAAACTCTATTGCCAAACAACATTACATATACTCTAGACTTGGTGCGTGTAGTGATTAGACTTAAACAAACATCCCAATATTTATATGTTGGAAGGCCATTAATTTGGATACGACCCAACGTGAGTAGTTGGAGGAACATCCGGCATTTATATGTTGGAAGGCCATTTTATGGATACATCCCAACGTGGCGTTGGAGGAACATCCCAACACGAGTTGTTGGAAGACCCTGTGGTGACATGTATACTTTTAACTACCATGATATATGCATACATGATTGACATACTATATTTTGGCAATGGGTTGTGAACACAAAGTTGCAAGTTTTGTATGGGCGAACTTGGAACTCGGTGGATTTACAATGCCTTTCTTTGTGTGAACATTCTCAAAGTATTCCAAATCATTTTGTTACAAACTTATGAACTCACCAACCTTTGTGTTGACACTTTTAGCATGTTTATCTCGGGTCTTAAGGTGATAGCATTTCATGGAGCTTTTGGGGTCACATGGCATACATTGGAGTCTTGTGCTTTTAACTAGTACCATTCGACATGTTTTGTAAACTCTTTATGTATTATCAAACTTTGTGAATTCTTGTTGTGTAAACTTTAACTTATGAAATCGAATGGTAAACTTTTCAAAGCGTCTCATTATAGAGGTCGTTTCGTATCCATACTTTGTGCTATGACGTCATACTCCAATGACACTATCGTTCATTGCGATATTTTGGGGTGTGATGATTGGTATCGAGACTTGGTTATAGAGAACTAGGTTGCATTTTAGTTCCTAGACTATAACCGCTCTCACGTCGATCCTTTCTTTTCCTATCACCTTACACACTTTTCGATGCATATGTTTTCTTAAGTATTCCTTCTAGAACCACCTCATTAGATAACGTAGTTTCCTTGTACCAATAGGGAGTCCCAAAATCTAGTTGGGTCATCAAAGATATGGAGCTCGATGTGAGCACTTATCTAACTTGATCTCGTGATGTTCTTGTTTGATGAGATGCGAGATCGAGCTAAATAAGTGTTACTATAAAGTCGGATAGATTTGATTATTTTGCCCGAGGATGGGAGTTCTCTTGAGGATACTTTGGGAGCTGGCGGCGACTAAACCTCATAGTGACTTTAGCACCTAACGAATTTCCTATACACCAAGTGCGACTCTTCCTAGATACTTACCCTAAATCCCTCCTTCACCGTTTAGAATCGGATGATGGGCGGCTACCTATTTAAGTAACAACAATCGCCGAGACATGTATGCTTGGTGGTATGTACACGTGTGAAATGAAGCAATTATAATTATGGTGGCCAACATAATTATAAATGCGTCACAACCAGCGTGGACATATCGACCATCGCATACGTAGATCGATGTGGATACACCTATAGGAACCAATTGTGGCGTGGTATTATGTTTGAGGGCGTTAAGCATAGACATTGGGAATTCAACGGTTCTTTCTTTGCGAGATCATGGCACCAAAGAGGTAACACGCAAGATCTTGGCGAGGTGGTGCGGCACCAGGGTGGAATGTCGGTGGCGTGGAGGTAGAGGAGGCGGTAGCAACGTGGGTAACAATGTCAACAACACGGCGGAAACCACGACTTTGCCGCCATCATCGCTCAACAACTTCAAATCTTGCTTCCCACTATTGTCACACAAGTTGGAAATCATATGAATAACTCGGAAACCACGGGAGCGGAGCAGTCTTGGCGACACCAACAATGTAGTGGTAGTAACAACAACAACAACACCAACAACAACAACAATTGGATGCACATATAAGGAATTTTCGGCATGCAAACACGTGGAGTTTGATGGTATAGGAGGTGCTTTGGCGTATACTCGATGGGTAGAGAAGGCAGGGCGATGATCGACATCGACAATTGTGCCACACATCGAGGGTGAAGTATCTTTGCTTGTTATCGGAAAAGGCATTGACATGGTGGAACACACACCACTGAGCTAGGGCGAGAGGCGCTATAGGTATGACATGGGATGAATTTAAGGCGTTATTGAAAGAAGAGTATCTTGCCGGACAATGAAATGCGAAATTGGAAGATGAATTTTATCACCACTCTATGATAGGGGTGGTCACGCACCTACATCGACCGATTTCATGAGTTAGCGGACTAGTTCCTCATCTAGTTACCCACGAATCCAAGAGAATCTCGAGGTACATATATGGTCTTGTCCCGAAATCCGTGGGCTGTGAAAACAATGAGCCGTCTACAATACAAAGTGCGATCTTGAGGCGGGAACCACGGCGCATTTAGATGGTTAGAAATGGTACGTTGAAGAGCGTTGATAAGAGGAAGGAAGCAAGTGGGTCGAATAAGCGAGATAGAGCGTAGTAGCGAGACAACAAAAGGGCAAGAGTTTTGTGGCAACTGATGCTCGAACAAAGAGAGTATGCGGTACACATCCCAAATGTGCTAAATGTGCTTATCATCACCAAGTCCAAGCCACGCGCTTATGTACAATATGCAATCGATCGAATCATTTTTCAAGCCGGTGTAGAGGCGTGCAAGACCAATAACAACGGTTAACACGGCAACATGAGGAATAACCAAAGGACTTGCTACGAGTGCAACGGCCGAATCACTACCTAATAATTGTCCTCGAGTTGAATAAGCCACCGATGCAAGCTCCTCTAGCAGTGGCAATTGAAGGAAATAACCCAAACCACAGACTCAATATCGGTTACCCCGAGGTCGAGCATTCTATATAGGGACCGAGGAAGCCCGCAATGCGTGGCGATGCGTTTTCCTAGACCATTAAGTGATCCACCGTATTATTCAAATTCATGAGTCTCATTAGATAAGAAACCTAGACGCGTAAGTTTTGACATAAGCACTTTGACCATACATCGATTTCGCGAAACCTAAGGGTAGAACCTTATGTATCATCGATTGAATCGCGAGGACGCGATTCCTCTATCAGGGGAAGAATGTCACAATTCTCAAATTCCGGTCATTCCTCATACTCCATATTCATCATTTCATAACGGATCATTCATGATTTTTGCATTTCACATTAAACGCGTAAATTTTATATTAAATAAACGTTATCGCGTAAATTATTATTTTGAACATTTAATCCGATACTTCCAAAATGATCCCAATATATTTTATACTTACATTTAGCTTATAAAACTATATTTTGAGTTTACCTAGTGTTTTAAATTTATTTGGTATATAAATCGTTAAGTTTATATTATTCGACGCTTTTCTTAAAAACTACACGATAATTATATTATCACTCAAATTTTACAAGAAATATATTTTTACAATTTTATGATCTTAATATAATTTACTTTGGTCCATTAAAATTTATTTTAACTAAAACTACTATAGTTTCACAAATGTATACAATTTACCATTTATCTCAAATACACTTACATTTTGACTTACACATTTTATACATATACATTATAAAAAATATATATATATATATATATATATTTTTAGGACAAATTCCCCAAAACCGGCAAGGGGGGATTAGCATTAATTTGATTGGTAAGTTTTTCTTTGATTGTACATACTTATACTCCAACTTCATTCATCTCATTCACTCTTCACCAATTATTCATCAAGTCAAGTAACACTTTCTTTTCTCTTGGTTCTTCTCCATAACGGTTATCATCAAGGAGTAGCAAGAAATCACAAAATTTTTCAAGTTCAAGTTTATCACAATCTAGTATACACTCTTGTTTAGGTTTTGAAATAAAAACCTAGGGTGTTTAGGTTTAATCCTTTGTTCTAATCACCTCATCATATTAACTTGTAAGCATCTCATGTTTATTTTTCATCTTACATATTCATTTCATACTCATCTCATCATTTTGAGCAAAACATGCAAGACTTGTGTTGTTTATACCATTTTACATGATTTTTAGAGTTTTATATATACAAAGTCATCCTATAATTATTCCCTTGGTATATGTTGGTCTTGATGATGTTTAGGAACCCATGACACCCTAAGAAGGTGTATGGTAGGATTAGATTAGCTTTGGAGTTGATTTGAAGGATTGGAATAGGTTTAGTACGAGAAAAACTATTTTCGATAAGTATAAAAAGTGTTCGGTCCTTATTTTGTTTTTCTGGAAAATCCGACAGTAGGCACGAAATTTTGGCCTTGATATTTAGAAAATATACTTTAAAAGCGAATCCGTGGCGCTTGAGCGGATAAAAGCGGAGTTATAACGAAGAAGTTATGAATTTTTCAAGTTTGACGACGAAATATATATTTTTCGAAAAATTTCAAAGATACTATTCTTACTTTATTCGAGTCAAAACGAGCCTTAAGCTTTACAAATTATTTCGACTTATCAAAAATATATTAGTATACTTTGATACGAAGCTAAGGACGTATAATACGTGAAAACGGTTTGAAACGACTAAGATATACACGTTTTCATAAAATTGCCGTAACTATTATTTTTAGAAAACTATATTATTTTTACGAGATAAGTGTTACGGTAACTAAAACGACCATGTTGACAATTGTTTTTATCAATGATGTGGAACTTTTGTAGCGAGATGTCTTCTAATGAAATTAAGATCACCAAGCATATTTTCTAAAGCGATCAACCGTTTGTATAGCGGAGTTGTAATAAATTAATTACGGTTGTTTAAACTTTGCGAAACTCAATTTTTACACAACAATTAGACAAAACCACCATCTTTAACCTTTATTATATTTATGTTCGAGACCTCTATGACGAAAACTCATGAACTGAAACCTCTAGATTTTGATACAAACTTTCCAAAACCGTCGATTTCGTTTCCTAACGATCGGCGTACACCATTTTATGACTAGTTTTTCAAAGCCATTTTGTCACTTTCATGAAATTTCCGACGACATTGTTTCTGACGAAAAGTAAAATTTCACCATAAATCATTACGAAACCATTGTAGGATGACATTTTGACGTAAATAATTGTAAAGTAATTTAAGATTGGTCAAGAAGTCAAAAGAGTATTTTTCGACGATAAGTATTATTTTCAAAACTCACAAATGGTATAAATCACATACGAAATGCATGCATATCATAACACCATAACTCATTACATATCATAACTCAAGTCATAACATTCATTTTAGGTCGCGGATAGTTTCCGAGCCTCATTTTCGTGCACATCATTTTGTTAGCATATTAATCACACCGGTGAGTTCATACCCGCTTTTACTCGTTTAAATTCTTATAAATTATTTGGGGCGAGATACATGCTTATTTATCAAAACATTTAAACTCTATTGCCAAACAACATTACATATACTCTAGACTTGGTGCGTGTAGTGATTAGACTTAAACAAACATCCCAATATTTATATGTTGGAAGGCCATTAATTTGGATACACCAAGCGTGAGTAGTTGGAGGAACATCCGGCATTTATATGTTGGAAGGCCATTTTATGGATACATCCCAACGTGGCGTTGGAGGAACATCCCAACACGAGTTGTTGGAAGACCCTTGTGGTGACATGTATACTTTTAACTACCATGATATATGCATACATGATTGACATACTATATTTTGGCAATGGGTTGTGAACACAGGGTTGCAAGTTTTGTATGGGCGGAACTTGGAACTCGGTGGATTTACAATGCCTTTCTTTGTGTGAACATTCTCAAAGTATTCCAAATCATTTTGTTACAAACTTATGAACTCACCAACCTTTGTGTTGACACTTTTTAGCATGTTTATCTCGGGTCTTAAGGTGATAGCATTTCATGGAGCTTTTGGGGTCACATGGCATACATTGAGTCTTGTGCTTTTAACTAGTACCATTCGACATGTTTTGTAAACTCTTTATGTATTATCAAACTTTGTGAATTCTTGTTGTGTAAACTTTAACTTATGAAATCGAATGGTAAACTTTTCAAAGCGTCTCATTATAGAGGTCGTTTTACGTATCCATACTTTGTGCTATGACGTCATACCCCAATGACACTATCGTTCATTGCGATATTTTGGGGTGTGATGACGGCGTCACCTTATGCTTGTGACGCCGTCCTCTTTAGCTTCGACGCCGTCTGGATTGAATCTAGGCCGCCCGAGTTGCGACGACCTACTCTTTTAAAGCCCGATGCCGTCCTTCAAAACTAGCAATTTCTCTTACGTGTCGTCACAAATTCCTCCGACGGCGCCGCAGATTAGCGATGGCGCTGTCGATCCGTCTAAACCGTCAAGTTTTTCTCACTCAAACCGCCACTTGTGAATGGTCGAATCGTAAGAAACTTAAAACAGTTTAAGCACAAATGCAATGAAGATCGAGGAGAGTATAGTGTTTCCCGTGTCGTTAAGTCCCAACGAAATGTGCGAGAATAGCCAAACGTAGTGATCGAGAGATTTGAGCGGAAAGAGATTTGAATATGATTATAACTAAGGAAAAGCCCATAAACTACAGGGCTTAAATGCAAATTTAAAGAAAATTAAAAGATAAAAATATTAAATAAACGCTATCACTATTTGCAAAATGATGTTTTGTTTTTATGTTTTTATAAACCGAAATTAAAACTACGTAACGCATAAATGAAAACGTGAAACTTACACAATATAAATCCTAAAAATATGAAATGACATTTTACAAACCTAATGATAAAAGAAAATTTATAGAAAAGAAAATTATTTTATAACTATTTATCTATTTATTATTATTTAAAAACTATTTTTAACTAATTAATAATAGCCTAAAATACAAGAAAATAGGAAATAAAGCTAGAAAAATAAAATTATAACTTGGAAAAATCTAAAATATCAAAATAGAATTTTCAAAACTATTTTTGTATTTTTCTGATTATTTTTGTATTTTTTATGAATTTTAAACTATTTAAAACTACTTAAATTATTTAAAAATACAAATTTAACTAAGAAAATCTAGAAAAAATTTTTTGGCTTTTTATATTTATCTTAACTTAATAAAATGAAAATTATTTTTGATACTTTTCTCGAATTTTTTTTTTGTATTAAATGCTATTTAAAAATGCTTAAAAACTAATTTAAATCAAGAAAAATAGCAAACAAGCTAGGAAAAATCTAAAATTTTCAGGAAAAGTCTAAAATAATATTAGGAAGCTAGGAAAAATGGAAAAACATGGGGTTATGTGGAGAAATATGAAACTGATGTGCAAAGTGCTAAGAAATAAGCACTTGGAATAAGCTAGTGAGCACCAAGGGCTACCAAACTGAAACAGAAGCTTGGATAAGCTAAAAGAACCAAAATGGAACAGGTCTTAACTGTTTTAAACCACTGGAATGGCAAAGACCAAGATTTGATGAAATGAGTGATGTGCTAAAATCAGTTTAAGGACCTACTTTTGAGCTTATGCACAAGTCACTCAATAAGCTAAAACTACAAAATGGAAGTGGATCACTGCACTAGACACAGGTGACTATCTATAAGCCTAAGTCGAGACCTAGATAAGCTCAAATGAACCTAATGCAAACCTTGCCAAACCTCTGCAGACTCGACTTTCACCGAGTCGGTTGCATGAGGAGCTATGCTCATTTGGCAAGCCCATATGAAGCTTATAGAAAATCCACAAAATTATACAAAATGACAACAAGGAACTAGAGCGGTGGAAGTTTTAAAGCAACAAGTTTCTCTTGATTTGGCTCGAAAATGAGTAAATGAAAAATCCTCCTAGGTTGTGGCCGAACCGACTTTTATGCAATTTGACTTTTTGAGCAAATATGAAAAGTTGACTATTTTGAGATTTGAAGACAATTTATGGTGAAATCAATGTGTTATGATGAAATAAACCTCTGCAATCTCTATCTATGTAAATGAAACACAAAACAAGCTTTTGACTTTTGGAAATTTTAACGAGATAAGCGATTAAGATTTTTAAGGATGGATTTTGACTTTTTAGCTTTGCAGGCACAAATTAAAGACAGAAATGGGTACAAATAAGCTAAACAAGCATGAACCACTAGACCTTAATCACTGAACAAGCCTGAACACAGTTTAAGAACCAAATCCAAACATACCTATACTAACTGATATAAACTAAAAACTGAACAATTTGCTGCACCAACATGAATTCTTGATCACACTAAGTTTAAATACCCTAATTAACACTAAAGAAACAAGTAGGAACTAAATTTAAACACAGATTCAGATATAAGCTCACTATGCAAAAATAGAACTAAAATTGAAAATGAGACAAACAATACTCACAAGATTCAGCTTATGTTGCAGGCCAAAACCAGAACTCTAACTACACTAATTGAAGCTATTCCAACCCAAAACCAATCACTGGATCATCCAAACACCATTTTCATACCCATCTTGCTTGTACAGTTGACTTTTGTTGACCATGGACCAAATTGCTTGAAACTGATCTACAAGCTTATCAAAAGCTATATAAAGCTTAAGTAAACTTGTTTAAGCTTAAAATAAGCTACTAACAACTTGGACCATATAATTTGAAGCGAAAAATTGCAACGATGAACCCCAAACTTGAAACTTTATATGAAAACTTGTATTGATACTCAAAAGCTTAATACAATGATTTTTAACTTGAATGTGATACATAGGCGAAATTACAACATTTTAACTAAACTAAGACATTAATTTAAAAACGACATTTAAGAAAATGAAAACTAACTACTACTTTTCTTGTATCTTCTTCCTCTTTATACTTCAAAAGTCTTGCCACGTGTTTACAGCACATCCCACCACACTTGAGAGCCAATGGATGAGCAGTGTTCATTTTGGCCATTTATCCAATTTTGGCGGGAAAGGGTTATTTTGACCTCTGTGGATTTTTAGACTGCAACTAGGGGGGGTGGCTAGGTATGATGATGAGGAGGGTTGTGGATAAGGGATAAGGTGTGAGGGGTGATGGGAGAGGAGTTGCAGTTGTAGGCAAGTGGAGGTTGAAGAGGATAAGGTGTGGGCGGCAAAAAGTAGTTTGACTGGTTTTGTTGACCAGGGGTCCAAAAGGAAAGGGGGGTCAAAATGGTTTAAGGGCAGGGTCCAATTTAGTTTTGACAAGGCATGGTTTAATATTATAGGGACCAATTTGTAAATCTGCCAATTTAGAGGGACCAAAACTGTAATTTCCCCAAAGTTGTTACAAGGGACCAATATTGACAAGTTCCAATAGTACAAGGACCAGTTTTGACATTTTCAATTTTCCAGGGACCAAACTTGACATTTTATGAAAGTTCAGGGACCTTTTCTGCCATTTAACAAAAGATTTATTCAAGGACCATTTTTGACAATTTAGAATATTTCAGGGACCTTGAATAACATTTTTCTTTATTTTGTTTTACTAGGACTGTTTTGACAACTTTTGAAACTTGGGGGACTAAAGCGCCAATTATGCAAATTTGATACGTTTTCACCGATTTTGATATTTTTGCATTTAAAACACATAAAACACTTATTTGTGATATTTTTATCATTTTGATGCATTTACGAGTGTTTTCGGATGTTTTGCGCTTTAATTGGTACAAAAATGATGAGTATTTAGACACTCATCAATCCCCACACTAAGATATTGCTAGTCCTAGCAATGTTTTGAGAAAAATTAATGGATTTCATCTCTTTACCAAAAGCCATTACTCGAGTTGCCAAATGTTTCGGTTCAAGTAAGAACCTTGGTACAGAAAACCAAATGATTTTGAGCAAATCATCGACTTTCAACGGTTTGATTTGTCTTTACGAAAGCGTTTATACGGACTAGCCAACTCTTAGATAAATTATCAATATTATCTTTGGTGAGTGATTACCAATTATGGTTTTTCCACCGCCTTTACCACAAGCCATAAACTTGCGGGCTAGCCAACTCTTCACTTTTAAGGATATGGTGAGTGAACACCATACAATTTTGGGCAAATTGCTGGCAGTCAACGGATTTGAGATATCTTTACCAAGAGCCGTTTGCTCTGGATTAGCCAATCCTTATGTGGGTTAGACATGGTGGATGATTACCATTTGTTGTGTTTAGTACATAGTACTTCCACTAAAAATAATTTTAAAATTTGGCCATTTTGGGGAAAAAGGGACTAAAGGGTACATTTATGATCAAAATTAGCGAATTTCCCCACACTTAGAAATGAATATTGTCCTCAATATTCAAAGTACCGGCTGTTATGCGAAACTTAGAACGTAAAAGATAACATTACTAGCTAAGTGTGGAAACACAACAATTATTTTCTTTTTTCTTTTTTTAATATTTACAATTTTCATCCTTTTTTTTTTTTTTTTTATATCTATATACAATATGTGGGTATCTCCCCACACTAGGGTGGTACACACGGTGAAAACCCATGTTTAACTCGCTTTTTTATTACCGAGTCGCTAGCTTGACTCGACCCAGAATTAATTTGTTCATGGGAAGTAAGTGGAAGAGACAATCTCCATCGGACTTTCATTCAAGATGTTTGGATAAACATTGAAGTACGTGAAAGTTCCACACCGACGAGATATCTGATGCACCCGACTTACAAATGGTACATGGAAATGTCGGGGTCAAAGATAATGTCTTCATTCCGAAGGAGTGAAGAAGGAGAAACCACGGGATAGGTGAAGAAGAGAAAGAAAGTCATGATAATAATCTTGACTAACTCATCATCATCGTAAGGAGAATTCATAATAGCATGAATTTCATCTTTTAAGCTCAATTGGTCTAGACATATCCGGTGTGTCTAGATCAAAGTAGAAGTTATCATACTCGCGGAGATATGATATGAGTGGGTTCATCGAGAACTCCATGAAGGTGAATGAATCATATTCGAATTGATATGAGTGGGTTCACTTGTGAACTCCTCCAATGTACATGATTCATAATCGGGAGAGAATTATGAGAATGAAGAGTGAAATATCGCCACTAATCTTCTCTCCCATATCATTAAAACAGAAGGCTTTCATTTCCTAATAGAATCATCGGAAAGAATGTCACTATCCTTAATGGGGATAGGAGATGAAATAGGTTTTCATTGAAAGCCTCGATTTTAGAAATGAGAAGACCGACATTCAAGAATGTTGCACGAAGTGCTTCATCTTTGATTTCGGTGTCGAGAACTTCATCATTCTCTTCTTCTAAGCTAACAAGCTCGAAGGTAAATCTTCCACATAAACGATGTCTCCACAAGATAACGAATCATTATCATTAGAATCGGAGAACATCTCAATATGATCATTTTGGAAGACAAGAGGAGGAGGATATCACACACATGATCAAGAATTCCTGTGACTCTCTTGGGATTGGGACAAGGTTCTCAACACTAGACTTTATGAATTAAATCCGATTCCTTTTCGAGAACAGTGTCAAGATGCTCGTCCCCATGTTCGAGAGTGAGTGGGAGCTTGGTGTGATAGCGCTTGTTTGAGATGGAATCTCAACTGTTGGGATATCATCGATGAACTTGATGAATCAAGTGTATCCTCATCATCACCGTCATCGTGAATAAACGAAATTGAGAGCTAGATCCGTTGCTTTTTCTTTTGCAATTGATTCCCTAATAGATTTTTCAAAGGCAATTTGGGAATTTATTTTAGCAACTGATCTTCGACTAGCAATTCTTCCATGGATTTCTCATGTGAATTTGGAATGAAGGGACATTGTGGGAGTGGAGATTTGTCAAACCGGAAGGTTGACATTGATAATCATCATGAGGACCCCACAATATACACAAGAAATCTGGGAGCATTTTGAAATGTTGTTTTACACAACTCCTCGGTTCTTTTCACCGATTCCGAAGCTCTAGAAAAGTGTCTTGTTGGGCTTCTTGAGGAGTTTGATTCATTTAACACGTGGAGGTTGGTCGTGATATGGATAGTCGTAATTGTTACAAGGAAATGGATTCCACGCTGACAATCGAAATGAAATGGGGACCTCCACGACTACAACAATGAGAGCTACTGAGTCCGGATGGTGAATCATATGGATATTGGTCATAACCAAAGTTACGAGCATCACCGAAAACTGCTCATAGACAAACGTGTTTCCGGATTGACACTCAAATCCTTGGTGAGGACCTCCACAAAATTCACAGCCAGTAATGTTGGTTATATGAAGATAAGTCGGTGTGGTGGGTAATTGGAAAATTTTGAGGGTCGTTAAATGAGTTCGATTAGGATCATAATCAAATGAATCCTCGAACCACAAAACAAACAACTCCCGTTACGGATATCATTACCACATTGTACACACGTACACCAACGA
Organism: Chrysanthemum lavandulifolium; assembly: GCA_022545495.1. NCBI lineage: Eukaryota > Viridiplantae > Streptophyta > Magnoliopsida > Asterales > Asteraceae > Chrysanthemum > Chrysanthemum lavandulifolium. The sequence goes on from CM040238.1 coordinate 126,957,078, forward strand.
TGTGGTGAACCGAAAAGAGGCTCACCACAACCGACACAAGGAATAAACGATTCTATTTGAGAGTTATGAGAAGGAATCGGTTTATTCAAAGGATCAACAAAACCAACATGGTGATCCGAATGACTATCAAGTCTCGAAGAACATTTTGAAAATCCGGAGGTGGGACAAGTGGCGTGCTCGAGAGCTAGCAATTTCCACCACTTCCGTTATGGTCTCCGAACGGTTCTTGAGAAGCGTGAAGATTAGGCAAGTCATTCTTGCTAGTCACGGTCTAAATTTCGCATGTTTGCTTTTAACCGTAAATCGTGAAAGTTTAGAATCAATTCTAGGCGGTTTAGGAGCAATTGAGGATTAGGTTTTTGGATAACCGTAGGTTGGACGTGTTAGCATTTCCACTTATCGGAGGAAGTACCGGTCCTTTGTCACCCCGTTTCTCGTTCTATTTCCCTACGCAAATTAATGGATCATCACGAACAACACGGATTCTTGACATTTGTGATAAAGTCTGAAGCTTTTCACCGTCCCGAATTCTTCGTAGTCGAGATTCCATGAGAATAGAAGTTTAGAATCAAATGGATAGAGGGTAAAGGATAAAGAATCAAAAAGGGTAAGAGGGTAAAGAGGAATATTTTTGATATTTTTGAAAACATGTTGTAAAACAAAGAATGAAAATCTTTTGGGTTTTTGATTTTTAAAAGAAAATATAAACCTATAGATGGTATAAACAAGGAGTGAATATCCAAATCAATAATCGCTAAACGAAGACTATTAGCTTCTTGCTCCCGTGATGGCGCCTGTGTTTGATCCGTGCTAAACCGTCAAGTTTTCTCGACTCAAACCGCCACTTGTGAATGGCCGGCCGAAGAAACTTAAAACAGTTTAAGCACAAATGCAATGAAGATCAGGAGAGTATAGTGTTTCCCAGTCGTTAAGTCCCAACGAGTCAGGCGAGAATAGCCAAACGTGTAGTGATCGAGAGATTCGAGCGGAAAAGAGATTTGAATATGATTATAACTAAGGAAAAGCCCATAAACTACAGGGGCTTAAATGCAAATTTAAAGAAAATTAAAAGATAAAAATATTAAATAAACGCTATCACTATTTGCAAAATGATGTTTTTGTTTTATGTTTTTATAAACTGAAATTAAAAACTACGTAACGTGTACAAATGAAAACGTGAAACTTACACAATATAAATCCTAAAAATATGAAAATGACATTTTTACAAACCTAATGATAAAAGAAAATTTATAGAAAAAGAAAATTATTTTTATAACTATTTATCTATTTATTATTAATTAAAAACTATTTTTAACTAATTAATAATAGCCTAAAATACAAGAAAATAGGAAATAAAGCTAGAAAAATAAAATTATAACTTGGAAAAATCTAAAATATCAAAATAGAATTTTCAAAACTATTTTTGTATTTTTCTGATTATTTTGTATTTTTTATGAATTTTAAACTATTTAAAACTACTTAAATTATTTAAAAATACAAATTTAACTAAGAAAAATCTAGAAAAATATTTTTTTGGCTTTTTATATTTATCTTAACTTAATAAAAATGAAAAATTATTTTTTTGATACTTTTCTGAATTTTTTTGTATTAAATGCTATTTAAAAATGCTTAAAAACTAATTTAAATCAAGAAAAATAGCAAACAAGCTAGGAAAAATCTGAAAATTTCAGGAAAAGTCTAAAATAATATTAGGAAGCTAGGAAAAATGGAAAACATGGGGTTATGTGGAGAAATATGAACCGATGTGCAAAGTGCTAAGAAATAAGCACTTGAATAAGCTAGTGAGCACCAAGGGCTACCAAACCTGAAACAGAAGCTTGGATAATCTAAAAGAACCAAAATGGAACAAGTCTTAACTGTTTTAAACCACTGGAATGGCAAAGACCAAGATTTGATGAAATGAGTGATGTGCTAAGATCAGTTTAAGGGACCTACTTTTGAGCTTATGCACAAGTCACTCAATAAGCTAAAACTACAAAATGGAAGTGGGATCCTGCACTAGACCTGGGTGACTATCTATAAGCCTAAGCTGAGACCTAGATAAGCTCAAATGAACCTAATGCAAACCTTGCCAAACCCCTGTGCAGACTCAGCTTTCACTGAGTCAGTTGCACAGGGGAGCTTATGCTCATTTGGCAAGCCCATATGAAGCTTATAGAAAATCCACAAAATTATACAAAAATGACAAAAAGGAACTAGAGCAGTGGAAGTTTTTAAAGCAACAAGTTTCTCTTGATTTGGCTCATAAATGAGTAAATGAAAAATCCTCCTAGGTTGGCCAAAACTGACTTTTATGCAATTTGACTTTTTTGAGCAAATATGAAAAGTTGACTATTTTGAGATTTGAAGACAATTTATGGACTGAAATCAATGTGTTATGATGAAATAAACCTACGCAATCTCTATCTATGTAAATGAAACACAAAACAAGCTTTTGACTTTTGGAAATTTTAACGAGATAAGCGATTAAGATTTTTAAGGATGGATTTTGACTTTTAGCTTTGCGGCACAAATTAAAGATGCGAAATGGGTACAAATAAGCTAAACAAGCATGAACCACTAGACCTTAATCATCGAACAAGCACGAACACGCTTTAAGAACCAAATCCAAACATACCTATACTAACTGATATAAACTAAAAACTGAACAATTTGCTGCACCAACATGAATTCTTGATCACACTAAGTTTAAATACCCTAATTAACACTAAAGAAACAAGTAGGAACTAAATTTAAACACAGATTCAGATACAAGCTCACTATGCAGAAATAGAACTAAAATTGAAAATGAGACAAACAATACTCACAAGATTCAGCTTATGTTGCAGGCCAAAACCAGAACTCTAACTACACTAATTGAAGCTATTCCAACCCAAAACCAATCACTGCATCATCCAAACACCATTTTCATACCCATCTTGCTTGTACAGTTGACTTTTGTTGACCATGGACCAAATTGCTTGAAACTGATCTACAAGCTTATCAAAAGCTATATAAAGCTTAAGTAAACTTGTTTAAGCTTAAAATAAGCTACTAACAACTTGGACCATATAATTTGAAACTGAAAAATTGCAACAGTGAACCCCAAACTTGAAACTTTATATGAAAACTTGTATTGATACTCAAAAGCTTAATACAATGATTTTTTAACTTGAATGTGATACATGGAAACTGAAATTACAACATTTTTAACTAAACTAAGACATTAATTTAAAAAACGACATTTAAGAAAAATGAAAAACTAACTACTACTTTTTCTTGTATCTTCTTCCTCTTTTATACTTCAAAAAGTCTTGCCACGTGTTTCTGAGCACATCCCACCACACTTGAGAGCCAATGGATGAGCAGTGTTCATTTTGGCCATTTATCCAATTTTGGCGGGAAAGGGTTATTTTGACCTCTGTGGATTTTTAGACTGCAACTAGGGGGGGTGGCTAGGTATGATGATGAGGAGGGTTGGGGATAAGGGATAAGGTGTGAGGGGTGATGGGAGAGGAGTTGCAGTTGCATGCAGTGGAGGTCAAGAGGATAAGGTGTGGGCGGCAAAAGTAGTTTGACCGGTTTTGTTGACGGGGGTCCAAAAGGAAAGGGGTCAAAATGGTTTAAAGCGGGGTCCAATTTAGTTTTGACAAGGCATGGTTTAATATTATAGGGACCAATTTGTAAATCCGCCAATTTAGAGGGACCAAACTGTAATTTCCCAAAGTTGTTACAAGGGACCAATATTGACAAGTTCCAATAGTACAAGGACCGCTTTGACATTTTCAATTTTCCGAGGACCAAACTTGACATTTTATGAAAGTTCGTGGACCTTTTCGCCATTTAATAAAAGATTTATTCAAGGACCATTTTTGACAATTTAGAATATTTCGGGGACCTTGAATAACATTTTTCTTTATTTTGTTTTACCAGGACTGTTTTGACAACTTTTGAAACTTGGGGACTAAACCGCCAATTATGCAAATTTGATATGTTTTTCACCGATTTTGATATTTTGCATTTAAAACACATAAAACACTTATTTGTGATATTTTTATCATTTTGATGCATTTCGAGTGTTTTCGGATGTTTTTGCGCTTTAATTGGTACAAAATGATGAGTATTTAGACACTCATCACCGTCCCTTGTAATTTAGCACTGAGTGTCTCGATTCTTGACTTTGGCCATTTTCTTCATATATCCGCCTTTTCGTCCAAATAAGTGCCATTACTGAGTTTGCCTTCAAGAGACCTAAAAGTGAAAAGGAACGATATTAAGCAATAACGGATATAAAAGTGATCAAATAAGGGCTTAAACGACCCCTCAAAAAGGTACATTTTAAAACCTTATCAGTATCAAACAAACACCCATTTACAACGATTATACCACACGATTTGGTTTCCAAAAACGTTTTTAATCCCAGGTTTAGTCCACGAAAACAGTAACGATTATTTCATATACAATTTTTATTAGAATAAGAGTAACAAGATTGATATGATATTTTTGGCATACCTATGGAAACGAGGGAGGAATAGAGATGGGGATGACGAGGTGGAGGTGGTGATTCACTCGAATCAAACGAAACCCATTCACAAACCTAGCGCAACCTTTATCAAAACTCTAGCACTTTCTTGTCTTGATGGTGATGGCAGCAGGAGGTGGGTGGTGGCAGGGCGGTTGTGGTGGTGATGTTGCTGCTGGTTGTCGTTCGCAAGAGAGAGAGAGGTGATAGACATCAATAGGGATCAATTAAAGGTAATAGCATCACATCTGTAGTGAAAGGATGTTGAGATTTACTAATCATAACAATTTACAAAAGCAAGTAACATCATAAAAGAATGCAGCGGAAGTATAAAGGATAATATATGTATATTAATTAACCGAATAAGAAAACGCGTACCTTTTAGCAATTCAAGTAACCAAACAATGTTTGAACCAAGAACAAAACCCAAAACCCTAACTCTAGGGTTTAAACAATTCGACCACAAAGAAGTCGACCACCAAGGAATACACAAACACAAATGTGTTTGTTCTTCGTTCTTGTACACACGTACTATTAGCGATTTGATGTGAAAAGCTAGGTTCTTGAATCACAAATAAAACCAAACACTAATATCTTGAGCTTGGAAAAAATCGATCCCTTGAGGAGGGGGGTTGTACGATTCGGCCAAACACAAGAGGGAGGAGAGGAGAAGAGAAATTAGGTTTATTGGTGATCCAAGGTTAAGTTGTGAATGAATACAAAGGTTTGTATTTATAGGTAACTTAACTTGGTGACCAAGTTTGAGTGTGATTGGGTTTGGAACCCAACCGATCGGCCACATCAATCCCAAAGGGATTCTAGATCCTTCCCGACTTGTAATTTCATCTCCAGTCCTCGTAGTTTATATTTAAAGACCGTTAACCAAACCTCGTTAAATATTAACTATCGTTATGTTTTATTTCATGACAAATTGTTAGCCTCGCTTTTTATAAAGATAACGTCACTTACGTGAATTGGACTAGACGCGTAGTATACTTTGCCCTTAGAGACTAGTATCGTTTAAGTGGCAAAGATAGGGCCTATATATACCCCTCATGACTCTCCAAGAGGGGTGAGGTGAATCATTAGGTGTGTGTTTATTTCTTGTTTCAATAAAACTTATCTTGTGTTTTCTCCTCCCTCTCTCTACTTTCTCTCACTAGAAAGGATGAAGATCTTCATCTTCTTCCACCAACCCCGACCTCCAAACCACATAAATCATATGCTTTTCGGTCCTAACAAGTGGTATAAAGCCAAGGTTATCTTGTGTTGATTTATGTTGGTTTTATACATGTTTAAACTGTTTTTTTGCACTTTTATTGGGGTGGAAATTTTTTTTTCCGTCTATTATATGGGAAAAACAGTTTTTAACATAGATTTTATGTATCCTTTTTATGGTTTCAAAAAGTCTCATGCTATGTCAAAGTCTAAATCTGTCTTGAGTCATTTTATTGTCCAAACAGTATTTATATGACTTTTTGTCCAATCTGTGAAAAAGTGGTAGTCTTGGTCAGATTCTTTTGTGTTCAAACGGTGCAAAACTGAAGCAGTTTTTATGCTTTTCTGGGTCTTTTATGTACCTGAACGGAGAAATCAGTCGGAAAAACTCGCCGGAAAAAAGTCAAAGGGTCAAAACCCTTTTTCTACGCATAAGGAGAATCTTCAGGAATATTACGCATAACTGTGAAGTTATGCGTAGGAATTGTTAAGCGTAAGTCTTTACTCATAAGCCCTTGCTTACGCATAAACTTGACCTGGGTTTACGCATATGCAACTGGCTTACGCGTAAGACCAAGCAGTTTACGCATAAGGTCCGACCAAAAGTTACGCGTAACTGAAATTTTTACGCATAAGGAATATGAATGAAAAATTACGCGTAAACATGACCACAAACAAATACCATATACCAACAAGACTTGACCTCAACTTTAATCATACTTCATCAGTCCGAGTCAACCAAAACCAAACCCAACTAATCCTAGACCTAGACTCACCAATAACCCTCACATATCACTCCCCATCTCACATCAATTAAACTCGAAAAGAAAATAACAGGACCTCCGATCGATTCATTTTTTAAATCTTTTAAAGATTTTTACTGAACCACAACTCATCATTGATCCATTAGTCGACTAAGCTTCATGGTAATATCCGAAAAATCCAAAGCACGAAGAATAACAATAATTGTTATCAACGTGACTTTCTTTCGGTGTATCTCGAAAACGAATCTAAACCACCTACCTGAGACCATTAAAAATCTTGAAGCGCAATTCGTGTTCTTCAGCCATACTAACGAAAAGGTGAAGAAGGTGGTTATGTGTTTTTAAGGATATGATGATGAGAAGTGAGATGAGATGTGGATGGGAGAAAAAATTAAGTATCGTTATATTTTTTTCTTTTCACAGATCTGTGTTGGTGAGAGATTTTAGGAGAGTGGTAGGCGGTTTATTTTTGAGAAGTGATATTTAGGTTTAGTTCAAAGCTGAGTGATATATAAGGTATTCTTATAACCGGTTATGTAAACTCAAGTGGATCGGGTTTGCCAAGTCATGGGCCGAGTATAATAAATGAACTTGGGCCTCTATGATCGTTCATTTTGGGTTGGTGATCAGGGTGTTCACAGACTGGACTGGATCGTGAGTTGGGTTTCAAAGTATATTTCAAACGAATTAATGGTTAACATAAAAATTGTCTATCAAATTTTGTGTCACAAAATTTTGAGATACAATTTTTATTATTGGTAAACCGAATGGTATTTTGGTATGGTAAAATTTCACGGAGGATACAAAATTCACGACTTGAGCGAAGATGTGAAAAATGACTACGGGGTTTTTGTACGGTATTATTGATGCGGAATTGAAGTGATATTTCACGGGTGGACTTCTTTATCTTTGAGACGATGGTTGGTTGGATGCATGTCTCAAGATAACTTGTTGGAGCACATTATGAAATTTGACAATCTGGTTATAAGCGGTAAGGAGTTACGTTGTAGTGCTCACAAGCGTAACCATCACTTTAAGGAGTTACGTTGTAGTGCTCGATGTCACACGGCGTTGTGGATTGTTCAAAAATTTAGAACAAGCAGTAAGTCACAAAGTTGGGATGTTTACTTCCTTTTCAAGTCAGTCGTATCGGGTTATCTCCATATGTAGTCATTACAATTAGCCGGTGAATTCAAAGGAGGTTCGATTTACGGTTGGTTTAAGAGACGTATTGAGAGTATTTTTGTGACATATTCTCACAGAATTTTGATCAAGCTATGATGTTAAGATTGCATCAAGAAGGTAATACGGCATGTACGCAACATTATGATGATTCCGATAGCTCGCAACCATCAGGAGGGAGAAGTTGGTATTTCATCTTCCGTGATTGGATTACGAAGGGATTTGTGCTTAAGACTGAAGAAGGAGAAGTAGCGTGGTGTACATCGGGGCTTTTTACCAACTTGGATGCAATACTAAGTGAGTTATATCGTTATGATGTTCCCAGAACGACAACCATTGTACGATCAAGAGTTTACTTTCTCCGCTGCGTGTCTGAAGATTAAAGACGTGTTGGAAGAGTGTTGTCGCCTTCGGGAGGGAGCGAGAAAAGAAATAAGGCTCACTAGTTAGGAGGAGTAATAACCTAACTATACCGTTACTGAGTTGAAGTTCGAGCTATAAGAAGATCAAATGTCGAGGTCATCGGAAGGAGAACTTCAAGTTTGCCTCAAGATCTAGACTACGAGACTCAAGCTTCAAGAAAGTCAACATTGTTCATTACTATTGTAATTTACTTTGTTTTGTATTTATAGGTCTCATTGTAACCATTCACGTGTGACAAGATCTTGGAGGAGATTGTTAGCCTCGCTTTTATAAAGATAACGTCACTTACGTGAATTGGACTAGACGCGTAGTATACTTTGCCCTTAGGGACTAGTATCGTTTAAGTGGCAAAGATAGGGCCTATATATACCCCTCATGACTCTCCATGAGGGGTGAGGTGAATCATTAGGTGTGTGTTTATTTCTTGTTTCAATAAAACTTATCTTGTGTTTTCTCCTCCCTCTCTCTACTTTCTCTCACTAGAAAGGATGAAGATCTTCATCTTCTTCCACCAACCCCGACCTCCAAACCACATAAAACATATGCTTTTCGGTCCTAACACAAATAATCAATAATAACATTTTATATATTAATTATTTAACATCAACTCTCATACGTAATGTTTGCAATCCCGAAGTCTCGAGTTCGAATCCGGACATACATATATTTAAATATCCATAAAACCTTTCAGCTCCCACTTGGATATTACTAAATATAGTAATGACACTGGTTTAGTCTAGCCTAACACGCCAATGCCCCCAGATCGAATCGAGTATGGTTTCTGGAAAACCATTTAATGATTCATCATTTTACTTATCCTTTGTTACTTATACTACATTAACTATGAATATGGATCAAGTCATTTCATAAGTTAATATTCTGCTTCGTTGTATTTGATTGAACAAGATTACCAAATCATCCGAACGTATTCTAGATAGATCTTGGGTATGGCCATACAAACATCTTGTCAACCCCACGAGGGCCCAAATATAGTATTATGCTTTGAAACAAATTCAAAGGAACAAATTCTCTTGACTACAAACATAACTCATGAACTTTGTTACACTTCGAAAATAGCCCTTATAACTACCGATTCACGGATAGCGTTAAACTATCTTACACAAGTGCACTACATTCATACAGCTTATCCGGTATCTCAAGTCCGAGGATAAACACTTCATGATATACTTAATGACAAAGATCCATAAAGTATCATCATGTAAAGTTGATGATAGTCCTATATTCAATTCATTGAATATCATGTGAATCTGGTATGTCCCACGCATCAATATACTTTAAAAGTATATTCTACTAAAACTCGATTTGTCTTAATTCAATGACATTCCCACATCATTGATCGACAACGGACTATTTAGAATAACATAAGTTATTCACGGATTAAACATGCAAATATAGGATATAATATTAATAATATGAAAAATAAACATAAACAACTATTTTATTTCATTAAAGTAATATTTGTTCATAACATCCTTTATCCAAATACTAATCACGATCCGCATGAAACTACTAGCTAAACGAAGTCCTATCCCATCGGCATGGTCAAGAAGTTTTCTTTTGGCAAAGGCTTCGTAACGGGATCGCCTAGATTATCATCTGTATGAACTTTGAGTAGATTGATTTCACCTATGTCAACTTGTTCTCGAACATAGTGATATCGACGAGGAAAATGTCCGCGCTTCATGACTCCAGGCTCATTGGTAAATGTTATTGCAGCAGAGTTGTCACAATACACATTTAAAGGTAATTCGATTGAGGGCATTACTCCGAGTCCCGAAATGAATTTCCTAATCCAAACAACTTCCATCGCAGCTCAAGCGACTATGTACTCAAACACGTAATAGACATCGCAACGTTGTTTGCTTCTTGCTCTTCCAATAATCTCCTCCATTAATGACAAAGACATAACCCGTCGAGACTTCGTATCATCTTTATCGGTTTGGAATGACACATCGCAAAACCTCTGTAACATCAAGTTCGCATCCGATTTCCTCCATACACTAGAAACATTTCTTTAGTAGCCCTTAGATACTTAAGAATGTTCTTATGAGCTGCCGTGTTTCACACAGGTTCTGTTGATACCGACCGGTGATATTCTCAGCAAACGCCACATCGGGCCTTGTACATCTCACATCATACATGATAGATCCTACAAATGATGTGTAAGGAACTTTTCATGTGTGCCACCTCTTGGTGTTGACGCGCATAGTTTATTACTTAAACCATGTTCAACTTGCATCGGCAAATATCCCTTCTTGGAATCATGCATATTGAATCTCTTCAATATTTTATCAATGTAAGCACTTTGGCTTAGTCCAATTAACCGCCTTGATCTATCTCGATAGATCTTGATTCCCAGAATAAATGATGCTTCCCCTAAATCCTTCATAGAAAAGCACTTTCCAAGATAAGACTTTACATCTTGCATACTTGGAATGTCTTTTCCCATGATCAATATGTCATCGACATATAAGATAACGAAAATAACATTACTCCCACTAGCTTTGTGATACACACGTGGCTCATCAAGATTTTGAGTGAAACCAAATTTCTTGATTTCTTCATCAAACTTCTTGTTCCATTGCCTTGATGCTTGCTTCAACCCATAAATGGATCTTTGAAGTTTGCATACACGCTCGAAACTTTGGATTCACAAACCCTTCAGTCGCCATATAGATGTCCTCATCTAGGCGACCGCTTAAGAAGCGCTTTGACATCCATTTGCCATATCTCATAGTCATAGTACGCAGCTATGGCTATAAGAATCCTAATAGCTCTAATGTCTCGCTATAGGAGAAAATGTCTCTCATAGTCTACCCTAAAGGTTTGAGTATACCCTTGAGCTACAAGACGAGCTTTATAGGTGTGTGCATTGCCATCCATGTCGGTCTTTATCTTAAAGAGCCACTTACTTCCAACTACCTTAGCATTTGGAGGTAAGTCAACCTCTATCCGCACTTCGTTATCTATCATAGATTGCATTTCCCATTCATTGCAACTCGCCATTTTCCTTTTCGGGACTCATCATGGCGACCTTATAGTTAGCGGTGTTCACCAAGATCCCCTAACAAATTTTCCTCGCCTTCTACGTTGAGACATAGATGCTCAGGTGCACGCGTAGTCCTTGCAGATCTACGAATGGGAACCACTTCAACTTTAGGTGGAACGCCCATACTTTCAGGTTCTACTTGAGGTTGGCTAGTATTTTCAGAAGGTGTTGTATATTCTTGATAATCTTCCAGATCATAAACTCTCCCACTGAATTCATGAGATATGAGATCCTTTTCAAGAAAGTCTCCATACCTAGCAACAATTACTTTGTTTTCAGGTGGAAAGTAAAAGTAGTAACCCATAGTTTCCTTTGGGTATCCTACGAAGATACACTTAACAGATCTTTGTTTTAGCTTATCAGCAGAGTCATGTTTAACAAACGCCTCACAACCCCAGACCTTTAAGTAAGACAAGTTGGGAGCTTTCCTATACCACACTTCATAAGGATTCTTATCAACCTTCTTAGTTGGAACCATATTCAATATGCGAACAACAGTTTCTAAAGCATAATCCCAAAAGGATAAGGGAAGAGTTGTAAGATTAAACATTGATCGCACCATGTCTAGCAATGTACGATTTCTTCTCTCAGACACACCATTTTGTTGTGGAGTATATGGAGATGTGAGTTTCTGGACGATACCACACTCAGCTAGATAATCTTTAAACTCTTGGCTTAAATATTCACCACCTCTATCGGATCGAAGAGCTTTAATCTTCTTTCCTAGTTGCGCTCTACTTCACTCTTAAAACCTTAAATGTTTCAAAGACTTCATGTTTATGTTTAAGTAAATAAACATAACCATAACGACCGAAATCATCGAGAAAGGTTAAGTAGCTAGCACCCTTTCTTGACACATGTCTTAGTGGTCCACATACGTCGGTATGTATTACACCAAGAAGATCGAAGCCCTTTCTAAACTATTTGTAAAGGTTTCTTGGTCATCTTCCCGATATGCAAGATTCGCATTTATCAAATGATTCATCATTGATGTCTTGCAAAAGCCCATCGTGTTGCAGCTTTTGCATGCGTTTCTTGCCTATATGAGCAAGTCTACAATGCCAAATAAATGAAGAATCCAAATCACCTTTGATTCTTTTATTATTGATGATAAAGATGTAATTATTTTATCAATCATATTATCATGCAAATCAATTTCAAACACACCATTTATCGGAATAACATTAAAGTAAAAACACCATTTAAAGAAACCGAAATTCCATAATCGGTAAATGTATGAATAAAACCAATATCTTTTAACAAGGAAATGAAACGACACCCCTAACAATAGAAGGTGCGTAATGACAATCGCTCAATGACAAGACTAAACCCGAAGGTAAAACTAAATCAAACGTGCCAATAGCTTCAACGATCGCATGTGCTCCATTACCCACATGCGGTATTGTCGTCCATAGGCAAGCTTGCTTGCTCCTCTAAGTCCCTCAGTAGTGTATTACAAATGTGAATACCACATCCGTATCATATACCCGTGAATTTATTTTATGAGGAAAAGCAAATAATTCTATCATCAAAGAGTACCAAGTACTAGCCCTAGTGCCAGATTTTTATACCTCTTATTGCAAGAACTCATCAAGGTAGAGTGGACAATTCCTCTTCCAAAGGTCCTACCTCGGTGCAAAGGATGACAAGCCATATCCTTCTTCTGATTCTCACGCTTTTGGGAGGGTACTTCTTGGGTTCTTGTTGATAAGTCATAACTTGTTTTCCCTTATCAACTGCCTTTACCTTTCCTTTCTTGTTCGCTAGCGGCTTATTAGGCTTAGAAATCCTACCCTTCGGATGGTCAAAACCGCAGTGTAGGGGCCTTCTTGGGCAAACATTTCTCGTAATCAATGAGCATTGCATGTACCTCATCGATTGTCTTCCCGTGCAATGCATATTGTAATTGCGCATAAACCATCAAACTCCTTGTTAAGGGATCCGTTGATAAGGCCAATTTGTATGTCATTAGGGTAGACATAGTTGAGTCGCCCTAATCGGTCCATGTAACTCATCATTTACGGTAAATACGCCAGGGTTTCCCTTCTCCTTGCTTGCAACCGTAGAGCATCTATCGATCATACTCTATAGTCACAGCTTTTCAAACAACCTTGCAATTCTTGAGCATGAGGTTAGGGAAGTAATTTTCAAACTGCTTTTGCAAGTTTGAATTCATACTCCCAAGCATAATGCGAGCAACCTCATTAAACTTATCATACTCGAGTTGCCATGCAACTCGTGCTTCAGTAGAGTAGCATCACCTGTGTTCGGTAGGACAAGGCTTAGTCAAATCCTCAAGACAATTACGAGTTGCCGATACCAATCATTGAAATTCGCCACAAATAATTTCTCTCGATCAAACATAGATTTGAAAGACGAGGCTAGTGCAGAGATTCACTTGAGCCATTTCTACGAAATAAAAGTTCAAAAGTTAGTACTTTCGATAAGTAAACATTCAAGAAAATAAAATACCCTTTGGTCAATATTCATATTAACCATAGTATTTTCCTTGAATTTTGGATCCTCATTATCATAGTTTCACCACATCAGTTGATCTGCTAGTGGTGAAAGTATAGAATAGGTAATTGTTGAAAAACAATAATTGACAAAACAAATTTTCAATTCCAAAAGTTATGGGATTTACAATTTTTTTTTTGCCAAAACAATTAATGCAAAACGTAAGCATGTTTCATCCCATCTTATGCCTTAAGTCATAGGTCTCACAAACTAACTTAATTAAGTTGTCTAATTTAGAAACTGCAAATAATTAAGTTGAGGTCTCACACAACAAAATAATTCACCTTGTTATTGTAATCTAGATCAAGGTCTCACATAACTAAATTACAGCTTCAAGTGTTTCATATCATTAGATGGCATAAACTTAAATTTAAAGGGTACAATTTTTGACGTGTAATCAAAACTTATGTATAAAGAAGCATGCATACAACTTTATATCATAATATTTTCAAAAAACTTACATAAGATTTTAATTGTTAAGATTAAATTCTACAAAGTTTTAATCGATGCGTTGAGAAACTTACAACTTTGCACTAAGATGCTTCGTACATTGAATGGTTATACTAGGTAGCTCCAGTCGAACTTACAGGGAGAGGACCGGTAAGCGCTAAAGCATAACCTTAGACATCCTTTCGATTAATGACGATGCGCACTTCTTTATTAACCCTTTATAGTTTGTTCTAGTGGGTGAGCCGTTCTAACCATTTAGTACGATCGCATCAATCGATTAAAAGTTCAAGAATTATTCTTAGATAACAAATCGGTTTAGCCATTATTTAGTCCATTTAATTTTCTATTCCAAAAAACCCTTTTTGCTTACTAACATGTCAAACAATATATAAACAAAACGGCACTTTAATAAAAATTAAACACACTCAAATAATATAAACATATAACTAAACAATTTAACATATGTAAAACAATTAACCACATGCATAATTATTTCGATAATCTCTAATAAACAATTCTAGGCGTAAATAAATGCATACATTAACTAGGGCTTTCACCTACAAGTAGATGAGCCACATACATCGACAATTCGATTGCGTAAGCCAAAGTTAATAGTATACCAAATAGCACATAACGAATTTTTATTAGTATAATTGAGGTCTTCCCCAATTCAATAATTATCAAATAAATAAAACATGTGTGTATCACTAAACAATTTATAACAAACAATACTCCATGGCAAAACATGCATGTTCCACCATGGATTCCGCATAACAATTATCACCCAAGATACGCATATTACATGGCACATAACAATTTATTCATAATAACCACATAAAATAAGCATGCAATCCTAGGGTTTCTACAAGTTTTACAAAATTAAAACCTAATTAAATAAAATTAGGGTAATCGACCCTATAATTAAAAAACTAGGGTTTCGAATTCAAAACCCTAGAAACCATAAAAAGCATGCATATAATCATAAAGATTCAATTTTATGTGTTTGATGATTAATTACATCATATTAACGGCTCGTGATGCCACCGTTGGGATTTACTAATCATAAAATTTACAAAAGCAAGTAACATCATCAAAGCATGCAATGAAGTATAAAGGATAATATATGTATTAATTAACCAAATAAGAAAACGCTGCACCTTTTAGCAATTCAAGTAACCAAACGATGTTTGAACCAAGAACAAAACCCAAAACCCTAACTCTAGGGTTTAAACAATTAGATCACAAAGAAGTCGACCACCAAGGAATACACAAACACAAATGCGTTTGTTCTTCGTTCTTGTACACACGTACTATTAGCGATTTGATGTGAAAAGCTAGGTTCTTGAATCACAAATAAAACCAAACACTAATATCTTGAGCTTGGAAAAAATGGATCCCTTGAGGAGGGAGGTGGTAGGATTCGGCCAAACACAAGAGGGAGGAGAGGAGAAGAGAAATTAGGTTTATTGGTGATCCAAGGTTAAGTTGTGAATGAATACAAAGGTTTGTATTTATAGGTAACTTAACTTGGTGACCAAGTTTGAGTGTGATTGGGTTTGGAACCCAACCGATCGGCCACATCAATCCCAAAGGGATTCTAGATCCTTCCCGACTTATAGTTTCATCTCTAGTCCTCGTAGTTTATATTTAACGACCGTTAACCAAACCTCGTTAAATATTAACTATCGTTATGTTTTATTTCGTGACAAATAATTAATAATAACATTTTATATATTAATTATTTAACATCAACTCTCATACGTAATGTGTGCAATCCCGAAGTCTCGAGTTCGAATCCGGACATACATATATTTAAATATCCATAAAACCTTTCAGCTTCCACTTGGATATTACTAAATATAGTAATGACACCGGTTTAGTCTAGCCTAACACGCCAATGCCCCGGATCGAATCGAGTATGGTTTCTGGAAAACCATTTAATGATTCATCATTTTACTTATCCTTTGTTACTTATACTACATTAACTATGAATATGGATCAAGTCATTTCATAAGTTAATATTCTGCTTTCGTTGTATTTGATTGAACAAGATTACCAAATCATCTCGAACGTATTCCGATAGATCTTGGGTATGGCCATACAAACATCCTCATCAACCCTACGAGGGCCCAAATATAGTATTATGCTTTAAAACAAATTCAAAGGAAAAATTCTCTTGACTACAAACATAACTCATGAACTTTGTTACACTTCCGAAAATAGCCCTTATAACTACCGCCACGGATAGCGTTAAACTATCTTACACAAGTGCACTACATTCATAATGCTTATTTGGTATCTCAAGTCCGAGGATAAACACTTCATGATATACTTAATGACAAAGATCCATAAAGTATCATCATGTAAAGTTGGATGAGTCCTATATTCAATTCATTGAATATCATGTGAATCTGGTATGTCCCACGCATCAATATACTTTAAAAGTATATTCTACCAAAACTCAGATTTGTCTTAATTCAATGACATTCCCACATCATTGATCGACAACGGACTATTTAGAATAACATAAGTTATTCACGGATTAAACATGCAAATATAGGATATAATATTAAGAAAATGAAAATAAACATAAACAACTATTTTATTTCATTAAAGTAATATTTGTTCATAACATCCTTTATCCAAATACTAATCACGATCTGCATGAAACTACTAGCTAAACGAAGTCCTATCCCATCGCATGGTCAAGAAGTTTTCTTGTGGCAAAGGCTTCAGAACGGATCGCCTAGATTATCATCCGTATGAACTTTGAGTAGATTGATTTCACCTATGTCGACTTGTTCTCGAACATAGTGATATCGACGAGGAAAATGTCCGCGCCTTCATGACTCCAGCTCATTGGTAAATGTTATTGCGCAGAGAGTTGTCACAATACACATTTAATGGTAATTCCATCGAGGCATTACTCCGAGTCCCGAAATGAATTTCCTAATCCAAACAACTTCCATCGCAGCTCAAGCAATTATGTACTCACCAGAATAGACATCGCATAATGTTGTTTGCTTCTCTCTTCCAATCAATCGCTCATCCATTAATGACAAAGACATAACCCGTCCGAGACTTCGTATCATCTTTATCGCTTTGGAATGACACATCGCAAAAACTCAGAAACATCAAGTTCGCATTTGGATTTCCTCCATACACTAGAAACATTTCTTTAGTAGCCCTTAGATACTTAAGAATGTTCTTAATGACTTGCCGATGTTTCACACTGGTTCTCATTGATACCGATCGGTGATATTCTGCAAACACCACATCGCCTTGTACATCTCACAAAGATACATGATAGATCCTACACCAAGCATAAGGAACTTTCTTCATGTGTGCCACCTCTTCGTGTGTGACGCGCATAGTTTATTACTTAAGCCATGTTCAACTTGCATCAAGAAATATCCCTTCTTGGAATCTTGCATATTGAATCTCTTCAATATTTTATCAATGTAAGCACTTTGGCTTAGTCCAATTAACGCCTTGATCTATCTCGATAGATCTTGATTCCTAATAAATGATGCTTCCCCTAAATCCTTCATAGAAAAGCACTTTCCAAGATAAGACTTTACATCTTGCATACTTGGTATGTCTTTTCCCATGATCAATATGTCATCGACATATAAGATAACGAAAATAACATTACTCCCACTAGCTTTGTGATACACACATGGCTCATCAAGATTTTGAGTGAAACCAAATTTCTTGATTTCTTCATCAAACTTCTTGTTCCATTGCCTTGATGCTTGCTTCAACCCATAAATGGATCTTTGAAGTTTGCATACACGCTTCGGAAAATTTGGATTCACAAACCCTTCAGTCGCGCCATATAGATGTCCTCATCTAGGCGACCGCTTAAGAAGGCGCTTTGACATCCATTTGACATATCTCATAGTCATAGTACGCAGCTATGGCTATAAGAATCCTAATAGCTCTAATGTCTGCTACAGGAGAAAATGTCTCCTCATAGTCTACCCTAAAGGTTTGAGTATACCCTTGAGCTACAAGACGAGCTTTATAGGTGTGTGCATTGCCATCCATGTCAGTCTTTATCTTAAAGAGCCACTTACTTCCAACTACCTTAGCATTTGGAGGTAAGTCAAACAATTAACCACATGCATAATTATTTTGATAAACTCTAATAAACAATTCTAGGCGTAAATAAATGCATACAATAACTAGGGCTTTCACCTACAAGTAGATGAGCCACATACATCGACAAGTCGATTGCGTAAGCCAAAGTTAATAGTATACCAAATAGCACATAACGAATTTTTATTAGTATAATTGAGGTCTTCCCCAATTCAATAATTATCAAATAAATAAAACATGTGTGTATCACTAAACAATTTATAACAAACAATACTCCATGGCAAAACATGCATGTTCCACCATGGATTCCGCATAACAATTATCACCCAAGATACGCATATTACATGGCACATAACAATTTATTCATAATAACCACATAAAATTAGCATGCAATCTTAGGGTTTCTACAAGTTTTACAAAATTAAAACCTAATTAAATAAAATTAGGTAATCGACCCTATAATTAAAAATTAGGTTTCAATTCAAAACCCTAGAAACCATAAAAAGCATGCATATAATCATAAAGATTCAATTTTTATGTGTTTCCGTAATTAATTACATCATATTAACGGCTCGTGATGCCACTGTTGGGATTTACTAATCATAAAAATTTACAAAAGCAAGTAACATCATCAAAGCATGCAGCGGAAGTATAAAGGATAATATATGTATATTAATTAACCAAATAAGAAAACGCGTACCTTTTAGCAATTCAAGTAACCAAACGATGTTTGAAGCAAGAACAAAAACCAAAACCCTAACTCTAGGGTTTAAACAATTCGACCACAAAGAAGTCGACCACCAAGGAATACACAAACACAAATGCGTTTGTTCTTCGTTCTTGTACACACGTACTATTAGCGATTTGATGTGAAAAGCTAGGTTCTTGAATCACAAATAAAACCAAACACTAATATCTTGAGCTTGGAAAAATCGATCCTCGAGGAGGGGGTTGTGCGATTCGCCAAACACAAGAGGAGGAGAGAGAAGAGAAATTAGGTTTATTAATGATCCAAGGTTAAGTTGTGAATGAATACAAAGGTTTGTATTTATATGTAACTTAACTTGGTGACCAAGTTTGAGTGTGATTGGGTTTGGAACCCATCCGATCGGTCACATCAATCCCAAAGTGATTCTTGATCCTTCCCGACTTATAATTTCATCTCTAGTCCTCGTAGTTTATATTTAACGACCGTTAACCAAACCTCGTTAAATATTAACTATTGTTATGTTTTATTTCGTGACAAATAATTAATAATAACATTTTATATATTAATTATTTAACATCAACTCTCATACGTAATGTGTGCAATCCCGAAGTCTCGAGTTCGAATCCGGACATACATATATTTAAATATCCATAAAACCTTTCAAAGGAGTTGTACAAAAATCCCATTTGAATCCTTTACGCTCTGCATCAGTAACGAGTTTATTACCATCCGCAACTGTAACAGGTAATGGGCATGTACTTTTGGTGACACAACCTATATGTTTGGCCATATTTTTGTCCAAAAAATTATGTGTAGACCCACAATCAATCAAAATGTGGAGTGTATGTTTACCAACTGTACCAAGGACCCTCATGGTTTGAAAATTGGTGGTACCAGTGAGAGCATTTAGTTATATCAATGGCTGTGATTGCAAATCAATCAAATCCTCTTCTCCCACAGTTTCATCTATCTCCAAAAATGACACCCCTTCATTTTCCAAATCAGGCACTAAAACCAAAGAGTACAACTGACTACTACACTTATGTCCTGGAGTATATTTTTGATCACAGTAAAAAAAAGATTATTGGCTCTTTTTTCTGCATACTCCTTCTGTGTCAACCTTCTATCGTTACCAGCAACTGAATTGTTTGGTTTAGCAACTGGAGTGTTTGGTGTTGACAACAAGGGTTTGTTAAAAGTACTAGTAGAAGCCTGACCAAATCTTGAATTGTTAGGAACAAAAGTACTCTATTTTTCTTCCTAACTCCATTAAGTGTGGCCTCTTGGAGGTTTGTCAAGCAATAAGTATCAGCCAATGTTTTTGGCTTGAACATTCTGACACTCATAGCCAATTCAGTTCGTAGCCCACCCAAAAACAGACTCATTGCATGTGCTTCACTTATCTCTACCCTACTCAAAAGATTATCAAATGCATCTTCATAATCTCTAGCAGTAGTTTCATACTTCAAATTCTTTAGTTCAGACATAGGATCATCATAAACACTACCAAATCTTTCCAAAATGGCCTGTTTATACACTACCCAATCTACAAATCCTCCATGAATCTTAAGAAACTGTGTATGCCATAACAAAGCCTTATCATAAAGGTGAATAGAAACAAGATTTACCTTCTCAATTTCAGCCACTTGATCAATCAAGAACAGTTGTTCACATCTAAATAGCCAACCTCTTACATCTTCACCAGAGAATTTAAGGAAATCAATTTTAGCTACTCTTGTGTGTTGTAATGAACCACCTCCATTATTACCACCCATTTGAGTGTTTTTCAAAGTCAAACCTGTAATTTCCCCAGACATTTGTTCCAATCTTGTATTCATAGCCTGCATAGCCCCACTCATCATTTGAGCTATCTGATCTGCTATGTATCTTCTTGTTTCATCATCAAAAACTACTGAAGATCCAGTAGCTATGTGATCTGTTGAACCAGTTCTTGTAACAACCATTGTTAACTGCTTCAAGATTCTCAACTAACTGCCACGTGTACTATTTCTTCAATATGATGTAAATCTGTTACTAATTATCACTCCTACTTCTTCAATTGAACAATAACTAGTAACTGTAATTGTTTCTTGGCTATTCTCAAGTCAAACAAAACTGACCATTCAACCAAAAGCAGACGATTTAAGCACTAATGCGCTGCTCTTGTGGTCGCGATGTATACTTGACAAATAGTCATATTTCTGAACGGATAGTACACAACTAACCAATATACCAGTGTAGTATTATTGATTAGAAATCAGAGTACCAGTGTAGTAACTCTTGATTTACCAAAATTGTTGATCAGAAAAATAACAACCTCCACCAAAAGTGGACCAGAAATGTGATTGTGATGGATGTAAAATATGAATGAGGACGATATAGAGCCAAGAAAGTGCTCTGATACCACTTGATAGACACCAATAGGGATCAATTAAGATCCGTTAAAGGATTACAAACAGTTGGGCAATCAAAAATGAAGAAATAGATCGCCAAAACCAATTTTGTATTATCAAAGTGTGAAATGTTACAAAGACAGTTGGAAGATTACAAGAGTTGAGAGAATTGTATTTCTAAAGCTAAAAGTGAAAATAGAACAATGCAAGTATTTAAAATAGATTTTGGCGGGAAAGGTTGTTAGGGACAGTTGAGGAGTAAGTCATGTGCACCTCTTGTGTCTAGTCTTTAGACTATGCACAAGCACCTCACATGCCATCAACTTATTCTAATACCTTATCACTTAAGTACTTATCAAGAGGGAGATGATTCTCGTTTTCTTCTTTTGATATTAGTGAGAAGAAGGAAAGCAGATATGTACAATGAGAGATAATGGATAAGATAGATGAATTCTATCTGTTTAAGTAAGAAGAAAAGAAGAAAGAAAAAAAATAAAGCGGTTTGTTTTAAATTGTATATCGTGTACCCCGTGTCTCGTTAAGCTAAAATGTAAAAGCGATATCTCGGATTGGTAATTGCAAGAAATATATTCCTGTAAGTGTTATTAAAAAAATAGTATATAAGCAATATTATCGATTCCGAAAAATAGTTATCGGAATTAAACCATAACTAACACGGTGTCAGTTACGCGATATATGTAGCTTTTCACGTTTGACGAGATAACTTTTCGTTAAATAAACAGGAGTGAATGGAACTTCCAGTGAGTATTAATTTTGAAGTAAAGTGAATTATTTAAGTTAGAAACTTATAGGTTAACTATCGGTTACAACATTGTCTTTTACGTTATGATGAAAGTCAAATAGTCAACAATCAAAAAGGTAAGATAGTCATTTTATCTTATGAAAATTTATGTCACATTAGTTAGTTGTTGTGATCGGGAAAAATGATAATGTTAAATTTAAAAAAATAGACGTAGAAATGGATAAGTATTCTTTCATTATAATATTATATTAATTTAATACAATACGAAATTTACCGGTTGTTACAAAAACACTTGTTCAGTGGTTAATTGAGACTGAGATTTGAACGTGGCTAAGAAGTTTTCCTTATAATAATTGGGAGCTTTGATATTTAATCTTTCCCCATACATTTAGGTTTCTTCAATTTCTTATCCATTTTCTCTCTAGAGGCATTTTCTAACTCTATGTCCTCTTCAGTGATTTGTGTTAGTGCAAATATTATGATATTTAATCTATACATTCTCATTTGTTTTGTTGATGACAAACATGTAACTTGTAATACATAACGTAAAATGTATAAGTTACTTGTAATTATATTTTGTCTCAACATACTCTCAACACCTCTCGACGACTCAAGTCCTTGTATGATACAACACAGGTTCGTACATGTTTGTTATGTTACGTTATGATCAAACCCCTAACAAACCATTAAACATGTTTAGTTAAATAGTTTATAAAACACTTAAGTAATTTTGGTTACTTACATTTTATAAAATACATAAACATAAGTAAATGTGTTGGGTAAAACCCATGACCCATGACCCAAGACCCATACCCAATGTCTAGATACATTGTACCTTGGTGGGCACTCAAATCCATGACCCATAGCCCATGGTTTTAACCCATAAAGTATGGGTAAAGAGGAACGTCCCACGGATCCCTCAAATGTCCCACAGATCCCTTGGAATTACAAGGTTCGGATCCCTCAAGGAGGGATCCTTAGGGCAGAAACATGGTTTGGCCTTTTTGCCTATAAATATCAAGCCACTTCTTACCGTTTCTTCACACCTTCACACATAGTTTCTCTCCACCATTTCTAGCATATTTAGATCATTAGGAAACATGTAATCCACCCTCATCACATATGATCATAATGCTTCTAACTTTCATTTGTTGTAAGCATACTCCCGAAGTGATCCTCCAAAGCAAGCCTAGATATCTTGCATCCTTACCTACTGAAGTGATCACCCATCACGATCATACAAGTACATGAAGATCTTCTACAACAAGCTTGGGAAACTTGTCATCTTCATTCATAGAAGACTAACTACATCATGCTTTGTGTTCTTGATGTTTAGTTTAGGATTTCATATCCATTAGACACATTGTCTTGGATATTGTCTAGTATCATATTCTTGTATCTATGACTAGACTAGATGGTTTATGTGTTTGTGCCATAAAACACAAGGTTTGTTATGTTTGGCCACAAAACATAACGGGTGTCATAGATGTGTCGTATATCTATGACTAGACTATAGGGTTTATGTGTTTGTGCCATAAAACACAAGGTTTGTAATGTTGGGCCACAAAACATAACGGGTGTCATAGACATAAGTGAAAGATGTCTAAAAGATTCAAGACGAAGACATTAGTGAAAGGTGTCAAACGTCCGTATTGAAAGCACTAGTGAAGGATGCTTAGAAGTCATGGCTAAAGGCATTAGTGAAGGATGCCTAGAAGTCAAGTCACAAGGCATTAGTGAAAGGTGCCTAAGGTGTACATTCGATATGGTGTGATTCGATGTACAAGATAGATTAGTATTGGGTCAAAGGATATTGATATCCTTGTTGATGTTGTTATAAGGAGTAGATCTCCTTTGGGGTTAGGTGTCGTGTAGTGTTGGGTAGTAGTTCCTCCATTGTAATAGAACTCGGTACTTAGCCTAGTACCGGATAAAGGGTAGGCGACGTTGTGGTAGGTGTGGTTCTCCTTTGTGAAAAGAACCCGGTGGTTAGCCTAGTACCGGAAAAAGAGTAGGCGACGTTGTGAAGGCTTCTCCGCCATAAGGAGTTGGTGTCGTGTAGTGTTTACGAACTCTCGAGTAGGTGACTTGGGGAGTGGAGTAGGGCAAAGAAGTTGTCCTTGTAGTCGAACCACTATAAATCCTCATGTTGGTTTGTCTATCCTTTTACTTATCGCTTTAATTTTATTCTTGCATTACATTGTTTATTTTCTATGCGGTTGATGTCTATGTTTGTGATACATGCTTGGTCTTTCATATAGTCATAAACTATATTTAACACTTTACATATTATGACACGCTTGATCAAGAAAAAGAAACCGGACTAATAATGTTGAAACTTGATTTATAGTGAACCATTAATCTTGCGGAATCTTATGTGATATTAAGAGGTTGGCCTTACATGCCGTAATGCGTTAAATGCATCCTCGCTTCGAGATTAGAAAATGCAATGGTTTATACTATATTTGATACAAAAGTTTTAAGTTTGAAACGTAAACGGTTTCACCCCCTCTACGTTTTCACAATTGGTATCAGAGCGGGTTGGCTCTAGTTTTTAAAACAAATGGTTTTCAAAACGAGTAAGGTCCTTGTATCAAATTTTTGGTGAAGTCAAGCATAATATGAAAAGTGTTTTGTTGATTTTTTCTTTGAAGTTGTGTTGTTAGATATCTTGTTAATCAAACTTGAATAAAGGTAAAAATTGATAATATAACTTCACTAAAAAGTCTACAAAGTTTAAACCTTTTCGTCGGGTTAAAACATACATTTTTGTAATTCTGTGTCAGATCCGCGGATCCCTCAGGTTACATTGGACGGATCCCTCAAGCAAGGGATCCGTGGTACAGAAGACTGTTTTTGTCTTAATTTCAAAAATTCATAACTAATTAACCGTAAGTCGTTAGACCACCTATCGTTTTAAAGGTATTTGAGTCTACTTTCATTTAAAAATGATTTCATAAACTGATTCAAAACAAAAATTTACAGAATCATTGATTTATAATAGAAAGTCATTTTTTGGTCATAACTTTTGCACAAACTTTTAATCTAATTGGAGACGGATGTTTTCATCTTTGCATAACAATGTTTCCTCTTTTGAAATTAAGGTTTTGATCATATTTATAAAAGAAACTAATCAAGCTTGGTATACATGTTTATATTTAACACAAAGCGATGAAAAGAACTTTCGTATGCTATACTAAATGATAAATTGTCTTCTTTGCATTACTTGATTATTTGTTTATCTCAAATAGCTTTTGTGCTTGTTTGATTGAATAACATATGTGGTTTCCTTACCTTTCTATTCATTCTTTTTCTTGTCGATTTAGTAATAATCTACTAATCAATGTGCTACTTGAAGGAGTGTTTGGGACAACATCTAGTTGTGTCGAAAATGTTAGTTTTATAAGTTGAAAAATGTTTAAAACATATAACACACTAAATGGCTTTTTGATTCAGTTTGTCATGTGTGCAACATAAATGTTTTATGTGCTTATATGATTTCTTGATTTCATATTTTCTTGTATCGTTTTCTAAAAACAACAAGAATGTACATCGGATCATAACCTACACTTGTGTTGATGATGTACTCTCTCGTTTTCCTTTTCATGATCGCTCTCCAAGCTTCATAGTAGGATTGACAACTTGATTATTTCATCCGATATACTCAAGTAAATTATTTTGCAACGCAAATATAATTGTTCATATCCGAAAGTCCAAACTCGAGCTTTCCAACAACATATGTTGAACTAGCTCATCCAACCATTTTTTTGTTCACCATATGGACAACTTTTAATTTTTTGACACCTTCGTCACCTTAGTTGTTTCAAGTATAATATTAATAAAATGAAGCAAAGTATCATCATTGTTACTCTTGATAGGCCATTGTAGGAATATAAATTTTCCTAACATGAGAATGAATCTTGGAGAACTTATTGCACTAGAAACTCAATTTGACCTAACGGTTGAATTCCTTCCTTGATAGAAGTTGGGTATGTGGAATCACCGTAAAAATAGTCGTGTTTAGCCGTAATTGAGCACCGCTAGTAATAGTCTCATATTCATTCTCTCACTTGAGAAATTTATACTCTATGTTTTCCTAAAGTAAGTTTACAATGGAAATACTTTGCATTGTCTTAGGATTACTAATCAAACAAGTTGTAAAATTAATTTTCTTTTAGTTAATCACAACCACTTGCCTCATCAAGCGCTTATCTTGCTTTGATCGAGAATAGCTACATGACTTCATGGACGAAGCTCATTGTATGCTAATCACCATCCGTAATGACTAGATTGTCCTAAACTAGCACCTCACAAATCTTTTGTCTTGAACACCATCATGTGCTCTTTTCTTTCTAGACACATACCTTGCATGTCATTGTTAGTGTAAATGATTTACTAATCTAGACCGTAAATCTATTTTGGGCTTCTTGAATAGTGCTTGTTAAGTTTGCTAAACCTTTGTGTTATTTGTAAGCTCGATCTCATTTGATTGCCTATATGTGATCTCTACATGCTCTCCTTGCTTTGCTTAACGTGTATACATGTGTGCTTGCTGTAAAAATCATTAGTTTCATAATTTGAAACATAGAGCAAAATTATGCAACTATTCTGTTAAGAAAATTTGTCTTAGACGCCGGATCCCTTAGATGTAACTACACGGATCCCTCAAGTGAAGGATCCGTGGGATCCGGGTGGACAAAAGTTCCTTTTTAGCCTCCTTGCGTCAATCCAACATTCTAGACCTTATTGGACTGGTTAAACATGCTACATTAGGATCACTTAAACATTCCTTAGGCTCAGTTGTTCTCACATTCACTCATGGATGACTTAGGATCACATTCGAAGTATTTTTGATTTATCATTACTTCAAAACTCACAATAGTTTCGCTCCAATGTTTAAACATTGTTCCTCTCATCTCAAAACACCTAGTTTGATATTTCTCTCAATTTTAGCAAATTGATTTTAGTCATCCTTACCTCAAAATGGGTCAAAAACTAGTTTTTCAATTTTTGTAATTTTTAAGGACTTTTCAAATTTTATCTCAAGTTTACATCTGATCTCTAGGATCATTTAATATGACATGAAACCATCAAAATTCCTAGTGTTATCCTTGAACACCCATTGGTGATCATAAAGTCCCATTTTCCTTTCATAAACGACAATCATTAGCTACATCACTCATTTCCCTTGATCATTTAAGTACTCTTTCATTTAAGACACTTAGGAAGACTGAAACACTCAAAGGAGGTATAGGCTTTAGACCTTACAAACATCATTTTTATCCTTTCCTAGCTGCTGAGAGCCAGATCCCTAGGATTAGCCTAGACAGATCCCTCATTGGAGGGAACCGTGGGATCCGGGTGACAGATTCATGTCAACTCTAGCTAAAACGATCATTTATGTCCATCTTCATGTAAGACACTTAATAGACTGAGTAACTTAGGATATGTAGGTGCTAGACCTTGCAAGAACCCAATCACCTCTTTTTCACCTCGTCTGTTAGCCGGATCCCTAGACTTAAGCTAGCCGGATCCCTCTAGTGAGGGAACCGGTGGAACCGTGGAACAGTAGGTACTTTATCTCTTTAGATAATCATTTCAAAATTCCTTTTTCCCACACAAGCACTTGTTCAACTCTTAGGATTATCATTTTCTTATATGTCTATAAATGAGTTGCATTTATATGATTCTTTACGTGTTATTTCTTTTCGTTTCATGATTTTATGTGAACAATTTATCCATTTGTATCAATGTTTTCCTTTTTTACTAACTCTTTAGATTCTTGTAGGATGACGATGGTCGATTTCATCATCAGGTCAAGTTGTGCTCATTCGCATTTTTTTTTATATTCCTAATCTTGCATCTTCCTAACCATCTTACTCCACTTTTATCACTACTCACAAAGTCATCATGTCTACCACCTCTATTTAGTCATCAACCAAGTCAAAGATTCACCTTGATACCTTTCATCACCTCTACCACAACTTCCGTACCTCTAAGTCATAATGATGATTTCAATCATTATCACCGTGTCCAAGGTCTAGTTCATGAACTACGTGATGAAGTATGTCTCATGTTCTACCACATCCTACTTGTGTAAACCACATCCTACAAGTGTCTCACTACCACTACAATTCATGGTCTCTCAACCATCCTTCACAAACATCTATGTTGTCAAAAGCCAAGTGAATTTCGTAATTAAATGCGTCTCATCCCTAAGCACATTTTTTTTTTCTTACCTTGAACAAACCTTACAACCTCTAAACCAACCATGATGATGCAAGTAGTAGGAGTATTCTCTTTTTGACAATAATCCTTTCTTTGTAGGTTCATATATATACACTTTGATGTGTATGGGATTCTCGTCTATTTATGGATGAAATTTTACACTATTTTATTTTTAGGTTCTTCTTGACGCCCTCAAGCTAGGGGGAGCTTCCGTCGAGCATTTATAAAGTGCATCATATGACTTACTCGTCCAAGGAAGAATATAATTTTGCACTAAGTTTTTGTTTTGTAGATTTTCAAAACACAATAGGAGAACTTGACGCTCTCAATAAAGGGAAGTTTTTCGTCAAAACAAAAACATTGCAAATCTTTCAATAATTTCGTCTTAGCCTTCCTAAAATACTTGACACCCTTAATAAGGGGGAGCAACCGTCAAGGGGGAGCATGCACACATTCATTCTTCAAAATTCCTTTATGTTTCAACAAAAGGGAGATTTCTTTCTCATCATATATTTTCCCCCTTTTTTTCCCCTCTTAACACTAACCTTGATGTAGGTTAAGCCTCAAAAATTTGATCCATTGAGCCATTGGCAATAATGGTTATAATTCAAAGGATCTTTCTATTTTTGTTTTGTGATTCTCTAGGTTCCTCTTAAAGGCGATATCACCACCTTTGAAGACGTGCAAGCTCAAGGTCATGTGTTGCTAAGCTTCGTCATTAGTGTTTCGTGTTGAAGGTATTGCCGTGGTGTGCCAATTGGAGCAATAAGGTGTCTTTATTTTAACTTCACTAGGGATGATGCAAACTCGCCATTCTTGGGAGAAATTAAGTTTATAGGACACACCCTTTTTGTTTCAACAAAAGGGGGACAAGAGTGTAAATGGAGAAGGTAATGTATAGAAAGTACGGACACAAGTAACTTTGACATTTTACCTATCTATTACGTTTACATATATTTTGTCATCATCAAAAAGGGGGAGATTGTTAGTGCAAATATTACGATATTTAATCTATACATTCTCATTTGTTTTGTTGATGACAAATATGTAACTTGTAATACATAATGTAAAATGTATAAGTTACTTGTAATTATATTTTGTCTCAACATACTCTCAACACCTCTCGACGACTCAAGTCCTTGTATGCTACAACACAGGTTAGTACATGTTTGTTATGTTGCGTTATGATCAAACCCCTAACAAACCATTAAACATGTTTAGTTAAATAGTTTATAAAACACTTAAGTAATTTTGGTTACTTACATTTTATAAAATACATAAACATAAGTAAATGTGTTGGGTAAAACCCATGACCTATGACCCATGACCCAAGACCCATACCCAATGTCTAGATACATTGTACCTTGGTGGGCACTCAAATCCATGACCCATAGCCCATGGTTTTAACCCATAAACTATGGGTAAAGAGGAGCGTCCCACGGATCCCTCAAATGTCCCACAGATCCCTTGGAATTACAAGGTTCGGATCCCTCCAGGAGGGATCCTTAGGGCAGAAACATGGTTTGGCCTTTTTGCCTATAAATAGCAAGCCACTTCTTACCATTTCTTCACACCTTCACATATAGTTTCTCTCCACCATTTCTAGCATATTTAGATCATTAGGAAACATGTAATCCACCCTCATCACATATGATCATAATGCTTCTAAATTTCATTTGTTGTAAGCATACTCCCGAAGTGATCCTCCAAAGCAAGCCTAGAGATCTTGCATCCTTACCTACTGAAGTGATCACCCATCACAAGCATACAAGCACATGAAGATCTTCTACAACAAGCTTGGGAAACTTGTCATCATCATTCATAGAAGAATAACTACATCATGCTTTGTGTTCTTGATGTTTAGTTTAGGATTTCATATCCATTAGACACATTGTCTTGGACATTGTCTAGTATCATATTCTTGTGTCTATGACTAGACTAGATGGTTTATGTGTTTGTTCCATAAAACACATGGTTTTTTATGCTGGGCCACAAAACATAACGGGTGTCATAGATGTGTCGTATATCTATGACTAGACTAGATGGTTTATGTGTTTGTGCCATAAAACACAATGTTTGTTATGTTTGCCCACAAAACATAACGGGTGTCATAGATGTGTCATAGACATAAGTGAAAGATGTCTAAATGAGTCAAAACGAAGACATTAGTGAAAGGTGTCAAACGTCCGTATTGAAAGCACTAGTGAAGGGTGCTTAGAAGTCAAGGCTAAAGGCATTAGTGAAGGATGCCTAGAAGTCAAGTCACAAGGCATTAGTGAAAAGTGTCTTGGAGATCGAGTCAAAGGCATTAGTGAAAGGTGCCTAAGGTGTACATTGGATATGGTGTGATTCGATGTACAAGATAGATTAGTATTGGGTCAAAGGATATTGATATCCTTGTTGATGTTGTTATAAGGAGTAGATTTTCTTTGGGGTTAGGTGTCGTGTAGTGTTAGGTAGTAGTATTGGAACTCGGTACTTAGCCTAGTACCAGATAAAGGGTAGGCGACGTTGTGGTAGGTGTGGTTCTCCTTTGTGAAAAGAACCCGGTGGTTAGCCTAGTACCGGAAAAAGAGTAGGCGACGTTGTGAAGGCTTCTCCGCCATAAGGAGTTGGTGTCGTGTAGTGTTTACGAACTCTCGAGTAGGTGACTCGGGGAGTGGAGTAGGGCAAGGAAGGTGTCCTTGTATCCGAACCACTATAAATCCTCATGTTGGTTTGTCTATCCTTTTACATATCGCTTTACTTTTATTCTAGCATTACATTGTTTATTTTCTATGTGGTTGATGAGTGTGTAAATACTCATCATTTTTATACAAAATAAACGCAAATTCATCCGAAAACACTCGAAACACATCAAAATGATCAAAATATCACAAATCGTTGTTTTATGTGTTTTAAATACAAAATATCAAAATCGATGAAAAACATATCAAATTTGCAAAATTGCGCTTTAGTCCCCAAGTTTATAAAATTGTCAAAATAGTCCCCGAGCCAAAATTTCAAAAGAAAAGTCACCAAAGGTCTTTTAAAATCACAAATTATCATATTTAGTCCTTTGGTGAGAAATCTAAAAGTTTTGAGAAAATTGCAATTTAGTCCCGAAAATCCAAAATGTTCAAATTTAGTCCTTGGGAATTTCAAAATGTCAAAAATCGAACCTTGGACTATTTAAAGTTGGCAATACCAACCCTTGACTACATTTTCATAAGTTACATGATTGGTCCTTGGTTTTGAGAAGTTGCAATTTTGGTCCCTATGTTAACATATCTACAAATCCAATCCCGACCCTTGTTTAACTACCCAAGCCCAAAACAGCTTACCCTTGGCCCAAATACTTTACCCTACCTTTTCCCACAACCCGACCAACCCAACCATTTAAATAACCAAGACCGCCCACTTTGTCTCCCGACACAACCTTGTCTGCTACTTCCCCTCCTCAACCTTCACTAGCCACCTCTACACAACCCATTGTCCCCCTACCTCACCTACCTTTCCCAACGCATTAAATGCTAAGCCTTTCCATGTCCCTGATACCCAAACCAATTTTCCCGCCAAAACAAGATTAATGGCTAGGATGGATTCTAGCCATCCTAAGGTGGAGATTGCAGCTGGGATTTGATCAGAAGGTGAGAGAAAAGATTTTGGGCATAAGAGGAGACCAAGTGGAAGCATGAAGGGTGTGTAGTGTTAGTTTTAAAATATTGTATGTCGAATTTTAAAAGTCTTAGTCTAAATTAGTTTTGAACTTGTATTTTTATGTTCCAGTGTATTCAAATTAATCATTTCAGTGTATCTCAATTATAATTAAGTATCAATTTCAGTTAAAGTTCAGTTTCACTTTTTTTTGCTTACTGTTAGAATTTACAATATGCAAATCTGAACCTCAAGCTTCAATAAGCTTCTTTATAAGTTGAAACAGGCTTATACTAGCTTATAATAGCTTTTCATAAGCCTGTGTTTAAGTTTGGAACAATATTTGACATTGGTCAACAAAAGTCAAAGAAAGGAGCAAAATGGGTAAAGAGATGGAATGGGTTGATTCAAAGGTGGAAATGGGTTGAATTGGAAGCCAGTGGGTTGGATTAGTTTAGTGGTTTCTTGGTTTCAATTTGGCAGGCCATAGTGGCCATTGGACATGTTGTAAGAACTTTTCAAATCTTTTAGCATAAGTAGCAATTTTAGTTGTAGACTACTAAAACCTGTTCTAAAAGTATTAATTAGGCTAATTTAATCCAGTTTGATCATTGGTTCATGCTTAGTCAGTGTTTATATCATCTTAATTGGTAAAACAGTTTATAAAGGGATGTTTGGAATTGCTGCATTTTCTGTGATAAAGGCCTCACCAGTAGTTAACAGTTATTGATTCATGATTCTTTAGCTCTAGATAACTCATTTGAGTCATAATCTTGTACCTGTTAGCTCAAAAAAGTCAAAATAAGCTCTTAAACTGCTTCATTTGCTAACTGTTGGATTTTTAAAAGTGTAACTCATCATTTTGTGTTTAAAAGTCATTAACAAAGATTGTAATAGCTTCATAACATCATTTAACATCATCTTCAGTCATAAAATTGGATTCAAGTTTCACTTTAGTCAACTGGTAACTGTTTTCAAAAAAGTCAAAATGTTAAAAAATGGGTTTTTGCAGATCTTGCAGAGTCTGCATAGGACTCATTAAAGCTTGTTAGGTCCTGGTTTTTGGTTTACAAGTAGTATCCTTGGTTGTCTTTAAGCCCTCATAATTGGTTTTAGCTTTTGCCTTCTGGATTACCCTGTGCACAAGCTCAAAGTGACCCCTAGTTGCCCTGCACCAACTCGATGTCACCGAGTGTTTTTCTCGCTTTATTCAAGCTTGTACAGAGCTTGTTATAGCTTGTTAGAGGCTAGTATTTTGGTTAACAAGTCACCTAGGTCTAGTTCAATATTTGATAATTGGTTTTAGGTCCCTTATTTGGGTGCTTATTTTCATCGCAAATCGATACCATTTTCTGCTTTTAGCTTAAATTCAAAATCACCAAATCTGTTTCATTGTGCTAATCAGTGCTTGTAACTTGTTTGTTTAAGTTTAAATTGGTCATATTTAGTATACCATAGCTTCTGTTCTAATGTGGTAGCTCATTTTAGTCATTTAGCTTATTAAAGAGCTTATTTATAAGCCCAATTCATAGCAGTTTCATAATCTTCCTAGTAATCACTGTTTTCCATTTTCATAGCTTCTTAACATTAAGTTAGAATTTTCCTAAAATTTCAGATTTTTATAAGTCGTTTTGCTATTTTCTTGATTTTAAGTAGTTTTAGGCATTTTAAATAGCATTTAATAGAAAAAATTCGTAAAAGGTTCCAAAAATAATTTTTCAATTTTCTCAGACTTAGATAAATATAAAAGTAGAAAAGTAATTTTCTAGATTTTTCATAGTTCATTTGGTAATTTTTAGTAATTTAATTAGATTTTAATAGTTTAAAATTTCTAGAAAATAGATAAAAAGTCATAAAAATACAAAAATAGTTTTGAAAAGTCTATTTTGATATTTTAGACTTTTCCAAGTCTTAATCTTATTTTTCTAGCCTCATTTCACATTTTCTTGTATTTTAGGTAATTAATTATTAGTTAAAAATAGTTTTTAATTAGATAATTAGTTTTAAAAAATAATTTTCTTTTTCTAAATATTTTCTTTTATCATTAGGTTTATAAAACATCATTTTCATATTTTTAGGGTTAATATTGAATTAGTTTCACGCTTTTAGTCAGACGTCAGTAGATTTTAAATTCGGTTTAGAAAATCATAAAAACAAAACATCATTTTAATTTTAGTGATAGCGTTTATTTAATAGATTTTATCTTTTAATTTCCTCTCATTTTCATTGTAGCCTTTGTATTTGTTTGATATTTCCGTAGTTATAATATCATTCATAATCCTTTTTCTGTTCAAACTTCTCGATTACTAGACGTTGATTTATCCATTGCATAGCTCACTGGGACATAACGACCCTGGGAGACTCTATACTCCTCCGATCTTAATTGCATTGGTGTTTGAGCGCCAGCCTTTAGGCTTGACTCACCAATCAAATTTTGGCGCTGGAGTCAGGCCGATTTATCTCCGTGTAGCGTATTAGTTGTTCAATCCTCACTCATTGTTTATATCATCCATTTCAGATATATATATATCCATATTTTCTTCTAAAAATCCAAAACCCAAAACATCCAAAACGTAAAACACAAAAATATTTTTCTTTTGTTTCTATATATGTATCAAAATAAAATACAAAAAGAATCGTTTTTCTAATAATTAACAACTTAAAAGATTACCACCGAAACCAAGGCAAAGGCACTACCTAACTGGGTGCGACCATAATAAGTTCCCGAACTAAAGATATAAAACTTGCCTTTGTGTCCATTGTGATTGGTGTACTTTTTCAAAGAAGCCATTCATCTTGGATTATTGGTTAAGTTCATCGTTGTTTTGCCTCGATTTTGGTAGTAGTATTGGAACATAATTCGGTACTTAGCCTAGTACCGAACATGAATATGAACAAAGCTTCACCATCTTCCTGGGGACTCCCAAGCAATACTATTCCCAATCCAAATGCCGAGTTGAAAGCCGTCACCACTGTAGTGGTAAGACGCACAATGGACCTTCGACTAAAGGGTAATCCCGTGTGATTTCTTGGGATGTTTCAATGCTCCGCCTTGGCCGATCTTGGCGCTAGCATTAACCTCATGCCTCTCTCGTATGGAAGAAACTGCTCTTCCTCGAACTTTCATCCACTCGTATGACACTCGAGCTAGCGGATCGCACTGTAACTCGTCCACTGGGATAGCCGAGGATGTCGTGATGAAAGTGGGAAAGTTTCACTTTCATGCCGACTTTGTTGTAGTAGACTCGATGCGCATCCTAGAGTTCCCTTATCTTAGGAGAGCTGCGGTTAAATATCAACCAAAACTCCAAACCTCCAGACAAACAGAGTGTTGTGGTTGAGGTGTGGTTGTTCATTAACATTGTGAACGAAAGTCGGTGTCTCCTTTGTTTGAATCCTCACTCATTGTTTATATCATCCATTTCAGATATATATATCCATATTTTCTTCTAAAAATCCAAAACCCAAAACATCCAAAAACGATAAAACACAAAAAATATTTTTCTTTTGTTTCTATATATGTATCAAAATAAAAATACAAAAGAGAATCGTCGTTTTCTCTAATAATTAACAACTTAAAGATTACCACGAAAACCAAGGCAATTGCACTACCTAACTGGGGTGCGACCATAATAAGTCCGAACTAAAGATATAAACTTGCCTAAGCCATTCATCTTGGATTATTGGTTAAGTTCATCGTTGTTTTGCCTCGATTTTGTGTTAATTGATTTTGTTGTGATATCGACGTTTGAACCGTAAAACCCATAAATATTCTTCTCACACCATTTTTACAAACCGTCTTCATAATTCTCATTCTCATCTGAAAGATTTCATAATTCCCATTTCTCTCCTTAGCTCGAAGTTTCCTTAGAGTTAATTCTAGTGCATGCGCACTCGCTTCTAGATCATTGAGTCCTTTGCGTGATCTAGCGTAAATTCCTAGAAGACGTTCTCGTAGATCGTGTCGCCCAAATAGTCGAACCCGAGATTCGCACTATTTCAAACAACACCATGGCGGCATTTAACGTACTATGGCGAAATGCTCCAAGCACCCACCGAGGGTTATGGAGATGCCATCGCTCTACCCGTTATCAATTTCGATCACTTCAATTGAAGACACATTTGATCCAACTTGTCTGAATCAATTCCATGGTCCGATCGAGAGGACCCGTATGCACACATCCGTTGGTTTAACAAGTTGACTTCAACTATCAATTTCAAGGATGTGCCTCAAAAGTCATCAAGTTGATGCTTTTTCCATTCTCTCTTGAGGGACAGCCCGATGGGTGGAAAAAGAACCCCTCGATCTATCGAAACTTGGGAGGATCTTGTTCAAAAGTTTGTGAACTACTTCTTTCCTCCATCAAAGACGACTAATCTAAAAATGAAATTTCGATTTCGTCCAAATTTCGATGAAAATTTTGGAGAGGCATGGGAGAGATTCAAAGATCTCCTCAGAAATGCCCCATCATGAATTCACGGAGCTTCAACAAGTAAATATCTTTTACAATGGGTTGAACGGAAACGATCAAGATTCCTTGAATGCAGCCGCAGCGCAACATCTTGAATCGTAAACCTAAAGATGTGATTGAGATTTGCGAGCAAAATCAAAGTTCCTATTTCTCGCAACAAAGTCAATGTTCGAACATTCTTCTTCATCCGTAACTCTTCCGAAGTTAGCCGCTCCGTTAGTCAGCTCTAACGGACATCATCCATTGTATGATAAAAGAGGTAAAGGAAATCAAAAGCGAAATTCATAAGCCGGAACCAATCAAAGCCGTAAACAAGGTGTGAAACTTGTAGTGGTCCACATGCGATTATGATTGTCAAGCAACCGATGCTTCCTTTACCAAGCTCCCGTAGCTTGTAAACCACAATCAATACCGACCACAGTCGATCCTCACTACTGCACCTAGCGGTATGACACCACCGGCTTTCCTCCTGTGCAAAACCATGGCAATCAAAACCATGGTAATCAAAATCGCTTTGTTCCAATCAAGGCAAAATTTCAATAACTCTCAAAGTTTCAATCAAAACCTAACAATTTCAACCAACCCCAACCATATCAAGCTCCTAATCATCAAAGCTATCAACCACCTCCTCAAGCTCCCATTCGAATGACTTCATGAAAATGACCGAGTCAAACATGCTCTATGCAAACTCGCATCAATAACATGAGAGTTGAGCTTAAAAGGAAATTGATACCACAATGTCTCGGCAGACAAATGAGTTAAAGAATATGATGAGCGCTTCATGAACATGAATATGAACAAAGCTTCACCATCTTCCTGGGACTCCCAAGCAATACTATTCCCAATCCAAATGCCGAGTTGAAAGCGTCACCACTGTAGTGGTAAGACGACAATGGACCTTCGACTCCAATGCCCTCCTCCCGTGGCATTTAGTCAAGTTACCAAGGAGACAACGGACAAGGTGCATTATTCAAGCCCACGGCATCAAGACACGTCCAACCTTCGTAGTCCGTTTCAAGTCCGAACCCAAGTTCAAGAAAATCTTGAGCCAGAAAACACTTCCATCCCTACCAAAGTCTAGTCGCCTTCCTTACCCATCAAGAATGAATGATGAGAAGCTCAAAGACAAAAACAAAGAGCAAATGGAAAATTTTTCCAAATCTTCAATGAGCTTCACTTTGATTTAAGCTTCGTGATGC
Organism: Chrysanthemum lavandulifolium; assembly: GCA_022545495.1. NCBI lineage: Eukaryota > Viridiplantae > Streptophyta > Magnoliopsida > Asterales > Asteraceae > Chrysanthemum > Chrysanthemum lavandulifolium. The sequence goes on from CM040238.1 coordinate 126,994,725, forward strand.
TCTCGCTCTTATGCCTAAATTTGCATCCACGCTAAAGGCTTACTCACCAACAAAGATAAGCTATCGAGATGGCTAAACTCCTCTCAATGAGCAATGCTCACTGCCATTCTTAACAAGCTTCCTCGAAAGCTTGAAGACCCCGGCCGTTCTTAATCCCGTGATTTCTTGGGATGTTTCAATGCTCCGCCTTGGCCGATCTTGGCGCTAGCATTAACCTCATGCCTCTCGGTATGGAAGAAACCGCTCTTCCCGAACTTTCATCCACTCGTATGACACTCGAGCTAGCGGATCGCATCGTAACTCGTCCACTTGGGATAGCCGAGATGTCGTGATGAAAGTGGGAAAGTTTCACTTTCATGCCGACTTTGTTGTAGTAGACTTCGATGCGCATCCTAGAGTTCCCTTATCTTAGGGAGAGCTTTCTGAGGACTAGTCGTGCTCGATCGATGTATTTGTCAAGAGTTGACCATTCGGTTGACAACGAGGAGCTCACGTTAAATATCAACCAAAACTCCAAACCTCCAGACAAACAGAGTGTTGCCACAATTGATCAAAGATCCGAAGATTCAATGCAACACTCTCAAACTTCACGGTTAAGAGGAGTTTTCAAAACGCGTCGAGCTCAAAGCTTTGAAAGTTACCCCGGTTCAAACAAATGGTTTGAAAGTTGTACTGTGGAAGTCAAGAGTGTTCTTGATGATGACGATGATCTAGATTCGAGACTTCATCTAAGTGGTGGAAACCGCTAGCTCTAAGAGCACACCACTTGTCCCACCTCCCGCATCGCTTGTCGCATCGAGTTTGTTAAATCAGATGAAACCAAACTCTTCGCTTCATCCGAGTTGGATGATGATGTTTGTGATCCAATGGGAGACATTCTTCCCATTGATGAATTGCTCAAAATGATCCATCATCTTCTAGTCCTATTCCCGACTCTTCCATCCCTTCTCTCACCCCCGATGAGGAAGAGGACAACTTTTGAATGAAGTCGATGCATTTCTAGTGATAAATCAATTCCAACGGAATTGATAACACTTACCTTGATCCGGAGGAGACATCCTTTTCCGAAAGTTTGTTGATTGAAGAACCATTTCCCATCCTCCCTCCCGGACATCTTCTTGACAATCACCATCCGAGCTTCAAGTTTAAGCTTAAAGATGTCAAACCGGTGATTTGCTTTTCTCTCGCCGAGGAATGGACTTGCATTCTCATGTACGCCTTTATTCCATTCTTTACGATGGTGTGGTTGCTCTTTCCCTTTTCTCTTTCGGAATAATTTATCTAAGAGTTGGCTAGTCCGTATGGTACGGCTTCGGTAAAGACAAAATCAAACCGTTGAAAGTCGGTGGTTTGCTCAAAATCACATGGTTATCGGTGTACCATGGTTCTTACTTGAATCAAACATTTGGCTACTCCGTAATACAAAATAAACTCAAATTCATCTGAAACACTCGAAACACATCAAAATGATCAAAATATCACAAATCGGCAAAATTGCGCTTTAGTCCCCAAGTTTATAAAATTGTCAAAATAGTCCCCGAGCCAAAATTTCAAAAGAAAAGTCACCAAAGGTCTTTTAAAATCACAAATTATCATATTTAGTCCTTTGGTGAGAAATCTAAAAGTTTTGAGAAAATTGCAATTTAGTCCCGAAAATCCAAAATGTTCAAATTTAGTCCTTGGAATTTCAAAATGTCAAAATCGAACCTTGACTATTTAAAGTTGGCAATACCAACCCTTGACTACATTTTCATAAGTTACATGATTGGTCCTTTGGTTTTGAGAAGTTGCAATTTTGGTCCCTATGTTAACATATCTACAAATCCAATCCGTACTTTACCCTACTTTTCCCACAACCCGACCAACCCAACCATTTAAATAACCAAGACCGCCCACTCTTTGTCTCCCGACACAACCTTGTTCACTACTTCCCCTCCTCAACCTTCACTAGCCACCTCTACACAACCCATTGTCCCCCTACCTCACCTACCTTTCCCAACGATTAAATGCTAAGCCTTTCCATGTCCCCGATACCCAAACCAATTTTCCCGCAAAACAATATTAATGGCTAGGATGGATTCTAGCCATCCTAAGTGGAGATTGCGGTGGGATTTGATCGTGAAGGTGAGAGAAAAGATTTTGGGCATAAGAGGAGACCAAGTGGAAGCATGAAGGGTGTGTAGTGTTAGTTTTAAAATATTGTATGTCGAATTTTAAAAGTCTTAGTCTAAATTAGTTTTGAACTTGTATTTTTATGTTCCAAAGGTATTCAAATTAATCATTTCAAAGGTATCTCAATTATAATTAAGTATCAATTTCGCTAAAGTTCGGTTTCACTTTTTTTGCTTCTTCGTTAGAATTTACAATATGCAAATCGAACCTCAAGCTTCAATAAGCTTCTTTATAAGTTGAAACAGCTTATACTAGCTTATAATAGCTTTTCATAAGCCTGTGTTTAAGTTTGGAACAATATTTGACATTGGTCAACAAAAGTCAAAGAAAGGAGCAAAATGGGTAAAGAGATGGAATGGGTTGATTCAAAGGTGGAAATGGGTTGAATTAGAAGCCAGCTGGGTCGGATTAGTTTAGTGGTTTCTTGGTTTCAATTTGGCAGCCATAGTGGCCATTGGACATGTTGTAAGAACTTTTCAAATCTTTTAGCATAAGTAGCAATTTTAGTTGTAGACTACTAAAACTGTTCTAAAAGTATTAATTAGGCTAATTTAATCCAATATCATCTTAATTGAAAAGCAGTTTATAAAGGGATGTTTGGAATTGCTGCATTTTCTGTGATAAAGGCCTCACCAGTAGTTAACAGTTATTGATTCATGATTCTTTAGCTCTAGATAACTCATTTGAGTCATAATCTTGTACCTGTTAGCTCAAAAAAGTCAAAATAAGCTCTTAAACTGCTTCATTTGCTAACTGTTGGATTTTTAAAAGTGTAACTCATCATTTTGTGTTTAAAAGTCATTAACAAAGATTGTAATAGCTTCATAACATCATTTAACATCATCTTCACCATAAATTGAAGTTTCACTTTAGTCAATCGTAACTGTTTTCAAAAAAGTCAAAATGTTAAAAAATGGGTTTTTGCAGATCTTGCAGAGTCTGCATAGGACTCATTAAAGCTTGTTAGGTCCTGGTTTTTGGTTTACAAGTAGTATCCTTGGTTGTCTTTAAGCCCTCATAATTGGTTTTAGCTTTTGCCTTCTGGATTACCCCGCACAAGCTCAGTTAGTTGTGCACCAACTCGTGTCACCGAGTGTTTTCTCGCTTTATTCAAGCTTGTACAGAGCTTGTTATAGCTTGTTAGAGGCTAGTATTTTGGTTAACAAGAGTCACCTAGGTCTAGTTCAATATTTGATAATTGGTTTTAGGTCCGTAGCTTATTTGGGTGCTTATTTTCCTTTTCTGCTTTTAGCTTAAATTCAAAATCACCAAATGTTTCATTGTGCTAATCCTTGTAACTAAGTTTAAATTGGTCATATTTAGTATACCATAGTTGGTTCTAATGTGGTAGCTCATTTTAGTCATTTAGCTTATTAAAGAGCTTATTTATAAGCCCAATTCATAGCATAATCTTCCTAGTAATCACTTTTTTCCATTTTCATAGCATTAAGTTAGAATTTTCCGAAAATTTCAGTTTTTATTTGCTATTTTTCTTGATTTTAAGTAGTTTTAGGCATTTTAAATAGATTTAATAGAAAAAATTCGAAAAGGTTCCAAAAATATGACTTAGATAAATATAAAAAGTAGAAAAGTAATTTTCTACATAGTTCATTTGGTAATTTTAGTAATTTAATTAGATTTTAATAGTTTAAAATTTCTTAGATAAAAAGTCATAAAATACAAAATAGTTTTGAAAAGTCTATTTTGATATTTTAGACTTTTCCAAGTCTTAATCTTATTTTTCTAGCCTCATTTCACATTTTCTTGTATTTTAGGTAATTAATTATTAGTTAAAATAGTTTTTAATTAGATAATTAGTTTTAAAAATAATTTTCTTTTTCTAAATATTTTCTTTTATCATTAGATAAAAACATCATTTTCATATTTTTAGGGTTAATATTGAATTAGTTTCACGCTTTTAGTCAGACGTCAAGATTTTAAATTCAGTTCAGAAATCATAAAAACAAAAACATCATTTTAATTTTAGGATAGCGCTTACTAATAATGGTGAAACTTGATTTATAATGAACCATTAATCTTTAATTGCATTGGTGTTTGAATCTTATGTGATATTATGTCTATGGTTGGCCATATAGTCATGCCGCTTGATCAAGTTAAATGCATCCTCCTTACATGCCGTAATCGTTAAATGCATCCTCGAGATTAGCAAATGCAATGGTTTATACTATATTTGATACAAAAGTTTTAAGTTTGAAACGAAACGTATTCACCCCCCCCCCCTCTACATTTTCAAAATTTGTACACAAGTTGGCTTTTGTTTGGGCTTAAGAATCTCACTACCATTATAATCACTTCTTGAGCTTTTTTGGCTTTCTTAAGGTACACAAGATTTGGGTCTTCTACAAGGTTTTCACTATGTTTATCACTTAATACCCTGTGATTTGTAATCATGTGAGCAGTCTGAATGGTATTGCCTTGTACGTACAACTTGTTTTCAAGTTTATTCTTTAAATATTTAAGGTTGGAAAAATCATTTAAGAGTTTAGATTCCTTTTCTTTGAATTCTTGTTTAAGCGTTTTCACATTTTCTTGTATTTCTTGTTTTTGCTTAACAGTTTGATTAAGTTTCTCTTGTAAGGAATTTAACTCTTGTTTTAATGTTTCTTCCCTTAAATTACATTTAGTGATTAGTGTACACATTTGGCAATCCATTTCCTGCTCACGCGTGGTAAGCTTAAATTTAGCACGTTGTTCATAGATGGCAACTTGATCCTTATATATATTTAGCTTAGTGGTCAGGGTGTCATCAGACACATATTCAGTGTACTCATTAAACACATATTCGTCATTAATGGCAGAAGATGCACCACTTGGTACAACAAGACTTTCATCATGCTTCACATATCGCTCATATGGGATAACATTGCTATTTCCCATATTTACTATATCTGACTCAACAACTTATGTTGGTTGTACTTTGTTGGGAATCTTTTGTTCATCAACCATATCATATAGCTTTAGTACCTCTAATATGACTGAAGCATTTGAGGGACCAGCTTGTTGAGGTGATGAAACCATGGGAGAAATATTAGCCATGAAAATAGTCTGTGTCGTTGGTTCATCATCAACATCACAGTCGAAGGCATCATAGTCAGCAACCTGGAAAATGTTGAGATCATTCTGTGCCAAATCATACACTGGTTGTTCATCTACGTCAGCATCGAACGTGTTGGCATTCCCCTCAGCAAGAAACAACAATTCCTCCTCATCCAACACTGCACCACTATCTTGTGCCTGCATCAGCAGCATCTTATCCCTGGAGTACTCAGCATTTTGTGGACGCTTAGGTTGATTGCAGTTCCTAGCAATATGTCCCACACCACCATAATTGTAACACTTAATCGGTTTTCCTTGACCGTGAACCACTATCCCTCCTCTGTTCTGAGCTCCCACATAACCAGTTGCAACATTCCCCGTGCAACATTCCTTGGGTTCACATTTTGTCTTCCTTGCACATTCTGTACCACAACCATTCTGTCTTCCACTGTAGCTTGATTGTGTGGGTTAAATGAGGTCCTAAGTTGGTTGTTGGTTTGGGGAAGTGAGGTTCTGTATTGTTGAACCAATAGAGCAACTTGGTTCGAGAGGTTTTCAATCAACATGTCTGTTGGGGTATATCCTGAGTCTGGTTGAATAACCTGATTCTGATTCTTGGAAGATGGTAAGTACTGTGATGTCCGAGTGTTTAGCTTCACATTAGAAACAAATGCAACTGAGTCATTTGTTGTGCTTGTTGTTGTAGTTGGATTGAGTTTTTCCATGATCAAACGGTCATATGTAGCATGCTTCTCATGTTGAAGTAAGTAAGCGTACAACTGCTCATAGTTCATATTTCTCAATCCTTTGTTGTTTACGAACTTGGAATTGAGTTGGATATTTGGCATAGTAATCTTAGTATTCCTCATATCATTCAAAAGTTTGTGAAACCTCACATGGTACTCTATAATACTCTCCCCTGGATTCATCTTGATGTTCTCAAAGTCATCGTACAGTTGTGACTCTCGATCTTCCTTTGTCAGTTCTGAGCCAGAAAGAAGCATTTTGACATTGTCCCAAAATGCTTTGGCCTGGGTGTTGTGATTTATCAGCTTGTAGATATCCTTGGGTAGACCTTGAAGGATGATGCTGGAAGCTCTAATGTTAGCATCATATCTTTTCTCTCCTTCTCATTGAGATCATCATAATTCCTTGGTCTATCCATTCCTAGAGTGACACGTCCATCTTCACCAGTTGCTAGTTCATCTCTGGTGGTGCCCATCTGGTACGGACCTTCATCAATTGATTGAATGATGTTAATACCATTCTCTTTGCCTAAGCAATACAATCAGATTCTTTGTGCCCAAGAGTCATAATCAGTTCTATCCAGCATAGGAGGGCGGGTATCGGACCCAACAGCTTGAACATCGTCAGAAACAGTAGACATGATGTCCAAATGAATGGGAGTTTACAACTCTTTGATTAAAACCGAGAAATCGAATCTTTCGCGGGATTTTACAAAAATCAAGAGGAAAACGTAGAACCCAAACCGCAAGTTTCAAATCTTAAGAGACAAAGCGCAACTTTCAATTCACAACACACAAACCGCATGACTAACAAACCGCAAGAGACCAATCTCAAAGGCTTCAAGTCGCAACAATAACAAACCGCAAGTGACAAGTCGCAAGAATGACAAACCGTAAGTGACAAGTCACAATAGTCTTAAAACCGCAACAAGACAAATCGCAAGTTGGAAAAAATGCAAGTCTCAAATCTCAAAGACAAAACGGAGGATTGACAAACCGCAATACACTAATCTCAACAGGTTAAATCGCAGGACACAAATCGCAATACCAACTGACAAACCACAAGTCACTTTCAATTAGGTACAAGTGTCACTATCGTCCTTTTTGTCTTATTAGCTAAATGACAAATCGCAAGTTTGTTTTTACCTTCAAATAGCAACATAATACTAATATTAAAATCAAATCGCAACGTTAGAACAACAAATCGCAGGAACAATCTGTCAACTCACAACCCAAATTTACCAAACCACAAGCAAGAAACAGACAATTCGCAGCTATGAACACACAAAACTCAACCAAGAACAACTTGTACAACTCACGAATATAATCAAAAACAACCACAAACGAGTTGAAATAATCTTACCAAACACAAAACTATGCTAATATGATAAACCTAAACACGAAAGTACAACCAAATAACAAACTTAACCACTAAACAATATCAAACTAGTGAAAAGACTTTCTAAACCATTCCACCCATACAACCTCAATATCCAATCTAGAATTCGAGCACACACGAAGTAGATGATCAAACTAAGGCTCTTGATACCAATTGTAAGTGACTGGATATCATAAACACACAAAGAACACTATATATGGATCGAATATAAGGGAGTTTAGAGAGAGAAACTAGAGAGTAGGGAACTTCTAGAGAGAGAAAGTGAAAGTATATTATGAAGCTCCAACCCTCTACCTTGGAGGGTAGATGGTATCTATTGCTTTTACAAAATATGCCTCCTACGGGTTGTGGATCAGGTATACAGTGAGTAAAGACCCGTTCGTCCTCCATGGTGTTACTTAACTAACTAGTTACTAATGACTAAACGTCTAAGACTATGAACTTTCTAATGCTAACAAATACCCGAGGTGATCGAGTCTTTAACTTTTGGATTTACTAAATCCTAACAAAAAACCACCCCTAAGGGTAGGTTGTTAATGAGATAGCCCCAAGACCACGAGTGTGTGGTCGAGTGGGTCTTGTGTATCGATCCGCCTAAGTCAAAAAGGTATAATGTTATTGCGTTTTGTGTGCTATGTGAAGCATTCTCGTGCAAAAAAGAATTACAAGTGAAAACTTGCCAAAAACTAAATAATGGATGTGTTATTTCTGATTTTGGGCCTCCAGACCCAGATGAAGGGTGTGTTTGTTTATTAGTTAAGTGGGCTGCAAAGCCTATTCAGGTCCAACAGGGTGCGTTTAGTATTAATCGGCCCAACCCAACTTCCGCTAGAATGTGTGCATACACTGTACTGAAGCCCAGTACCATAACGGTCTGTTTGGGTTCGTATAGGCCCACCATGGCATTGGTTTTATTTTGAAGGTCCGCGTGTACGTTTTGGTTACGGTGTCAACTTAAGTAAACCGTAACTCGCCTCTATCTCATCTCGACAGGCCAATTACATTCGACCTACTCAACTTGCACGCGACATACAACTTATCGTTTACATTAATATTACAATGAGACAATATTTTGAAAACAAATTAATTAAAACAAGCTTACTTCTATTAATCACAACTTAACTATAAAATTGAAACACATCTGGCTTTGTGAAGTATAAACTTGTAAGCGTACATTTTCGATTTCAAAAACTGGATATTAAACTTGATGAAATAAATATACAACTTTTGACGTTAGTCATTTCGGATAAATAAAGTATGCAAACATACCTATTACTTTATAATAACAAATGGAATGTATTTACTGAAAACATATATTGTAATTTTCTAATTACAAATCGTGTACAAGTTAAATTTTTCTAAAAACATTTATTGGAAACGTCATGAATATATATATATATATATATATATATATATATCCCATTATATATCAAATATATATATATATTATAATATTCGTTCAAAGCTATTTTATAATATTCGTACTATTTTTCGTACATCGTCATTCGGTTATCATCAAACCAAAACCTCATTCCTCCTCAAGATACTTCCTACTTATACACTTCCATAAGCCAATACACAAACTTTTGAAAAACTATTTTCACGCTTAAATGATGCCATACAAGCAACAACAACGCAAACACTGTAAAACTTATAAAGTTTATTTATATTTTCTCGAGTCTTAAACATGAAATAAAGACTAAACTTGCCGTACTAAATTAGGTTGCGTATCGGAGCCACTCACTAATTGAATTGTTACTTCAGACTGCTATTTGTTAAGGTGAGTTTCATAGCCTCTACTTTTAGCTGTTTTCATAACTGTTTTGGGGGAGAATACATGCTCATTTTCACTTAAACTCAATGTTCATTTTATCTGAACAAGTGAATTATTTACCCAAACTGTGTTGATTAACTGATATAATTGATTTGCTTATTCGAATGTATCATGTGTTTACTTGCCAACTACTTGATTACTCTCAAATGAATACAGGTGTAAAGTTATTACTTGCTTTAACATATGGACACAAATACTTGAAACTATTATGCTTACATAACCAAATGAACTGGTCACACATGCTATGTTCATACATGATCGAGTGAACTGGTCACATAACCGAGTGAACTGGTAACATGACCGAGTGAACTGGTCACATAACCGAATAAGCAAATATTAAATCTTGTGGTCCACACAGCTTTTACAAACTAAAACCTATGAACTCACCAACCTCGTGTTGACACATTTTAGCATGCATTTTTAGGTTTTAAAGTGATAGCTTAACTTTGGAGGCGCAAAGCAAAGGCATGGCATGGTCATAGATTCCTCTGATAAACTTAAATGGGGACCGCTTTATTATGGGCCTGTTTTCCGCACTAAACAATGATGTAAACATTGTTTTCAACAATGAATGAAAATTTTCTCAATGAAAATCCGTTATCCTATACTTGTGTTGTGATATCAATTTAGTAGCACCTGTGACATGTGTGCTTCCGCTGTGCCATTTTGGGGGTGTTACAATAACTCTAGAAGATTCATTATTTTTTGCATAAAAAAATATACATTATTAGCTTTTCAATCATATATCACACTTAGTATTTGAACTTCTAAATCAATACGGTTTATTCATAAAAGTTGTAGAAAATAGAAAAAAAGAATTACATATTTAAACTCACTTGCTATATCACATGTGATACAACACTAATATGTAAGTTCGAACAATCAGCATGTTGTCGTAAAATAAGTATAAGTATTTTTATACAACTCCAAAAGATTTACTGTTTTTATGTCCATTTCACAACAACATGCTTAATCTTGAAATCTATAAATTAGTGTTATATCACATGTGATACATTAAGCGAGCTTGAATATTGAAAAAAAAATCATATTCCAACTTCTATGAATAAACTGTATTGATTTATAAGTTAAAAATAATTTGTGATATATGGTTGGAAAGCTAAGATTCGTATTTTTAAATGCAAAAAATGGCGCGTCATTTGAAATTCTACACAAATAATTATGCTCATTTTACGATAACATGTTGAGTGTTCGAACTTAGAGATTAGTATTATATCACATACAATATATTACGCAAGTTTGACTATCAAAAAAATAACATGGTTCCCAAGGATCCAATGTGACCACTTCACTTGGGTCTACGTTGCCACGATATTGTTCTATGGAAGCGGGCGGGGTGTTAGAAGTTTGGCCCACTTTTGTTTGGGTCGTAGGGGAGGGATTGACCTTTCTAACGCATATTAAGTCATATCGGCATGGCCCCACTAATTTATTTTCGATCAGAGCATCCAACAGCGCAACCCGGTTCTACTTGACTAAGCGTGTGCTCGTCCAAGGAGGGAGTTTGCCTTACCCAACCTCTTTTTTGATAACAAGTAGAAAGCCCCGACCTGACATTCATTCATTAGTTTTGAATGAGAGTGCCCTGTCGCACCTACTCCTATAAAAAAGCGAGACTTTACTAAACAAGAAAAAGCCCTTCTATCTTATTAGTAAAGCGTTGACGCGCGCCCATTTTATTTTCTCCAAGTTTTATGTATAAACTATATTATTTGGAAGTTCAAAAATTATGTGTAGTATATGGTTGAAAAGCTAATGATTCATATTTTTAAATGCAAAAAACGGTTAATCATTTGGAGTTCTAAATAAATACTTATACCCATTTTATGACAACATGTTGAGTGTTCGAACTTACATATTAGTATTATATCACATGTGATATATCAAGCGATTTCGACTATTAAAAAATAATTCTTTTATTTTCTCCAACTTCTATGAATAAATTGTTTTAATTTGGAAGTTCAAAAATTATGTGTGATCTATGGTTGGAAAGCTAATGATTCGTATTTTTAAATGCAAAAAACGGTTAATTATTTGGAGTTCTAAATAAATACTTATGTTCATTTTACGACAACATATTGAGTGTTCGAACTTACAAATTGGTGTTTTATCACATGTGATATATTATGGAAACTCTTGTACCGAAAAAACAACAAAATTATTTGTCGAAATTATATAAAAATGCCCTTCTAGTGTTGGATCTGTTTAATGTCTTGACGCCAAAATAAAGCCTACAAGTTTTTCAGGTTTGGGCCAACAGGCCAACAAACCCATTAGACAGAAAAACAAAGGCAGTTAGGTTTATAAACGGTTATTTAGTTTAGATTCTAGGGTTATAACGTTTAGCTTTTATTGAAACGACATGTCTCTTGTTCTATCAGACATACTTATAACGTTTCATTATGTATATATAGGGATCAAATTATGTAACAGAAAGGTAACCCTTTTCCTGTATACATATCAGTTATTATAAAGGGTTCAACACCCATCTTCTTTGTTTTTGTTTTTATCGATTCTTGTGTATGATAAGGCATGATGTTGTTTTGATCATTCGATCCTGGAAACTCCCACTCAGAACCTGTAAACATTGGTATCAGAGCTTCATGGGATCAAACAAAATTCTAAATCATGTTACAATTATCACTAAAGAATCTGCCATGGTTGCCAATTGAAAAAAAAAACAGTTTGTGTTCATAAAAATTTCGAAGAAAATCGAAGAAAGGGTCATGCTATATGACCAAGAAGAAGATGTCTTCAAGTGCTATTATAGCACTACCAGGGTGCCAAACCTCGAACAAAAATCATGTTCTTGAGATGACTACAAATTTCATAGATAAAGGGCTAAAGATACCTGCCCAAAAGTCACAATTATGATCAGGAGGATCACGTGACTGCACCCTAAGAAGACATAAAGATTCAAGAAGGCATTAAGGAATTACAGAAGATTTACAAAGAAGAAGGTTTTGGCATCTCGACATTAGGGAGGAACTGTTGGATCTGTTTAATGTCTTGACGACTAAATAAAGCCTACAAGTTTTTCAGGTTTGGGCCAACAGGCCAACAAACCCATTAGACAGAAAAACAAAGGCAGTTAGGTTTATAAACGATTATTTAGTTTAGATACTCGGGTTATAACGTTTAGCTTTTATTGAAACGACATGTCTCTTGTTCTATCAGACATACTTATAACGTTTCATTATAGGAGGAATTTTCATTTGCTTACCTTTATTTTGGTGCTTACCAAAGGACAAATCTCCACCATCCATCTAGTTTAATTTAATAGTGGAGATGAACCTAAGATTTATTAGATAAACCTAAGTGCATGTTTTTTCTTGTCTCTTTGTCTTTCTCATTTTATTTTTTATTTTTCTTTTAATTCACGTTTTTATTAAATTCACGTTTTTTTTTAATTCGCGTTTTTCTTCGCTTTCATACGTTTTCGCTCGTTTTCTTACGTTTTCGTCCATTATTCATACATTTTCGTCCGTTTTCATACTTGTTTTTACGCTTTCATACATTTTCGTCCGTTTTCATACATATTCGTCCATTTTCTTACGTTTTCGTCCGTTTTCATACGTTTTCGCCTGTTTTCTTACGTTTTGGTTCATTATTCATATGTTTTCATCCATTTTCATATGTTTTCATCCGTTTTCATACTTGGTTTTACGCTTTCATACGTTTTCGTCCGTTTTCATACTTATTCGTCCATTTTCTTACGTTTTCGTCCGTTTTCATACGTTTTCGCCTGTTTTCTTACGTTTTCGTTCATTATTCATACATTTTCGTCCATTTTCATAATTTTTCGTCCATTTTCATACTTGTTTTTATGCTTTCATACGTTTTCGTCCATTTTCATACATATTCGTCCATTTTCTTACGTTTTCGTCAATTTTAAAATGTTTTTGCAAAAATCGTGAATCGGTAGTGAGGCGGTCGACCCCCCTGTAGCTTGTAATCGGTCTAAGCGGGATTAATCGGTGATTAATCGGATTTGCATTTTTGGCAAGTATTGTGTATTTCTTGGTAGTTTTGGGTATTCTCGAAAATATTTTCCTTAAAAACATCTTGTAATAGATATAAAAAGCGACTATAAGCGATTACATTTGTTCAGGGTTGCAAAAATAGCGAATTGGTGATTAATTGTATTGCCATTTTTGGCAAATTTTAGGTATTTATGGCAAGTGTTGGTATTTTCGACAAGATTTTTCTTGAAAAACATCTTGTAATAAATATAAACAACGATTATAATTGATTATAACTAATTTATGGCGAGTTTAGGATATTTCCGGTAAGATTTCCATGTTTTCGGCAAGTTTGACCATCGCTAACCGCCGTTGACCATGATTGACCGATTTATTTGAACGATTTACACAAATCGGAAAGGTCGGAGGCCCAGTAGCACCTAATCGGTGATTAATCAGCCTTGTAGACCTATTTTTGCAACACTGATTCTATGATATTTTGTGATATTCAAATGATCACAAGTGATATTCTGTGATATTCATAATATAATTTGTGATATTCTAAATATCACAAGTGAATTTCAACTAATATTTTGTAACATGAAAATCACAATTGATATTCAGAATATCAAAAATATATAATTTGAATAGCAGCTACATAGTTTCGGGTATTTGTTTAATCTTATTTTATTTGCTTATGAGCTTATGTGATTTCGGTTTATGTTTCACAAGCTTAATTTGCTTATTTGAAACTTATAAAATTATGTAAGTTTATATTTACCACGTATAAAGAGAAAATTGTCAAATTTTGTTTTAGAGTTTATACATATTCGTCCGTTTTCATACGTTTTCGTTCGTTTTTAAATGTTTTCGGCCATTTTCATATGTTTCAGAATATCACAAGTGATATTCTGTGATATTCAGATGATCACATGTGATATTATGTGATATTCAGAAAATCACTTGTGACATTCTATTCAGAATATCACAGTGATTTTCTGAATATTACAAGTGATTTTCAACTAATGTTTTGTAAAATGAAAATCACAAGTGATATTCAGAATACCATAAAGTGATATCCAGAAAATCACAAGTGATATTCATAATATCACAAAGTGATATTCAGAGAACCACAAGTGATATTCAGAATATCACAAAGTGATATTATGAATATCACAAAGTGATATTCAAAAAATCACAAGTAATATTTTGAATATCACTAGAAAATCACTTATGATAGGCAGAAACGTATGAAAATGTATGAGAATGTAAGAAAATGGACGGAAACGTAAGAAAATGGACGAATACGTATGAAAACGGACGAAAACGTATGAAAGCGTAAAAAACGTTTGAAAATGGATGAAAATGTATGAAAAATGGACAAAAACAAAAGAACACTGATGAAACCGGACGAAAACGTAAGAAAACAGAAGAAAACATAAGAAAACGGACGAAAACATAAAAAACGTAAGAAAACAGACGACAACGTAAGAAAACGAATGAAAACGTAAGAAAACAAACAAAAACGTATGAAAATGGACGAAAATGTAAGAAAATGTATTTAATACGTGAAAACGGACGGCGTAAAAACGGACAAAACGTATGTAAACGGACGAAAAGTATGAAACGGACGAAACGTAAGAAAGCAGACGAAAACGTAACAAGACTGACGAAAACGTATGAAAACAGACGAAAAGGTATGAAAACGGACAAAAACGTATGAAAACAGACGAAATGTATAAAAAGTGGAAACAACGGACAAAAACGTATGAAAACTAACGAAAACATAGAAAAAAAAAGTGAAACTAAAAAAAGTGATTAAAAAAAAAGACAAAAAATGAGAAAATAAATAAGATAGGTATGAAAACGGACAAAAACGTATGAAAACAGACGAAATGTATAAAAAGTGGAAACAACGGACAAAAACGTATGAAAACTAACGAAAACATAGAAAAAAAAAGTGAAACTAAAAAAAGGGATTAAAAAAAAAGACAAAAAATGAGAAAATAAATAAGATAGATAAAAAGAAAAGAAAAAGATAAGAAAAAAAACATGGACTTAGGTTTAGACATATTAAATCTTGGGTTAATACTCACCATTAGATTAAACTAGATGAAATGTGAGGATTTATCCCTTAGTATGCAAGGATTTTTGAGTATGCAAAATAAAGTGTCTCTTCATTATGTATATATAAGGATCAAATTCTGTAACAGAAAGGTAACCCTTTTCCTGTATTCATATCAGCTATTATAAAGGGTTCAACACCCATCTTCTTTGTTTTTGTTTTTATCGATTCTTGTGTATGATAAGGCATGATGTTGTTTTAATCATTCGATCCTGAAAACTCCCACTTAGAACCTGTAAACATCCAGTAAAAGATAATTAAATGATTGTCGTAACCATGTAATTTATTTCACCTAATAATTAATGGTTTTTGAGATAGATTATTTTTGAAAAAAGTGAATTTTAATTAAAAGGGTAATGTTTAGGGAGATGGAAGTGGGTTGTTTGTTAGTTAAAAATGAGTGAATTGATCAGTCAATCTCAATGTTTTTATAGGCAGTAATGTGTAATGTAACAATGTAATGTCAATATGCACTTCCCAGTGGTGTACAAGTTTATAGGCGCTAAACAATATGAAAATTCTGTTACCTGCCACGTCTCTTTTTCATCCCAAAAATTCCCCAGAACCAAATGTTGTAACAAACTCCAAAAATCAAACAGAAAGGATTCCATATTTTGGCAATACGAATTCTATCAAAATTTTACCTACATTCTTAATCTAACATTCAATTCCTGTAGACACTCTGCTTAAGCATTCAACTCTCCAAAAATCACTTTTTTTATAAAGAATTTGTATAACAATTTCATTTCCTGTCCTTGCTAGGGTTAGCTGGATCAATTCTTTCGTTCTCTAGTGTTTTTCTTTTTCTGTTCCTCTTTTCAATTCTTGGCTTGTAAGATCTGCGAAATCTTGTTAGAAGATTGCATGCATTGTCAAACCAACATCAATTAGGCAACAAAAAAAACCAAATTTTGATTTGGAACTCAAGGGGTTTGACATAATATATATATATATATATTTTTATTGAAATCAATAATATTATCCATACCAAAATACGTAAAATTTTGATTAGGAATCTAGGATGAACATGGTGTGATTTCATGCACAAAACATTGATGAGATGAGAAGGGTAGAATTATGGAACTGAAAACTAGATTGAGAAGCCAATGGATAGGAAAAGGTTAGGGTATTTAGGTGTTTTCGTAGCGTATATTGTTTTATCAGTTGCAGATTTATGTGAAGGAAATCATAGAACCGCAGATAAAGCTTCATATGCCAATGTATTTCATTGGAGAAGGGGTGATGATGTCGATGAAAATATCGTATGGTTCTTCATTGTACAAATTGTATCTTTATGTTTTAACTTTCTTCATTGCCTACCGAGCTTCGTTTTTCAAACAATATCACATCATTAAATGTTTTTGTGTTAGGATATCATATGATATCATTGCTTATTTAAAAGGTGAAAGTACAACAAATGATGAAAATCTCAAATTTCGTCTTGAACTTTCTCTTGTTGGATGCTTCAAATATTTTTCTGAGATGTTTAGCTGGATCAACAGCTACAGAATAATTTTTGTTAAATTAACTAAACTCCATTGTCCACCAAGTGGCTAATAGCCAAACGGTATAGTTGTATGATTGCATTCTTTAGTGTTGTGAACTCATATCTGTTTGAAGACATCAATTTATCCGTTTGTTGCCTGGTTATTAGAGTTAATGCCACAATACTTGTTCATTTTTCTCTTGTTATTGCTATTCATATTTTTAATCTTGATACTGATACAAATGTCACTACTTATGTCTACAGGGAGACCAAGTTTCAGTTTTTTGTAGGAAACAGCTCCAACAAATTACAAGAGCTATCGAATATTTTAATTTTAATATACCAGAGGTGACAAACTATAACACGAACTCCGATGAAACATTGTTGAGAAGAACACTAGTACGTAATGCAATCTTGGGTCAACCATCAAAACTGAAACAATCTCTTCTACATTATGTAAACTCAAGAAGATCCTCATCTAATATTCACTTCAACGGAAGATGGCAAGCTTTTCATGGTAGACCAAATGGTAGAATCCTTAAATCAAGGTACCGCCGACGGAGGAGGAGGAGGCGGCGTAGACGGCGTCACCCTCGTGAACCATGGTCATCCGCACCTGTGCCCTCACTAGCCCCAAGCTGGGCTCCTAACGGGGCACCACTTTTTGAATGGGTCCTGTCTCCAACTCCAACCATTGATTTGGTCCCGTCTCCATCATTGGCTCCTGATGGATACCCCCCATTGCCCACACCAGCTCCGAAAGGGCCAAGAGCCCCAAGACAAGCTCCTAAAGGGCCCAGAGCCCCAAGACCGGCTCCTAACCCGTCTGTGAAACCTGGTCCATTTCCTGAGCGCTCAACTATACCTTTACCCGATGTGGATCCTCGTTCACAGGAAAAAGATGAAGAGCCAGCGGATTCAGCACCCAAAGACAATAGCAAGGAGCGAAAGTTAATAATTATTGCTGTTACCTCAAGTACAGTGGCAGCTTTAGCCATCCTCTCCTTGTGTTCGGTTTGCTTTTTTAAGATAAAAAAGAGAAGGGAGAGAGGAGGGGAACTTAATGATGGACAAAGGACGCGGAATCTTTTTTCTACTGGTAACTTTTCACCTGCATACTCTTTTCTTGTTCCTATATCCATCTTTGACTTCTGAGGTCAAAGCTACTACTACTTTAACTGAAAACATTATGAATTTCTTACATCTTCACACCAAAATTTACTTACTTATAGGACTAAAATTCAGACAACATATCCTGTTGAAACATACCAAACTCATAAAGATTATCAAATTGGAAATTGGTTGTTTTGACCTCAGAAAGTCCAGCCATAGTTTCTTCTTAAAGAAAGTCGAATTATTCTGTTTCACATGTGCAGAGGTGTTTGGATGTGCGCTGAAACTGATCTTTTAGAATCAAAATATTCAGGCAAAGCAAGAAGTTGACAGAAAGTGATTTTTGAAATTTTATCGAAATTACGTATCTGATTTTGTGTCATTAAATCTCAATAATCACTCTCGAAGCGCACATTTAACATCCCTTTAATTAGATATCGCTTTTTAAGAACTCAAAAGCATATATTCAGGTTCCTTACTGAGATCCAAGAAAGCTGGAGGTATGAAAGATGCGATCCACAATATGTCAAACAAAGGTGGTGCTTCCATTCCTGGTGATCAAGTATCAGGAGATGGATCATTACCCTTTCCATCACCTGTTCCAACATCACCACCTCCGCTGCCACCTGCACAATCACCACCTCCGCCACCACCACCACCACCACCACCACCACAAACAGCTCCACCAGCATGTCCTCCCCCTGAAGCATCCCCACCACCCCTAAAGGCTGCTCAAGTGCCTAATCCACCTAAGGCAAAGCCACCTCCACCAGGTGGTTTACACCGCCAAGGGCACTCTGGAGATGAAAATAGTGGAGATTCTGATGCTAATAAGACCAAGTTAAAGCCATTTTTTTGGGACAAGGTGAATACTAGTCCTAATCGATCCATGGTTTGGCACGACATCAAAGCAGGATCATTTCAGTAAGGCACTCAACCACTAGATACAATTATATACCATCATCCCGAAATTTGTACTTCCTGCACGCAGTGATACTGTCATTGTGAAAATACAAAAGAAAATCACAATTTGAACATATTAGCATGTCGGGTAAAAGATGCCAGTAAGGGTCTCATGCCATTTTTTTGCGTAATATTTTCAACATTCATCCAAGATTTGCTTTTCAAATTATAGCGCTTTTGTTGGGCATTTTGGAAAGAATGATTGTTATTTTACAACGCAAAACCAAGTCCAATGGTGTAGAATTGTGATAAATCGTACAATTTTTTCATTTATATTATCTTAGGTTGTTGCATGTGCTTGTTCGTGCAACTGAGTAGTTTGTTTTTGGCATTTTTGTAAGAATGATTCATAGTTTGCAACAAAATCCAGGACACTATTGTGTACAACTATTGTGATCTGATTCAAGTTATATAGACTTTCATGTGTGCCTTGATTTCTAGATTATTATTACAAAAATGTGTTAGATAACAATTAGTTTAGATATTAGGATGTAATAAATATACAACTTTTAAGCATTATGAAATTGCACGAAATATGTTTTCCCATGTTCATATATACCATTTTAACTTGCTGAGTGGACAGGTTCAATGAGCAGATGATGGAAAATCTATTCGGGTATGGTTCGAGCGGTCAGAACAAGAATGAGAATGGAAAAACCACGCCAAACCTACAATCTCAACCTAAGTTTATCCAGATTATTGAGCCCAAAAAAGCACAAAATTTGGCGATTCTTCTAAAAGCATTGAATGTAACCACCGAAGAAGTCTCAGATGCCATCATAGAAGGTGATTTTGTTGCGTGGCTAACAAAGTAGAGTGTCAGAATGAAAAATAAACAGAAACCTCATTTATCTAATTTTGACTTGGATTCTGATAAACAAATTTATTAACATTTATGACAATCAGTTGACTATCTAATCGTAATGTTAATTTGGTATCAGGTATTGAGCTTCCGCTAGAATTTATTTCCACCTTACTCAAGATGGCACCAACCCCAGAAGAAGAACTGAGACTTAGGTCATATAATGGAAGTCTTGCTCTTCTTGGCCCTTCAGAACGTTTCCTAAAAGCTTTGGTTGATATACCATTTGCCTTCAAACGTCTTGACGCTCTGTTGTTCATGAGTTCACTTCAAGAGGAATCCTCTACCGTTAAAGAGTCCTTCTCGACTTTAGAGGTACAACTCTCCCTTTCTTTAACATATGACTTTAGCGCAAAATGACAATTTACCCTTTTTGTATTATCTTTAGGATTTTGCTATTTCTAGCAATAAGGGTTATGTTTAAGGATTGAGATCCTCTCATGTTCAATTTGAACATGAGAGGTACATGAGAGGATCTCAATCATATGTAATATGTTTAATTAATAAAAACATGCAATAAAGGGTAGTACATTTAATTGGTTGGGAGTAGTTAAATTCAGTGTACAAGCAATTTATGCATGTTAAAATTTCTTAAACATAGTCCTTAAGGCTTTCGAGTCATTTCCAACACTGGTTTGCTTTGTGGAGTGTTTAGCTCAAATGTGACTATTTTGCCACTTTGGATTAATCGGAGGAGAAAATACTGTGCATTTTCTGTCCAGGAGTTTTTTGCTCAAAATAATTATCATTCCCGTTTGACATTGTGTTTCCAAACATTTTAGGCTCACAATTTTGCCTAGAGAGTCCTTTGTTTTTTGAGGCGGGTATACTTCTACTCTTTTAAGTTTTTTAGTTCAAAATGAATATTGTACCATTCAACATTACATTTCCAAACATTCAGCGACCATTTGGAAATGTTACATCATGCTTGCTTAGCCAACTGTTTTGAGTCTTTTGACTACTTATAACTTGTGAATATATGCAAACCATTAGACGTGTTATGGTGATTATACTCTAAAAGTGTTCCAAAATCACAGGTAGCTTGCACAACCCTTAGAAACAGCAGACTCTTCCTGAAACTTCTAGAAGCAGTTCTTAAGACCGGCAACCGTATGAATGTTGGGACTTATCGTGGTGGAGCCCAGGCATTCAAGCTTGACACACTTTTGAAACTCTCGGATGTCAAAGGCACAGATGGCAAGACCACACTCCTGTCTTTTGTGGTCCAAGAAATCATTCGGTCAGAAGGAAATAAAGCTTCCCGGAGAGCACGAGCAAGCCCAAGGACGTCCCACGATGTTCTACAACAACCAAATAAAGAGACCACAGAAAATAACCGAAAGCATGGCCTCGAGGTTGTTTCGAAGTTAAGTGAGGAGCTTGAGGATGTAAAAAAAGCCGCACTTGTTGATGGTGACACACTAACATCAACAGTTTTGAAATTAGGGAATATGCTAAGAAAAAACAAAGATTTTTTGAATAATGAGATGAATACCGTGAATGAAGAAACTGAGTTCCGGGAGTTCCTTATGGAGTTTTTGGAGCGTGCAGAAGCGGAAATTATGTGGCTGTTGGAAGAAGAGAAGAGGGTGATGGCCTTGGTCAAGAGCACAGGTGATTATTTCCATGGGCAATCAAGAAAAGATGAGGGGCTACATTTGTTTGTTATAGTTCGTGATTTCTTGCTACTTTTGGATAATGTATGTAATGACATAAGAAGAACAACGGTGATGCAAATGAGGAAAAACCAGTCGAACTCAACAGAAGAATCCTTTGGGCGAAACTGTCTTCGTGACAAGCTTTTTCCATCTAACAAAGATGGTCAGTCTAGTTATTCCAGTTCGGATGATGAGAGCGATAGCGATTCTCCTTAGTTTTTGCTTCGGCAGATGTACAAGGGATGTACAAGGTATTTTTAGCATATAGGGACTAATCGTGAATAAGACAAAGTTGGAGGCCTTACGATGTAAATAGTTGAAAGGATATGTCTACAATGTATAATTGTATATATTATATCTCTCCATGAATGTTGATCAAGTAATTAGGGGTGAATGGGAATAAGAGAAACTTCTAAGTCTTCAAATGTAAAAAGTACAAGCTTGTGTGTTGGAAATATTATCTTTGAAAATCTTAAAGCTGTCTATAAAGTATATGATAAAGGGCCCCATAAAGTATAAACCATTTGTTTTGCTTCTTTTTTCATATGCGGATACAAATTGAGTTTGCAACAAATGTACATATCATCTCACCCCTTTCTACATGTTCTCTTCATTTTTTGATCATGTAAAAAATTCCATAACATAATTCTCTAATACTTAAGTATATTGTTCAAAGTTACCACTGAAAAATAAAAGATATGAATAAAGCTCAAGGAATTGATTAAGAGCACACACACAGGTGTATGCCACCCAAACACAATTTTATATCTACTATTGAAGGTATCCACAACTCCACATCATTATTTACATGTCTTCCATTTGTAATATATATTTGAATTTTGCTACTCATTTAGTTTCTTTAAAGGGACTTGTGATTATTTTCAACTTGTTTTAGGAGAAAGCTAAATTATGGATTTTATGTAGGCAGACTGAACAAATTCTTCTATTTATGATTTTAGTTGAACTAATGTAAGCACATAAGTAAACTGTTGCTACAAAAATTAAAAGAGGTGAAAATGAACATACTCGATCTTACTGGTTGGAAGCATCTTCCCTTTAACTGGATTCAAAATCCAGCATTTTCGATAAGCTCCAAAGAACCTTTTCGATATCATTACCTCGAAACCGAGCCTTTTTACCACAAACAAACTCCTCGACACCACCACCAACGACCTCGATCACACTCTTACCACTCTCTTTCACCATCCCTTTCTCCAACACGAGCTTCCTCATCTTCGTTACACCTTCCCACATAGCATTATCGGCATAAAGATTTGACATAAGAGCATAAACCCCACAATCATCAGCATTGAGTTCCTTAAGCCTATTCAACACGAATTCACCTAAACGCACTTTTTTCTGTACCCGACATCCCAAAAGAACTGAGGTCCACAAATCTGAATTCGGTTCCATTGGCATTGACCTTATAAAGTTTAAAGCTTGTGCCAATTTACCTGCTCGAACAAGAAGATCAATCAAGCATCCATAGTGTTCAACTTTCGGTTTTCTTATTCTCCTAAAGATTTCAAGACCTTTTGTTAAAAACCCTCCATGACTACATGCAGATAAAACACTCACGAATATCATATCATCCATTTGGATTCCTTCGTGCTCCATTTGACTAAAATAAGTTAAAGCTTCATCACCGAAACCATTAATACCAAGCCCCGATATCATTACATTCCAGCTAACAACATTTCTCTCTGGCATTCTAATGAACACTGCACGAGCCTCTTCGGTGCTACCACATTTCATGTACATGTCCACAAGGGCTGTGTTTACCACAATGTCGACTGTAATTTTCTTCTTTTTGAGGTACATATGAATCCACCTTCCTTGATCAAGTGCCCCCAATTGGGCACAAGACGATATAGCACCTACCACACAGAACTTATCTGCTTTTATGTCATGAGAAAGCATTTGATTAAAGATGTTTAATGCTTCCTTGGGATCTCCGTGCTGAGAATAGCCGTTTATCATAGAGCTCCAAGAAACTACATTCCTATGTTCGATTACATCGAATAATTCTCGAGCTGCCATCATATAACCTACCTTTACGTACGAATCTATCATGGTATTCCACGTAACCATGTCTCGTTTATCCATTTGGTCAAAGAGGGAACGAGCACGCGGCACATCACTTGTTTTCTGAAATGAAGATAATAGCAGACACACATAGACATGTGTTATTAGGCGTTTTGATCATTATGGAAGTGATTATCCAGTACTAATCACTTTGATTGCTAGAAGTTATCTTAATCACTTTAATTGTGTTAATTGATTGACACACTGAATGTTTATAAAGTAACAGTTTAACAAATGTGCATACATAAGTTTATTTTGCAACTATCAAACTGACATTTATATTATAGGATAATCACAAAACTAACACTAAAAACAATACTTGATGATTGCAATAGAATTATAACAAATTTAGACATAATCCCAAACCTTGGCATACCCATGAATCATAATGGACCACGAAATGACATCTCTTTGAGGCATTTCATCAAACAGGTTACGCGCTTGGACCATATCACCAGACTCCACAACACCAGACAAGATCAAATTCCATGAAACTAAATCTTTGCCATTAAAGTCATCGAACAAAAGCCTTGCACAAGTCATTTTCCGACACTTGGAATACAGCGCGATTAACGCGTTTCTTACAAACACATTTGAATCAAAGAGACCAACTTTTATAACCTCACACTGCACTTGTTTACCTTCCCATAGTCCTCCACGTAACATCATCTTACATGCCTTTAGCACAAATGGGTATGTATAATTATCACAATTAATACCATCTGATTTCATTTTAACATATGTTTTCAAAGCCATTTGTGGGGTTGAATTTTTTATTATGGTGTTGTATGTATAGGTGACACTATTTTTATTATTAACCATGTTTTGAAATGCTACACACACAATTACAAAAACTAATTTAATTGTCTCGTTTCTTTTCTACACGCATACCCCAAACCATGGCTATTGTATGATATTATGCGAGGGCATCGTGTTGTAATGTTGTGACATAAATATTTTTGTTTCATATACCTATCTATTAGAAAACCTTTTCAAAATTTATAAGCATCTCATATATTTTAAATGGATTAAATTATGAAAACCTACACACAACCTTGACATGAATGCTCATTATGATTTACATGTTTTTAAATCTCTTCATAATTTTATAAACATTTTTATAAACTATCATAGTGGTTGCCCTAAGCAATTAGTTTTAAACTCGTGCGTTGTTACTTGGATAGACTATTTGGGTCATCGTAGGTATCCGACGCTTATTGACCCAAATCGTCAAAGATGGCTGCAAAGACGATGGGAAAGAAACGAATGGATAAGTGGACATGTGGAGGCCAATCGAAGGGCTGCAAAGACGATGGGAAAGAAACGAATGGAGAACTGCATTGTGGTACTTATACATTTCATACGGCCCCGCAAAATGATGAGGTATGGTCTGCATTCAACAAATCAAAGTCGAATAGGCAACATAAGTAAAGGTATCTAATAAGAAAAAAGATCATATTATAAATGACTATCGAAACAATTACATGAAAATTATGATATGCTTACCAGCCGACCTCTCCCAGTTACGTAATCCAGAACTTCTTGATAAAAGCAGTCTTTCTCATCATCATGCTCGGTCTGATTAAACCAGTCACATTTATGTTTCATGCGAGGATCTACAATTCAAAGATTGCAATGACATTATAAGATGCAACTAAATAATTTAAAATGTTAAAAAACGGGTTAACACATATTGAATTAAAATATAATAAACATACCTTTGTCTATTGGGCTTCTTTTGAACGGAGTATCGTCGTTCAAAATTATACGTGGTGCGTTCTCCAAATGCATTCCTAAGCCAGTATCAGAAAATGAGATCATCGAGGCAGTAACTTCCTCAACTTCAGTGAACACCATATGCGATCCAACCTTGAGGCGTTCCAAAAAAACCAGTAAATCCCATCATGTTCCAGTAAAAACATGCTCGTGCGTGTTACCCAGTAGATCAATGCGACGTTGTGTCACGGTCGCAGTCAGCAGGCCACTCACCATAACTCTCACTTTGTTAATTTGTGGCAGAAATTGATGAGGAAGGAGCTGCAAAACGAATAAATATAATGTTGCTATTTGTTAATAAGTATTAAACAGAGTATATACAATTTTCATTTATCTTATACCATCAATAGATTAATGATGACGTACTTACATATGACTGGTCAAGGTTTCCCAAAGTACCAAAGCATCTTCTTTGACGAGATCCTATATTAGCATTCAAATATCCACCAATTTCAGCACAAGCATTGTCATAGGCAGTGACATAGTACATGTCTTCTCCTTGACGAATGAAATGAAGTATTGCCACGTTCCGGTAATGGCTGTCATCAACAAATTGCTGCCATTCATGCGAGTGCAGGGCATAACGGTTACCACTTACTTTCTTAAGCCATACTTTGTGCATTGTACATCTGTTGTGAATTAAATATAACCATGCACTGCCTCTGTACAACTCTTCCATAAACAGACTTGAAGGATCTGCATTAATAAACGTATTCCGTAAATTTATTTTGAGTTTTATGATATGCATATTGGGAAATTTAGTATGCTATTTATTATAAGTAACAATGGTTAGAAATTACCTGTTGTTTCGAAAGTTTCGTGTGTTCGCCTCCACGATAAATTGAGTGGTCATTCTATTTAATCAAAAAAGAAACGTGTATGAGAAGTTCTGTTTTACCCAGCGGTAAGGGCTTAGCCTCTTAGGACAAAAGTGCCTAGAGGTCTTGGGTTCGAACCCTGGGGAGAAAATTAATCCTCCATTGGCCACGGAGGTTCACCTGCGATGACTCCGGGCTATCCGAAAAGGGTATTCACCCTGGGATTAGTCGGCTCGCAATGTCGAGCCGAAACCCAGGTATACCCAAAAAAACGTGTATGAGAAGGAACTTACATATTTTCAAAAACTTAGCATGCCTACATGTTTGTTTCAATAACTCATCTTAAGCTACAATGTTATTCCTAAATATTGCCCTTTTAATCTAAATAACCGTTTTCGTATTCATTCACAAGGCAGGCTACTAACACAAGTATTATTCGGCCATATTTCAACTATGTTATTTTCAGTTTTCAACATGAAATAAAAGTTTCAAACTGTTATCATACTCCAACGTGCTTTACGAAATCTATATTCCGACATCGTATTATACTTTATCTATCTTGCTTTCATCGTATTAACGCATAACGACATGCCTTTTACCTTTACCAATAAGTATATGAAAGCTTATTCTAAGTTATATCATCCAATGAGCTAATCAGTTTCATTTCAAGAAAACCTAACTACGAACAAACATTATATTTACTTCACAATAAGCATATGAAACATCTAAGACCAATATCATAATCCGATATTAATGAAACATGTATCATTAACAGATCATAATAATATGAATATTACTCATATTACTAAATTGACCATACATCTACATTTAAGCGAATATCTTAACTTATTAATTGATCGTGCCTATTTATACTAAAAACCCTGTTTCTTATGATCGTAGGCTGCAATATCATAACTAACTTATTTAACTTTACAAGTCTACTACACATGCATTCTGAATCGACACATTAGTTGGTCAGTTTGTTTTTCATCTTTATCTTTGTTCTAACAATGAGATAATCATTCAAATAGACGATAAGGCATTTCCATTCGTAACAGTTGTAACAGAGTTAACAACAACATGTTCTTGAAATAGATTGTTGGAGAAGAAGGAGAAGAAGATGTGTTGGATAGTATGCGAATAGTCTTTTGGTCTATATTGGGAAACTTAAATCACAGCCATAATCTCTCTATACCCGAGAATCAAGTTCTTTAAGCAATGATGATATGCATTGATAGAACAAATATTTTTTTTGGGTATTATGTATCATTATTTTAAAACATACACTAATAACACAAAAACGACTTTTAAAATGTAGTAACAATATGTTACAAATAAATTCGTTATATATTGCGAAGCTCAAATTTATAAGTTTCGTATCATCACATTATGGTGATCATTGAAGTAGTTATGTGTAAATGAATATGAAAATGAGATAAAAAGAAAATGACGAAAGTAAACATGTTCCATTAATATATGAGAGAAACAATGAGATAATACATAAATTATTCAACGATCAAATGAGTTACCAACATGGTCATTTTTTATGATTGATTTAGCCAAATATATTGGTATCTTTTTTTATCATTATTGCTTAATGGAAAAAATAATTTTGTATAAATAATCATTGAACTAATATGTTTTACCTGAATATATTGTTATATTTTTTGTCATGTCTTTTACACAAAAAATTATTTTGCATAATACACTTTCAAGTAATATTTTTTTTAGTAAAAAGGATATCAATGGCTACTATATCTTGCCCTTAATATTGTATATATTTGATATTAGTAATACATGGTCAATATATTTGAGTCATCAAGGGTACGTAATATTTGAGTCATCACATTATGAAGAACATCAAGTAACCCAATGTGCCAATGTATTTTATTTAATTTATAAACAACAAAAAATCTCTAAACTCATTTGTACTTTTGAATTCATTTGTATGGTGCTTTGTATACTGTACTTTTAGTTTTTTAAGAAGATTATTTTAATGTAGTTAAGCAAACAGTTAGAAGACACTAAACAATTTTATTCTATAGATGTGGCCGGAAAAGATACACCGGTTACATAAACATTAACAAAAAAACATTTCATCAACATTTAGAAAAAACATTAACAGTAAAACTTGTGCAATTGGAAAACGGCATAAATAACCTTTACAAAAAAAGAAACTGTTTTGTAAACAAGTCACAAAACCTTAAAATTAACTCCATAACGAAGTTGTAGTTATCATTAGTTTACTAACATACTGTTTTATAATATTTTTCATTGCCATCTAAGGCCAGCCTTTGAAAGTCAGTCCAAAACACAAAATATCAAACATAAGCATTCCTAATAGATAGTCTTAAACATGTCCAACTATAACAAGTTTTAGTCATAAACAAACATACAAAGTTTGTTGCCATTCATCTCATGTCTTAGCACATGTCAAAGACAGGAATTACAACTTTCTAACCCAACAAAGCTCGGACGTCTGCCACATGTTCAATAAGCTTGAACCTAACCATTTTGTTCAGTCACAGTCATGAACAACATCCCTCAACCTGCAATTCACTGTCACATGGTTTTTGCTGTTTGGTCTGTCACTGTGGTGTTCAAGATCAACATCCACATAGAACTCCATACCTCCAGCGTATCGCAGAATTGCATTGTGGTATTTCCACATCTTATGTGCCTTCACAAACTCATGCGGTATGATTTGTATTAATATGAAAAGTATTTAATCGATAAAAAGAATAGTCATACGCAACTCAAATACCAATAAGTTTTCAGTAACTCCATGTATGAAAAGTCATTAAAGACTCCTAACATGTGATCTCTGTTAAAATTGTGGTCTATAGTTATCAAGGTATTTTATGACTTTTTAATTAGTATGATCGCCCAATGATGTTCCTTTCTTAGTAATTATACGGTGAAAGGCAGCTTGTGTTATATTTGTATACAAGTATAATCTTTCCTTAATAACATATGTTTTATAAGATTTAGTGTAAATTGAAAAAACTGTCCATGTAGCATGTTTAAATTGTAGTCGTAGTCCCTACTTTTCGAAAGTGATGTGTTATCGTTAAGTGGTCTATAGTGACCATAAACGTTTCATAATCATAAAAGTCGAGTATATGTCTTAAGACATATCACAATATACTCCCTATAGCTAATACTATAAACTCACTTGCATTAGATATGTCCATTTAGTGAAGGATAATGACGGAAATGAAAATCTGAATGGACCACTTACCAAATGACTTCGTTCGGTCACGTACACCAGAATTGGCGCGTAAAAACAATCTTCTCATCCTCATGCTCTGTGTGGCCTTCCCACTCACACATGTGTGACATTCTTTTATCTACATATCAAGTAAAACAGATTACAAAAAAGTATATCATGTGCAAATGTTTTGGTTTGCCAAAAATAATTACATATATTACGCGTATAGTTTCATTAACATACCTTCGTCTATAGGGCTTTTCTGGAATTGCTTTCTCCAGTTCAGTACCATACGTTCTACCATATCATGACGCATCTCCAAACTAGACGAATAAAATAGCATCAGGGAAACATAATTGTTTAGCAAGTTTGTGAAAACCAGTCTTCTCCCAGCTACGAGGTTTTGAACATGAACTAAAATATTCCATCTCTGTCCTCTGAACACATGCACGTGTTTGTCTTCATCCAGTAGCTCAATCTGACGGTGAGTGACTGTTGATACCAGCGTGCCACCCACAAAAACGCGGAATTGAGGATTGTCAGTTGATATCAGGAAACCGGAAGGAAGAGCCTACGTAACAGGTATTTTTAAAAACAAAAAAATTGAAACGAAACAGATTGGTTTTCATAAGATTTCTAATAAAGTTATAGAATGTAAATATTATAGGTTCGGAATTACCGGGGTTTGGTCGAGCTGTTCCAAAGTAAGCAAGCATCTATGTTGTCTGTAACCTACCCGAGCGAGATCGTATCCATTGCATTCATATCCAACATTGTTGTACGCTGTTACGTAGTAATAGTCTACTTCCTCCCGGATGAAATGGAATGTCGCTACGTTCGTGTATTTGTTGACATCTAAAAAATCATGCCACTCAGATCCATACAGCTTAAACTGATTCCCGGCAGCCATCTTTATGTACACCTTATGTTTTGTTCCTCTATTGTGGATTAAGTAAATCCAGTTGTTCTTAGGTTTCAATGCCTCCGTAAACATAGTAGGAAGAAGCTGAAATTAAAAAATTTAGTGCGTGTATTAATTTTAATTTTATTGAATAAAATGATAAGTTATATAAGTCTTTCAGATACTAAATACCTGTAGTGTTCGAATGTATGTTTGGTTTGCCTCCACCAAGAGTTGCATGGTCATTCTATTAAAAACCACAAACGTGTAAATGGAGAATAAGTTTTTCACATGAAGTTACATGTGGACATTTATATATATATATATATATATATATATATATATATATATATATATATATATATATATATATATATA
Source organism: Chrysanthemum lavandulifolium (assembly GCA_022545495.1). NCBI lineage: Eukaryota > Viridiplantae > Streptophyta > Magnoliopsida > Asterales > Asteraceae > Chrysanthemum > Chrysanthemum lavandulifolium. Next base: position 127,025,289 of record CM040238.1, read on the forward strand.
TATATATATATATATATATATATATATATATATATATACATTATGATCAAAGGATACAATATTCTAAAGGATAAGTTAAACATTGGAAAAAAAACCAAACATGCATTTGTAACCATCAAGATATCAGTAACATGCAGATCAATCATTAGGCATTTGCAGTGGATGGTTAAATGTTAGGAATTGGAAATTCCATGTTAAAGTGTCGGTCACCCCAATTATAGTCTAGCATATGTTAGCTCGTAAGACATGTCGTTATTTACTTTATTTAGTAGTTAATTAGTTAGTTAGCTGCGTAGATTATTTTAGAGTAACACCGTGGAGGAAGTACTTGTCTTTACCCACTGTATGCCTGATCCAAAGTCCGTAAGGAGGACGTATGCTTTGTAACTATAAATACCCCTTCCATCCTTGGAAGGGGTGTTGCTTCTTGAATCTAACCTTTCACTTTTTGTAAAGCAACTCTTTTTCAAGAAACATCCTCTCTACTCTCTTCATCTCTTTAATGGCTTTCTTATTTAATCACAATCCTAGACCACCCGAATCATCAAACAACATAATATTCATGATCCTACAATTGGTACCAGAGCCTAGGTTGTGTTGTTTTTGATGATTTGTATGGTTTTTATGCAGTTTTGGTTGATGCGGTTTGACGCGCTTCATGTGATGTTGTTATGTTGTTTGTATATTGTTTGTTGATGATTGTTTGTGTGTGGTAGTTAGAATGTTTTAAGCAGATTTTAAGTTGGAATATGATAGTCGAGTATGTCTTAAAAAACAGTTGGCATCTTGAAGTTGTTAAAAGCTGGTTTGTTGTGAATCTGCTGGTGCTACATTGATAAATCTGGTTTGCTGCTACTATGTTCATACATGCGTGTTGGTCTAATTCATACATGCGAGTTGACTGGTCCCATTAAGCGAGTTGACAGTTTTGACTGCAACTTGTCCAGGTTCAATGTTCCTGATGAGAGTTGACTAAGTCAAATGCGAGTTGACGAGGTCAACTGCGAGTTGGTATGGTCAAATGCGAGTTGGTATGGTCAATTGCGAGTTGATATGGTCCATATGCGTGTTGTTATATCAAGTCCAGATTCATTGTATTTCAAAAGCGAGTTGTGTGAGTTATGTGCTAAGCGACTTGTCATATGCGAGTTGTGAGTTTTGATTTTTGAGTCAAAAGACAAAAGCGAGTTGTCAATAATTGGTATACTGCTTGTTTGAATAAAACTAGGGTCAACGGTCAAAAGCGAGTTGGACAGGTATATAGCGACTTGAATGAGATGAAGAAGAAGAAAGCACTTATGCATAAACTGAAACTAGACCAACGACCACTTATACCATTTACGAAAACACCATGACCTCAGTTAACATACATCACAGATCCATGGGTGCTCAAGATAAGAAGATCAAAAGATAAAATCGTTCAATCATCTCAGATCCAAGACAATCTCATGTCAAATCTCATATAATCTCATAAAATAAATCACAATCGTCCACAAAAACAGACTCAAGACAATCAATCACAATCTCAAATTCTACCCATTTTGATCTCATATTCCCGTGTGTTTTTCAATTCATATCCAACCTTTAAAGATCATACACACGATTGGAAATTAAAACATCATTGATCGAGTCTAACTGAAATGGTAAATACAACAGATCTCAGAATGTTTTTTTCGTGTATTATTGTAGGACCGAAAAGACTTGAGATTTATGTGGTTCGGGAGGTCTAGGTTGATCAAACATGGTGAGATGATACATGTTTCTAGTGAGAGAAAGTAGAGAGAGGGTGGAGAAAAAGATGAGTTTTATTAGATGAAACAAAGAATACACAAACCTCACATTTTCACACCCCTCATGGAGAGTCATGAGGGTATTTATAAACTCTAACCACTACAAATTTGCCACTTAAACAATACTAGTCCTGCAGACAAAGTATGCTACGAATCTAGTCCATTTCACTAGTGTGGCGTTATCTTTATAAAATAGCAAGGCTAACAATCTCCTCCAAGATATCGTCACACGTGAATGGTTACAATGAGACCTATAAATACAAAACAAATTAAATTACAATGGTAATGAACAATGTTGAATTTTTGAGCCTTGAGTCTCTGTAGTCTGAATCTTGAGGCAAACTTGAAGTTCTCTTCTTCCGACGATCTCGAATTTGATCTTTAGCGCCGACGCGCAAATCCTTGTAGCTCGAACTTCAATCGTAACGGTCTAGTTAGGTTATTACTCCTCCTAACTAGTGGGCCTTTTTCTTTCTTCGCTCCTCACGAACCGACAACTCTCTTCCAACACGCAATGGAGAAAGTAAACTCTTGATTGTAACACAATGGTTGTCGCTCGGGAACATCGTAACAACATATCTCACTTAGTATTGCATCCAAGTTGGTAACAAGCCCCGATGTACACCACACTACTTCTCCTTCTTCGGTCTTAAGCACAAATCCCTTCGTAATCCGATCACGGAAGATGAAATAGCAACTTCCATCCTTGGAAGTACTTGTCTTTGGAAGTACTTGTCTTTACCCACTGTATGCCTGATCCAAAGTCCGTAAGGAGGACGTATGCTTTGTAACTATAAATACCCCTTCCATCCTTGGAAGGGGTGTTGCTTCTTGAATCTAACCTTTCACTTTTTGTAAAGCAACTCTTTTTCAAGAAACATCCTCTCTACTCTCTTCATCTCTTTAATGGCTTTCTTATTTAATCACAATCCTAGACCACCCGAATCATCAAACAACATAATATTCATGATCCTACAATTGGTACCAGAGCCTAGGTTGTGTTGTTTTTGATGATTTGTATGGTTTTTATGCAGTTTTGGTTGATGCGGTTTGACGCGCTTCATGTGATGTTGTTATGCTGTTTGTATATTGTTTGTTGATGATTGTTTGTGTGTGGTAGTTAGAATGTTTTAAGCAGATTTTAAGTTGGAATATGATAGTCGTGTATGTCTTAAAAACAGTTGGCATCTTGAAGTTGTTAAAAGCTGTTTTGTTGTGAATCTGCTGGTGCTACATTGATAAATCTGGTTTGCTGCTACTATGTTCATACATGCGTGTTGGTCTAATTCATACACGCGAGTTGACTGGTCCCATTAAGCGAGTTGACAGTTTTGACTGCAACTTGTCCAGGTTCAATGTTCCTGATGAGAGTTGACTAAGTCAAATGCGAGTTGACGAGGTCAACTGCGAGTTGGTATGGTCAAATGCGAGTTGGTATGGTCAATTGCGAGTTGATATGGTCCATATGCGTGTTGTTATATCAAGTCCAGATTCATTGTATTTCAAAAGCGAGTTGTGTGAGTTATGTGCTTAGCGACTTGTCATATGCGAGTTGTGAGTTTTGATTTTTGAGTCAAAAGACAAAAGCATGTTGTCAATAATTGGTATACTGCTTGTTTGAATAAAACTAGGGTCAACGGTCAAAAGCGAGTTGGACGGTATATAGCGACTTGAATGAGATGAAGAAGAAAAAGCACTTATGCATAAACGAAACTAGACCAACGACCACTTATACCATTTACGAAAACACCATGACCTCGGTTAACATACATCACGGATCCATGGGTGCTCAAGATAAGAAGATCAAAAGATAAAATCGTTCAATCATCTCGGATCCAAGACAATCTCATGTCAAATCTCATATAATCTCATAAAATAAATCACAATCGTCCACAAAAAAGACTCAAGACAATCAATCACAATCTCAAATTCTACCCATTTTGATCTCATATTCCGTGTGTTTTCAATTCATATCCAACCTTTAAAGATCATACACGATTGGAAATTAAAACATCATTGATCGAGTCTAACTGAAATGGTAAATACAACAGATCTCAGAATGTTTTTTTCGTGTATTATTGTAGGACCGAAAAGACTTGAGATTTATGTGGTTCGGGAGGTCTAGGTTGATCAAACATGGTGAGATGATACATGTTTCTAGTGAGAGAAAGTAGAGAGAGGGTGGAGAAAAAGATGAGTTTTATTAGATGAAACAAAGAATACACAAACCTCACAATTTCCCACACCCCTCATGGAGAGTCATGAGGGGTATTTATAGGCTCTAACCACTACAAATTTGCCACTTAAACAATACTAGTCCCTGCGGGCAAAGTATGCTACGAATCTAGTCCATTTCACTAGTGTGACGTTATCTTTATAAAATAGCAAGGCTAACAATCTCCCTCCAAGATATCGTCACACGTGAATGGTTACAATGAGACCTATAAATACAAAACAAATTAAATTACAATGGTAATGAACAATGTTGAATTTTTGAAGCGAGAGTCTCGTAGTCTAGATCTTGAGGCAAACTTGAAGTTCTCTTCTTCCGACGATCTGAATTTGATCTTTAGCACCGACGGCACAAATCCTTGTAGCTCGAACTTCAATCGAACGGTCTAGTTAGGTTATTACTCCTCCTAACTAGTGGGCCTTTTTCTTTCTTACGCTCCTCACCGAACCGACAACTCTCTTCCAACACGCAGCGGAGAAAGTAAACTCTTGATTGTAACACAATGGTTGTCGTTCTGGGAACATCGTAACAACATATCTCACTTAGTATTGCATCCAAGTTGGTAACAAGCCCCGATGTACACCACACTACTTCTCCTTCTTCGGTCTTAAGCACAAATCCCTTCGTAATCCGATCACGGAAGATGAAATAGCAACTTCTCCCTCCTGAAATAGCAACTTCTCCATCCTGATGGTTGCGAGCTATCGGAATCATCATAATGTTGCGTACATACCGTATTACCTTTTTCTTGATGCAATATTAACATCATAGCTTGATCATAATTCCGTGAGAATATGTCGCAAAAAAATACTCTCAATACTTCTCTCAAATCAACCTTAAATCGAATCTCCTTTTGATTCACCGGCTAATATAGTAATGACCACATATGGAGAAAACCCGATACGATTAACTTGAAAAGGAAGTAAACATCTCAACTTTGTGACTTACTGCTTGTTCTAAATTCTTGACCAATCCACAACGCCGTGTGACACTGAGCACTACAACGTAACTCCTTAAAGTGATGGTTATACACTGTGAGCACTACAACATAACTCCTTACATCAGTTATAACCAGATTGTCAAATTTCATAATGTGCCCCAACAAGTTATCTTGAGACATGCATCCAACCAACCAACGTCTCAAAGATAAAGAAGATCACCCGTGAAACGTCACTTCAATTCCGCATCAATAATACCGTACAAAAACCCCGAAGTCATTTTTTCAGATCTTCGCTCAAGCCGTGAATTATGTATCCTTCCCGTGAAATGTTACTATACCTAAAATACCACTCTCCATATAAAATGTTATCATAATTTTTTAGCTAAATATGACTTTAACTTAAAAAATACGAATATCATTCGTCAATCTATTTATGATTCAGTTTCACGCCCATCACATGTAGCCCACATATGAATTTAAAACACAAAGCCCATCATGTTAATCTTGCATTTCAGATCCGGCCCAATATGTAACATGAATTATGCAGGCCCAGCAGATGACGGTTACACAGCCCCCGATCCAAATCCACTTTGATAACACAGGTTATAAACGTAATACCCTAATATTTAGTCATTACATAACCTTAAAACATAAAAATATCCGCCTCCCACATAATATTTTCTCCCAAAGGTTCTGAGAAAAAATATGCAGCTCCTTTCCCCCTCCACATCAATCTCAAACCGATCATCACATAATGAAACCTCAAAGTCGAATCTCACAAACACAAACTACTAACACTCATGAAACTTTCAATCTCAGATTACATTCGTTATGTCTTCAAAGAGAGTGGCTTCAAGATCTTGTCTAAGGTCTCGGGTAGGTTATGAATGTTGTGATTTTCGTTTTTCTTTTTGCTTAGGAATGAATCAAAGAAAGGATATAACATTATTGTTATATATCTTCTCTTTATTATTCAGATAGTATCAAATAGGGTCGATGAAGATATAAGTTCAACGAAAAAAATCTTAAAAAGATTGGGAACAAACGTTGAACATTTCTGAGATCTTTGTAATTCTTCTTGTTGCTTTGAGTCATGAAGTGGAGATGGGATTAGAGGTGTTGATGTAGACTGACGTTTAAAGTATGGTTAGGATAGTTTTAAGATTGGATGTAGTTGGAAATGGTATTCGGATCTATTAATGTTTCTCATGGACTGATGATGGTTGAAACCGGAGGTCTCGAGTCTTGGTTATTGGTTGTGTGGTCAACAACTGCTTTGGATAGTCAAACGGTTTAGTCAAGTTGCATCTATTATCAACTCGCTTTAAAAAAAAGCGATTAGACAACCCGCGTTTGACATAGTTGACTCAAAAGTCAACTCGCAAAGTACTTTAGATAACAACTCGCTCCAGATACTTTTAATAACTCGCTCAAAAGCAAGCTGCAACTCGCATCTATTATCAACTCGCATCAAGATCTTTGAATCTGGACATTTTTGCATTCAACTCGCATGCAAGAAAATTCCTACTAAACCCATAAAAACTCTTAAAAACCCAGTTTGACCATAGTTAGACCACTTTTTCACGGAAATGGTAAAAAAATCACAAAGGATAACATAACATATGTTTGGACAGCAAAGGACACAAACACAGATTTGTAAACTTCAATAAAGCATTGGACTATTTTTGTTTTTGACCATATTGGATACAATAAGAATGTAAAGCTGTTAACACATTAGATACGAAAAAAAATTCGAGCACTAAAGTTTGTAAAAACAGGTTACACAAAGATTCGAACCACAAAAATCAATAAACACAAACAACGAGGCTCTGATGCCAATTGTAGGACCGTAAATACTAGTAATTTATGTGGTTCGGAGGTCTAGGTTGATCAAACATGGTGAGATGATACATGTTTCTAGTGAGAGAAAGTAGAGAGAGGGTGAAGAAAAAGATGAGTTTTATTAGTTGAAACAAAGAATACACAAACCTCACAATTTCCTACACCCCTCATGGAGAGTCATGAGGGGTATTTATAGGCTTTAACCACTACAAATTTGCCACTTAAACAATACTAGTCCCTGCGGGCAAAGTATGCTACGAATCTAGTCCATTTCACTAGTGTGACGTTATCTTTATAAAATAGCAAGACTAACAATTATCAATGGAAAATATAACCTTGAAGGTTAGTACCATGAAAAAATTAAATCTTCACTGATCCGGGTTTTGTTTGAAGTCTTACTTCATGATTGATTTACGACATATGAAACGATATTAACAATCATGTTAACTCGTTTTCATTTGCTCGTGTTAATATAACAATTACAAAACATCAAATTAAGACTTTCATACCTACCTTTGGCCATCTCTGTGACATACTTGTTTGGAACTCGTCAAAGCCCTCAACGCCATCTCTGTGGCTGTGAAGTGGAAGGCTCAAGCCATCCCTGTGGCGAGCAAGATGTGTGCTTATCGTCTGTTAAAAGTTTTAGATGGAATACATTTGCTTGCTGCGTTTTTATCAGTAGAAAGTGGGAGGCGTGTGATATGAGAGGAGAAAATTTAGTAGAGAGTTTTTAGGGTTTGTGGGAGTAATTATTTGGGTAAATGTGTTTTATAAGTGGTCTTATATACACACGATAATTAGGGTATAATATTCTTTGGAGCAATACTTGGACCATGTGCAGCGTATTGGATAAATGGAATTGGATCGGGTATATTGCTGTTATCATGGGGTCGACCATTTAACAATTTTTCTTTGGGCTTTACTCCTTTGGACCATATCAAACCATATTATGAAGTTGGGCTTGTGTTGAAACTCGCTTACATGATCTATCAAATTCATATCAAACCTGCATATACTAAGTTGAGTTTATGATTCAAACCATATTATGAGCTGAGTTGAAAATTAGGTGGTAAGATCTACTTTTGGATATATGCAACGTCTTTGATAGAATTTGGAAAAAGAATGGTATGACTTAGTTGAAAACCGGACATGGGCCGAGTGATATAATCATTTGATATTGGGCAACTAGATATGTGTGGGGCTTGAGAAGTATATGCAATGTCTTGATTTGGATAATGGTCAGAGGTGCTTCTCTAAATTGGATAGTTTCATGAGATTTGACAATGTGAGATTTTGTGAGATCTTGATGTTATGAGACTTTGATAAAATAAGATTTGTTAAAGAGATTTGAGGATGATGAGATTCGTTGTGATGTGGTTTGATACTTTGGTGTATACATTTTCACGGATGATATTATGTCATGGCTTGAATTGATGGTTCAACAAAGTTGACTACGGGCTGTTTGTATTCGGTATTTCTTATTTGGATTTGAAGTGAGGTTTTTCCGGGCGTTTACTTATTTCATCTTCTTTCTCTCTACCCTTCCGCGAAGATGACTTGTTTGGGCATTTATAGAGTGTGATAAAGACTTGGCTATTTAGTTACTTTTGTGATTCTTTCTCACTTAACCCACAACGTAACTATCACTTTGGTGTCTCACGCAGTTGAGGATACGTCAAGAGGTTTTGTACATTGGGTACACCGTTTCTTTTCACAAGGATCAGTACAAGCTTAAGTAACAAATCTGGGAATTCTACTTCATGTTCAAGTTTGGCATATCGGGTTTACTTCACCATGTTGTCACTGCAATAGCCGACAGAATGTGTGAATGATGTGTTTTCCAAATTGTTTATTGGATGGTTGATGATGTTGTTGATGCTGGATAATGAACCGTTGATGAACAACTAGTGTTCCCCTAAAATAGATATTCTCTGAAACCAAAGTTGTCATAACACATTCAAACTGACATTGTTTACGATTTTGTCTTGATTATGTAAAATCCCGCGAAAGAATCTATTTCTCGGTTTAAACCATAGACTTGTAAAATCCCGTGACAATGGAAACATCCTGGTAATTGTAAAGTGCGTTTCCGGATCTATCTTACGGTTTATTCTTGGTTTTGTAAAATCCCACGAAAGAAACTATTTCTCGGTTTAAATCATAGAATTATAAAATCCGATGATGATGGAACCATCCTGGAGAAAGGGAAGTGTATTTCGGGATCTTATCTGATGCTGGTGCTACGATTTCTACTTCAAAGAAGGGATAAAAGGGTGTACTTCATGAATTGGATGTGTGTTTGGATATTCGTCATGGCAGTTTGGTTATTATATGGTTTTACAGGGTTATGTGCTTTTAACCATGGTCGGGATGAAAACCATTATCACAGTTCACTTAAAGCGTCAAAGGAGGCTAGATTTGAGCTTTTAACCAAGATGTGACAACGGGTTAATTCAATATTATTTATTTGAGGTTGAAGTGAAATATCACGGGCAAGTGTACTTAGTATCCGAAGGTATCGGGATGGTTGGATGAAGATTCTTCAAGATCCTTGTTCGAGCTTATTATCTAAAGCGAAGACTTGGAAATCTAGTTATTGTTGGGTTTCTTTTACCTTTCTTTTATCACTTGGGGAATTGGGCTCTTACCACCACAAAATAACTATCACTTTAAGGAGTTACGTTGTAGTGCTCAGTGTCACATTCAATTGTGGATTTTCAAGAGGTGATGTACGTCTTATACTTGATGGTTGGTTGGATGAAGAGTATAGAGTACTTAGAGATTCAATGGAGGATGAAGTCTCAGCACCGCTCTTTGTTACATATGTGCAAGTTTAAGTCACGAGTTCGGGTTGTTCTACTTCAGGGTCAAATTCATCATATTGGGTTTTCTCCATCAGCTGTCACGGCAAAGAGCCTACTGAATGATAATGGTGATGATTACATGTTTTGCCAAGAGATGATGAAAAGAGACATATAATGACGTTTGAACATAACAGTTCAAGCCTCGTTCTCTAAAGAAAAGAAAAGTGTACGTTTCAGTGCGCTTTATCTTCAGAAGAAGAGAAATCCTCTTATTAATGACCATTCTCATCAACATGCTTCATACCTTTTCCATGCGCTATCAGTCATCAAGTGATCCGAACTACTGTTGATTGTTTTCTTATTCCACTTGCTCAACTATAATGACGATGGCGACATCATGTGCTAATTTTGCGGGGGAGAAGTGTGAATAGAATACATTTAGATGATAATCACTTGTTTAATCAAGAATGGCATCTCCGTATGCAATTCTTGAGGGGGAGAAAAGTGTGAAACTCTTGCATGTTGATTTATATTAGAGAATAAATGGTCAAACGACTCCAAACTCATGTAAGAACCGAGCTTCTTCTTATCGGGTCATTTCTACATGGAGTTTCTTCTAAGAGCCGTTGGTTGACATCTTCAAACGAGTGATTTGATTAATGAAAAGTGCTTCCATTATGGGCTGATTTCCTTAATGAACATCTTTCTGTTCTTGTTTGATTGGGAGGATTTGAGTTAAGGGGATTTGCTATTTGTAAGTTAACGGAATGCATTTGGTGAGTTGAAGATGTTGACTTTCTATTCCCCAATTGGACAATGTTGAAGAAGGTCGAGTCTACAGTCTGTTCTACATTTTCTGTTGCATGGTAGAAGACTAAAGACGAGCTGCACTTAACAATCTAAAGACTTCTTCTTAATCCGGGCATTTATCAAACAGATTGTCGGTTTAGGGGAGAGCGCTAATTGGGGGAGGGTTAAATGTTTGATTTAATCCCCAATTATACTTGCTCACACTGTACTTCGGCAAGTCGATTCTCACAAAGACTTCAAGCGATCTTCTCAAAAGATTTCTAGTACATGAGCTTACAATGTGTTGTGATTACAAGTGTCAAAACCGAAAGGGGAAGGAGACACACATCTAAAAGCACAATGAGTACACTTGACTAACTTAATTCTTCTAAGTGATTGAAGATATCCGGGAAGACAAATTTCATGACCGCAGAGAAACTCGAGGTTTGACTCATGGCTTCTAGTGTTCTAATTCCAAGTATGTGGGGGAAGAGATGGAAGAGTTAGTTTCTGGGGAAAAAAAGAGGTACACAAGTCTGACATATTCAGGGGAGATTAATGTGTAACATGAGGGAGGTGTTATCAGTTATTCTCTCTTTGGGAATGTGTGTACTTTGGGTTCTTGAGCTTCATACACGATCATCAGGGAAGAAAAATGTAACACCCCAACCCGATAAGGGTAGAAGTATCACAGTATGGTGTCATATCAGAACATACATAATGACCATAAATCACACAGCGGAAGTCTTAAATAAATAAATCAAAAATTTAAGTCAACGGGACTTATCAATACATAGATACCAAAGGAAAACTCCAAATGAAAATATAATAACAAAATCAAATGAAGTCTAAGATGACTAGGTATGGTCTCTATATCGACTTATCTCTCAACCCAGACAATCTCCACTCTAGCTTATGTACCGCCGCAGAAAAGAAATGCGGTGAGCTTAAAAGCCCAGTGAGCAGATATAACGATACAATAATAATAAACCGAATCGAGAACAAAGTAAGGGAAGTGGGTCAATAAATCGGTATATCAAAGGAATAGAGTAGGTAAATGAAACATAGGAAAAGGGGTCGTTATCCACCATGAGCCAACAAAACAAATCAAATCAAATCATATATCCATAGTAGCTGTAGTAACAAATAGTAACCATAGCGAGATATAACGAGACATGGGTGATCGGCTCCCGATTGTGAAGACGCAGCGTGTTACCCACATCATTCACCGCATAAATCATAACATATCGGATAACAGAACAAATTTACGATGCATCCATACGCCCTGCAGACGAGATAGTGGCCATACAATATATATCGAGCTCATAATCGATATATGAAGGGACGGTGTGTAACATCACTCGTACACACTAGAGTCATGCCATTGGTGCATCAATGACACGAACATCGAACCCCCATGCCTAGTGATAGCTAGGGTCTCAAACTGACAGGTCAAGGCAAAAGGTCCAAGTGTAGCAATATATAAGTCATCATAATCAAAGGTTCAATATCAAAGTTCACAATTCAGAGGTTCATAGCAATGGTCCAATATTAAAGGTTCAGTATCAAAGGTTCAGAAACAGAGGTCCAGTAACAGAGGTTCAATATCAGAGGGTCAATAGTAAAGGAATATCATAAGCGAAACAAAGTCGCAAGATCAGAAAGTCATGAGAAACCCCTACTGAAAAGGGATAGAATATCTGCCTTATTCAAGCGGTGCAAAACAAGAAAGTAAAGTCTCGAGATGAATCAATCCACGCCCGAACCTATATGAATTCGAATACGCTTAATAAGAATCAAATTACTCGTTTTAGACGGCTTTCCATTTTTAGCAGGTTTTCGTATTTAGCAAGTTTAGCCATTTAGGATGCATTTTAAAGATATATTAGACTAAGTGATTATTATAATACTGTAAGGATCATTTATGGCAAATATCACAAGTTTAGGGTTTAAAGTGTAATCATCATAAAGTGTAGGGTCTCAATGGTAAATATACCATATTTACTTATTTTACTCATTTAGCCATTATAGTCATTATATTTACCATCAAACACTCTTAGTTTTCATAACGATAGTTCTACCCATATAATGAATCTTACTTTAGATTATGCCTTCAATTCCCGTTATAACCAATTACTACGATTAGCACATGATTAGATGTTCTTATGCGGGTAAACATTTTAGGACGAGACATAGATGAACCTTAAAATATCATAAGACACAATTCATTATATTATGAACATTAGATAAATTTTATAAACATGCTACAAGTTATTAACCCCTTTAATTGATAAATACCATTTAACATATACCCTTGTGTGCACTTTTAATATCCACGAGACATAACCCTCCCTTAAAAATAGTTTTGTACGCCCTTTAAACCTTCCCAAAACAGTCCCTAACATTACCCTTCCGACACACATTAACACCCATTTTAATACGCAAGTTGTCATGTTCATTTATACGTGTTAAAGGTTAAAAGCAAAGGTATAACGAGGCTTTTACAAAACGTTTCCATAGGACCTGTTTTACACATGTTTTAACGCCATATATCAAGTTTCAGTTCTTGGTTTTAAATGTTTAACATAAGGTTATACCTATATTAGATTCTTTATGCTTGAGCCGACAAGGGTAAAGGAATCACAAGTAATGGTGTCATATCAAAGCAAACATAAATATCCAAAGAAATCTCAACATAAATATTGAAATAATCCAAGTCAAAAGACTTCAATACATTGGTCCCAGGAAGATAAACTCAAACGAAATGTCTAAATATAAAGTCTAAATGGTATCATAAGATCAAAGCTAAAATCTCTAAGGTAAGTCCACTCAGCTCATTCCCAAAGCAATACCCGGCTCAATGCTTAGATACACCGCATGAAAGAAAAGAAATGCGGTGAGCTTCAAAAGCCAGGTGAAACAGATATACAAGCAAAACGAATACTGAAACGAGCGAATACGAAATAAAGTGAAAGAAAGATGGTGAAATCATAATCATTTCAAAGATATATCGGGATATACGAATAAGTTTTATAGCTAACTACCTCGAGCCCATACACATATGCCATATCATAAACATATTCATAAACACATAAGGCAACATTTTGTGGGGAGACCTACGAGTTATGAAGGGCGTGCATGCACGCGGCATCAATCATCAAACACATATAGCATATAACATATAATATATAACATATAACGATCTAGGATGCACCCATCGCCCGAAACATACAATGATAATATAACATAAATTGAGCTCATAGCAAATATAAGATAAGGGCGTGGCGGAACTTCACTATCTCGCCCTAGAGTCATGTCAAGTGCATTCTTGACACGGACATGGAACCCCATGACTAGTTAATAATTGGCTCGGGTGTCAAACTATCTTAGGTCAAATAAGAATGTCATAATTGACATAGATCATATTTTATCAAATGTTTAGTCATGTTTCAAAATCAAAGTCTTAATATCATATAGTTCAAAATCAATGTTTTATGATTCAAAATCAAAGTTCGGATAAGCTGACTCAAATAGACACATTAGGGTTCATAGCAAAGGCTTAGGAAATCCTAATATGAAAGCGAAAAAGAAAACATTATACTTAAACCTTTGAAAAGGTCGAATATCATGCCTTATTCCAAAGCAAGCGATCGAAAAGAAGAAGCAGGAAAAGCAAAGAATTACTCCTTTTCACGAACCTATATACATTAACGGTCATTATATATTATTAATGATTTCATAATCGTCAAAATGATCTTTTAATATTTTAGGGTTTTAATATTTAAATGAGACTTAAATGTTTTATAATTAATATCGTAGATTAGGGTTCATATGTCATTTATTAAAGTTTAGGGTTTCTCATTCTTTAATATCTCATTAATAGTCATTTACTTACATGTTACGTTTTTTAATGACTCGCCACTTAACCTAACACGTCATAAAACAACCTTTCCTTATGTTTCACCATATACGTTTTATGATTTTATGTGACATACTTGTTACATATTACTCGTATTAATTACACACGCATATGAGACACGATTCACAACTATTAGGGTTTAGCATTCCTTATTCGGTTAACATGTCAAAACTAGGGTTTACATTAACATGACCTTTACTTAATTAATGCATCTTCAAAACTTATATGTGACTCGGTTCAAATTAGGGTTTTCGGCTATTAAGTTTTACACAAGTATTAACTCATCTTCTTACTTTACTTATTCAAGTTATCAAGTTTATACCTTATTCGAATATCAAGCATGGTTCGGTTCTAGCTTCATATGGTTCGGCTTTCATTAAATCGACACAAACATGACCGATTCAATATTACATATTACTTACATCACTCTTAAATACTTGTAAGGTTTAGTTATTAGGGTCTCTATGTTTTTGGTTTCATACATTTCGGTCACAAAAGAAAGAAACAAAATCGACAAAACCAACATATAACAATATACAAAACAAGGTACATCAAACAAAGGCGAGAACAAGTTATACCTTGACTTGGTTGAAGCAAAATCTCGACTCTATGGTTGTTAAGGTTCGGCCGAGCAAAGAGCAAAAGAAAAGAAAAGAGGCAACACAAACTAGGGTTTCACTTTTGTGATTTATGTATTGTATATATAGTAGTAGTATTTGAGTTAGACTTGGAAAAGGATTGGGTTTCGGTTTGGCCCAACCGAATCACAACCCAAACGCACACCCTATGGCTTTCGGCCTTGTCCATCTGAAACAAAAGAAACACGACCCAAATCATTTACTGAAACATTAAATCTTAAATCGTACCAAAATCAACCACGTAATATATTTTAGTTAGGTTTTAATTATTCACAAGTTAACTTTTAATTTCATTAAATGTCATAAATATATTTTACGTATTTTATAAATTTTAGTTCCAAGGGTATTTTAGTCTTTAGTCGATTTTAGATTTTCGGGTTTACATTTCGTTCAAATGTAATATGATTTTAGGTCCACCAATACATGCGTACAAGGCATCGGTACACACCGTAAACAGCTTCAAAGCAAAAATAAAGAGTGCGTTAGTTGACATGTATAATGGTCTTTTCATGATTTTATTTTGTAACACAAAGAGTGTATTTTATATAGTAACATGCGCCTGGTATTAATGTTATACGAGTGCATCAAATCGACACATAATACAAGTTTCCTCATGCTCATTACGTGGCAACACATTAGGTTTCCTCATGGTTGTGTAGTAATATATTTAGTTGTTTCAATCAATTAGATGGGACCTGCTTTAGCTCACAACCATACGTATGGCATTCCAAACCCACGACCAAAATTATAAAACACAGCAAGATGCATTCTACACGACCAGATTCAAAAGTAAAAACGAGACAAAAGGTGTGACGTGATACCTTGTAACGTTGTAAGAAAAGAAAGGGAAACAATGATCCGAAACCAAGCGTAGCAAGCCCTTTTTGCCCAAGGATTCACGACAGCAGCAGCAACAATAAACCCACACTCGAACCAACCAATACTCGTAACGAATCGTGAATACCAGCCTTGAAAGAGCCTTGAACCTCTCTTCTTGGTGGCTTGTGTCGACAAAATAAGATGGAGATGGAGGCTTGTTTTTTGTTTGCAGTATACTTTTCTTGGTGCAAGGGTTTTAGTGATTTCCTTTGAATGAGATTATAGGCATTTAAAGATAGACGAGAGATATTTTAGGAGTATATTGGACCTAGGCGTTTAATATTGCCGAACAAAGAGGAATTACAAGACCAATTCACCAACTTGATTTACCTTCCAAAAATACCTTGTACATTTTATTCATTTTATTTGTTAAGTAGTATATGTAACATTTTAATGTGTTATGTAAATTATTTGTAAGTTAATTATAAGTTTATATTTTTTCTATGTCTTGTGTAAATCAAATATTCATTAAGTGTCCAACGATTTTAACGAGCTTGTTATATTTCCCTAATTATTAGTTGAGGGGTATTATAGTCTTTTAACGCATTTACGATTTTAGGGTTTTACAACTCTTCCCCTCTAAAAGAAAAATTTTCGTCCTTGAAAATTGAAGTGAACATGAATGAAATCAAATCGTAACAATGGACACATACCAGATTACAACGACTGAGGGTAACAGAAATCAAACGGTAGAATTTTTCAGAGATGAACACGTGCCGATAATTCAAACGTATCACTCGCATATTGATGAAGATAGATCAATCGTATAGGCATAATGATCCCAAGGTCTCGCTAACTCAGACAATCTTAATCAGGTGCCAGAAATTCTAAGCTCTAAGGTACTCCTCGAGACATCCTATGATCACAATGAGGGTACGTCATATGATGTAAGTATTATCACGTTGGCCACGCGTCATAATACTAGCATCATATTATTATACCTTCATGATGACCATACTTTATCTCAAGTCGTGAAAAATCATCTTATCAACCACCTAACGGTCCATTCTACATCTTAGGGCTGGTCCGAAACAATCATCACTAACGGATTCGAAATCAGAGAAACAGAACATATAAGGAACGTAACGGAACATAGCAAGTACCATCGAACTGAAACACGTCGCCAATAGCATCAGGTCTTCCATAGTTCGTCAAATCTTCCAAAACAAAACAATCATACAGAATTTATACGGAAAATCATTCAAAGAGAACAAAATTTATTCAAGGGATTTAGAACACAACGCGAGGTCATAGTAACACCGAAGAATCAAGCCCTAGGACTCCATCATCCAAACGCGCCCAATCATATGAAGCAGATGAATCTCCTCAGGATCTCAACGGTTGGACTATTGACCACAATATGCCCGAATCTTGGTAGTAGTTTCACCGCATGACTAAAGTCTGTTGGTCATACTTCTTACGCTCATCGTCTTCCAGCGTCACCAGTTGAATCTCGTCTCCGTCTTTGCGCCTCTGGTTGATTCGTCCGGTTCCCTCCGTGACATCTTGATGTCTCGCAGCAGCATTGCGGTCGGGTGCGATTTATGCTTCACGAACCTCTCCGGTTAAGAGCGGTTGCGGCAACACGGTCGGTACCATCATCTTCGACTCACGGTAGTTTCCATCTAAGCGATCGATAAATGAATGCGCGAAGATAGAAAAACAAAATCAAATGCGAAAGAAGAAGGTTGAATCAGCGAAGGCAAAAAAAACATCAAGTCAAACACGGACAAAAATCAAAAGAATCGGAAAAGATCAAAGCAGGCGAAGCCTAATGTCTACCCAAGTCCTCACGGTCAAAACCTAAGCTCTCTTGTCAAATCCTAGGGTCCATATGTCACAGGTCGACTACAATTCGTAAACACAGGCTCGATACCATAATTGTAACACCCCAACCCGATAAGGGTAGAAGTATCACAAGATATGGTGTCATATCGAACATACATAATGACCATAAATCACACAGTGAAGTCTTAAATAAATAAATCAAAAATTTAAGTCAACGGGACTTATCAATACATAGATACCAAAGGAAAACTCCAAATGAAATTATAATAACAAAATCAAATGAAGTCTAAGATGACTAGGTATGGTCTCTATATCGACTCATCTCTCAACCCCAGACAATCCCGACTCCTAGCTCATGTACTGCCAGGGAAAAGAAATGCGGTGAGCTTAAAAAGCCCAGTGAGCAGATATAACGATACAATAATAATAAAAGCGGGCGAGAACAAAGTAAGGAAGTCGGTCAATAAATCGGTATATCAAAGGAGCAGTAGGGTAAATGAAAGCGTGGGAAAAGGGGTCGATTATCCACCACGAGCCAACAAAACAAATCAAATCAAATCATATATCCATAGTAGCACAGAGTAACCAATAGTAACCATAGCGGATATAACGAGACATGGGTGATCGGCTCCCAGTTGTGAAGACGCGTATTACATTACCTACATCATTCACGGACAAATCATAACATATCGATAACGAGAACAAATCTTGGATGCATCCATCGCCCTATGAGACAGATAGTGGCCATACAATATATATCGAGCTCATAATCGGATAATGAAAGGGACGGTGTGTAACATCCTCGTACACTAGAGTCATGCCATTGGTGCATCAATGATACGGACATGGAACCCCATGCCTAGTGATAGCTCGGGTCTCAAACCGGCGGTCAAGGCAAAAGGTCCAAGTGTAGCAATATATAAGTCATCATAATCAAAGGTTCAATATCAAAGTTCACAATTGGAGGTTCATAGCAATGGTCCAATATTAAAGGTTCGATATCAAGGTTGAAAGCAGAGGTCCGATGTGAGGTTCAATATTAGAGGGTCAATAGTAAAGGAATATCATAAGCGAAACAAAGTCTCAAGATCAGAAAGTCATGAGAAACCCCTACTGAAAAGGGATCGAATATCTGTACCTTATTCGAAGCAAGAAAAACAAGAAAGTAAAGTCTCGAGATGAATCAATCCCGCCGCTCGGAACCTATATGAATTCGAATACGCTTAATAAGAACCAGATTACTCGTTTTAGACGGCATTCCATTTTTAGCAGGTTTTCGTATTTAGCAAGTTTAGCCATTTAGGATGCATTTTAAAGATATATTAGACTAAGTGATTATTATAATACTGTAAGGATCATTTATGGCAAATATCACAAGTTTAGGGTTTAAAGTGTAATCATCATAAAGTGTAGGGTCTTAATGGTAAATACACCATATTTACTTATTTTACTCATTTAGCCATTATAGTCATTATATTTACCATCAAACACTCTTAGTTTTCATAACGATAGTTCTACCCATATAATGAATCTTACTTTAGATTACGCATTCAATTCCCGTTATAACCAATTACTACGATTAGCACATGATTAGATGTTCTTATGTGGGTAAACATTTTAGGACGAGACATAGATGAACCTTAAAATATCATAAGACACAATTCATTATATTATGAACATTAGATAAATTTTATAAACATGCTACAAGTTATTAACCCCTTTAATTGATAAATACCATTTAACATATACCCTTGTGTGCACTTTTAATATCCACGAGACATAACCCTCCCTTAAAAACAGTTTTGTACCCCCTTTAAACCTTCCCAAAACAGTCCCTAACATTACCCTTACGACACACATTAACACCTATTTTAATACGCAAGTTGTCATGTTCATTTATACGTGTTAAAGGTTAAAAGCAAAGGTATAACGAGGCTTTTACAAAACGTATCCATAGGACCTGTTTTACACATATTTTAACGCCATATATATCAAGTTTCAGTTCTTGGTTTTAAATGTTTAACATAAGGTTATACCTATATTAGATTTACATTCAAATGTAATATGATTTTAGGTCCACCAATACATGCGTACAAGGCATCAGGTACACACCCAGAAACAGTTTCAAACAGAAAATAAAGAGTGCGTTAGTTGACATGTATAATGGTCTTTTTCATGATTTTATTTTGTAACACAAAGAGTGTATTTTATATAGTAACATGCGCCTGGTATTAATGTTATACGAGTGCATCAAATCGACACATAATACAAGTTTCCTCATGCTCATTACGTGGCAACACATCAGGTTTCCTCATGGTTGTGTAGTAATATATTTAGTTGTTTCAATCAATTAGATGGGACCTGCTTTAGCTCACAACCATACGTATGGCATTCCAAACCCACGACCAAAATTATAAAACACAAGAAGATGCATTCTACGACCCTGATTCAAAAGTAAAAGCGAGACAAAGGTGACGTGATACCTTGTAACGTTGTAAGAAAAGAAAGGAAACAATGATCCGAAACCAAGCGTAGCAAGCCCTTTTGCCCAAGGATTCACGACGACAGCAGCAACAATAAACCCACACTCGAACCAACCAATACTCATGCGAATACGTGAATACCGACCTTGAAAAGAGCCTTGAACCTCTCTTTTGAATTGCTTGTCGACAAAATAAGATGGAGATGGAGGCTTGTTTTTGTTCCGTATACTTTTTCTTGGTGCAAGGGTTTAGTGATTTCCTTTGAATGAGATTATAGGCATTTAAAGATAGACCAGAGATATTTTAGGAGTATATTGGACCTAGGCGTTTAATATTGCAGAACAAAGAGGAATTACAAGACCAATTCACCAACTTGATTTACCTTCCAAAAATACCTTGTACATTTTATTCATTTTATTTCTTAAGTAGTATATGTAACATTTTAATGTGTTATGTAAATTATTTGTAAGTTAATTATAAGTTTATATTTTTTCTATGTCTTCTGTAAATCAAATATTCATTAAGTGTCCAACGATTTTAACGAGCTTGTTATATTTCCCGAATTATTAGTTGAGGGGTATTATAGTCTTTTAACGCATTTACGATTTTAGGGTTTTACAAAAAATGTGAACATTGGGGAGGTGTTTTCATTCCCCTCATGATGTGTATTCGGGAGAGCTCTTGGGTATTGGTGTACTTGGGTTCTTGAGCTTCATACACGATCATCGGGGAAGAAAAATGTGAACATTGGGAGGTGTTTTCATTCCCTCATGATGTGTATTCGGGAGAGTTCTTGAGCATTATACAAAGAGACCGACCGCATCAATTCAACTACTTGGGGAATTGTTCTCTTGACACCTTTTGGAATGGATCGCTTTAGACTTACATTGAAAAGAAATATGAGAAGATTCATTCGCGTGGGATGATACGTTCTTGATCTATTTTGATGATATAACCGAGCGGAGAATCTCGATTATCGTTCTTAAAAGGAGCGCTGGATTTATGACAATGGTGTGCTTCTACGTGCACTGGCTAAAACAAGCTTGAAATAGAGCTTCGAATATGCTCATCTAATGGATTTTCGGTTTGGGGGGAAGCTGCCAAAGTCTCTCTTTCTTAAAGGCTCAATTTCTTCTTTTCAAGAGCCTCAGAAGCTGTAACATATTGGATTTCACAAACACATCAAACCATGATCAATAAGAGGCGTATACTATAAGGTTTTAGAGTGAGAAAGAGTTAGAGGTTTGGGAACTTAGTGAGAGAAAGTGAAAGTCTTATTATGAGCTCCAACCCTCTACCTTGGGAGGTAGAGGGTATTTATAGTCTTACATAAAACGCCACCTATGGGCTGTGGATCAGGCATACAGTGGGTAAAGACCCGTCCATCCTCCACGGTGTTATTAAACTAAATACTACTTAACATTAAATAACTACGACTACGAGCTTTCTAATGATTACATATACTTGAGGTGACCGACACTTTAATAACTGGATTTACTAAATCCTAACAATCTCCCCCTAAGGGAGGTCACCTAAAATTACATTGAATACAAACAGATATTACATTAATATTGTTCTTGGATTCTTGTAAATGTTCTTTGCTCAGTAGTCCGTAGTAATTGATTATTCATTTTTGCATGTTTGGTTAATCCAAGTGGAGGTCTTTAACTGATCCACGTGATAATGAGTTTTGAGCCAGCTTTGAGATCATCATCTAACATAAATCTCTGACTCTTCCATTGTGTGATGGTATTATGTGATGTTGTGACTTTTGGACCGACATGCTCACATTCTAGATCATGAAATCTTTTCATTAGAGTAGCGGAAGCTTTAGTTGATTCATGATATTTGCATCAGCGTAGCAGAAGCATGGAGTGAAAATATCAGAGTCGATGATGCACTTATCATGATTCCTTTAGAAATGAATGTGTAGTGTGAGCATGCGGCTATGGATTGACCTCTCCATTCGATCATTGCAAGCGTCGGGCGTACACGCATAAAGCGATTAGCAATAAAGCGCCGCGAAAGTGTCTTTGATCACTTTCGTTGAATTGAGGTACACGGCCCGCGGTTCCCGTTGATCGATACAAGTCCCGCACATGTCGGTATAATTCGAAGAATCTCCTTGATGAGGTTTCGCCACGCTCTTCTTGTTCTCAAACCGGAACGTCTCAAAGAAGACAACACGGAGTGAGTGAATCGATGAATTTGAGATTCACCGATTGATGAAAAGATTTGAAAAACAATCGAGTCTTGCTCAATAAAGAGTTTTGCAATACAACGAGGGTTTTTGAGAAAATCAATTATCAATCATAAACACCTTTTATATTTGAAATATTAATACCGATCGATGTGCTAAAGAAAAGAATTTTAAGCACAACGACCGGTTTTCAAAGGTATCATCAATCCATAATTATGAACCGAGATTGATTCATAATTTTAGAATCGCCCCATTGTTTACATTCGGTTGTCACATGGTTGATCTATTGGATAGATCTCACATGCCACCTACCAAGAGCTTGTTTGATGTTGGCTCTAGAAGGCTTTCCATCTTCACTGTGAATATGTTTGCATATCACTAAGATGTTCTGGGAATACCACAAGGATAATGCAAAGGACTCTAAAGATATAATCTCTCTTTCCACATTGTGTGAAACAAAGAGTATTCATTGACAGTGTCCTAAAGAGATTTATTTGATGATCTCGTGGCTCTAGACTCAATTGTGCATTTTTGGATTCCTATACCGGAGACTAGGGAGAGGGTCTCCTTCTTCAATATCAACAATCTCTAAGAGAAAGTCGATATATTATGTAGGTTCCCCGTGAGAATGAAACAAGACCTTTTAAGAGGAACTTGAGTAGCTTGGGAAGTTGTAGTGCGATGCGTCCTTTGGGTACATGACGTCTTGTCTTCAATACGGTGTTACCTTAGTAACAACCAAGTAGCATATGTATTGAACCGGTTTGACCCTTTTCTCATTCAATTCTTTTCATTCTTCAACCCTTGATGGCTTACCGAGACTTCATTACTAGAACCTTGTTGGGTTTATTCGATTCTAGCTCATCTCGGTCCACACTTCCCATATCTCACTTTTCTCCTTTTTCTTCATACCTAAGGACTTCTACACTATCTAGTGGATTGTCCTGGTAGATCCTCCGACTCTGGCGAGATCGTCGAATCTAATACCTAACCTAACCATCCTTATATCACCATACATGAAGCAAATTTGGTCGGTCTATTTGGTATTGTTCATCTGCCATTGGAACCAATTTAAAACCATTTGAAAATCACTCCAGATACTTGTGATATATTATCAAAGCATTTTGTACATGAATTGTTTTTTATATTTTAGAAAACGGCCCCCCCTCAACATGTGCATCATATGTTTGAAATCATTTTGGCAAATGGAGGCAAGATGAAGAATTCACTTCTTTGATAAATATTTTCTAAAAATATCGACATCACTTTCCCGATCAAAATCAGTGTTTCACATTCAGTCAAAGATATTTTCGGGAAAGAATGTGGTTTTCAAAAATTTGCTCCCCCTCAATATGTGCATAGAGATTTGAAAGAGTTTTGCACATAGTAGGGAGAACCTGCACATTGAAACAAATCAATCACGTTTCAATCCTTTTTGGTTTGAAATAGATGCTCCCCCTCAACATGTGCATGGAAAATTTGAAATCGTTTGGCACATGTGGGGAGGAGAGCTTGTAAATCATTATAAAACCGTTTATTGAATTATCAGTTTAAATCCAATTTAAATCACAAATTCTCCCCCGATCACACTTTTCAAATCATTTGAGATTTGTGATCTCTGGAGATTTAAATTGAATTTGAAAGCTTTTGAGGAGAATAGTGACTTGCTTATGAAAACATTTTAACTGATAAGGATCGGATTTTGAGACATTAAACTCCATTGATCAAACATGCATGAGTATCTTTTGAAAACACTTATATGACAAAATAACCTTTTGATTTAATTGAAATCATTCTCCCCCTCAATCAATGACATAAGTTGTTGATTGAGAGATAAGATTTGACAAATGTTAAGTCGGATGATTTTCAAAATTGAGTCGAGTTATTTTTCAAAGCTATTAGTTTTCATTAGATAGAAAATAATTGTTTATAGAATCAGAGCATGAGATTTGAAAGACAAGATTAAGTATGACTCTGTTCTTTCTTTAAAAACGGGTTATAGACTGGAATGACTATAAGCCTTTTGTTTACTTTCTCTCATTTTTTATTATTTATTTATTTATTTATTTATTTTAACCTTCGAACAACATCTAAAGACCCGTGTCACTCTTTGAATGACAGCACAAAGACCGTAGATATTATCGAATCAAGAAAAACATGAGAAAATTTTTATAGAATTTTGAAAGATTTTATAATTTTCTATTTGCTTTTTGTTGGTTTTGTAATTTTGTATTTTGTTTTTGAATAACTATTTACAAGAGATAGATGAAGAAAAACCTTTTACTCCTCTTCTTCCTCTTGAAGACGTTTGAGTGTTTCCGGTTGTAGACTTTTTAGACCAAGTCGTGGAAGGATAAACTCAAAACGTTCTCTAGGAAGAGCTTTGGTGAAGATGTCTGCTAATTGATATTCAGTCCTCACAAAGTAAAGTTCCACCACACCGTTTTCCACTTGCTCCCTGATGAAATGATGTCGAATGTCGATATGCTTTGCTCTTGAATGTTGAACATTGTTGCATAAGAGAGCAATTGCACTTTTGTTATCACAGTACAGAGGGATTTTGTTGAATTCAAAGCCATAGTCAGATAATTGGGATCTCATCCATAGGATTTGAGCACAACAAGATGACATGGCTATGTATCTGCCTCGTAGAGGATATAGAAGTATTCATTTGTTTCTTTGAAGACCGACTCACGAGCTTATCACCCAAAAACGAGCACCTCGAGAAGTGCTTGACGTGTATCTTGACATCCTGCATGATCGGCATCCGCATAGGTCATTAGTGACATACCGGTGTCCTTGGGTACCAAAGTCCCATGTTGATGGTTCCTTGGAATACCGAAGATCCGTTTAACGCTTCAAGGTGCTTTTGGTAGGCTTAGCACGGTATCTAGCACACATGCATACAAAATAACGAATATCGGTCTCTTGGTGTGAGGTACATCGAGGATCAATCATACTACGATATTTTATTTGGTCTATCATGATCCCGAGAGGTCCTCATCCAGGTTTAGTACTCTCTATCATGGGAGTGTCAGCAGAGTCACAAGAATCAAATCCAAATTTCTTTAAAATTTCATTTGCATATTTGGATTGATTTATAAAATGCCTCAAGGACTTTTTGAAATTTGTAATCCCAAGAAAAATGACATTTGTCCCATCATTGACATTTGAAATTTGGAACCCATTTCGTTTGAAAAGCGGTCACATTCATTAGGGGTCGATCGAGGCAAAAATAATATCATCAACATAGATTTGAGCGTGAATTAAATGTTTGCACGACTTTTTGGTGAACAATGTCGGATCAACTGCTCCTTTGTTGAATCCGAAGATAGAAGAAACTTAGATAGCGTATCGTACCATGCCCTTGGAGCTTGCTTCAGACCGTAAAGAGCCTTCTTCAAGCGATAGACATGAGTAGGATGCTGGATTCACAAAACCTTCGGGTTGGTGGCGTATATGACTTCTTTAAGATCTCCATTAAGAAAAGCCGTCTTTACATCCATCGATAGACTACCATATTCTTACTAGCAAAGCGTTAGCAGGAAGATTACGATTGCCTCGACACGTGCAAGCTGGAGCAAATGATTCTTCAAAGTCAATGCCTTCCTCTTGACGGTATCCTTTAGCAACCAATCGTGCCTTGTTCTTTAATACATCACCATGCTCATCGAGTTTTACTTTGAAGATCGGTTTTAGAGCAATGATCATAGCACAATCAGGAGCGGGTACTAATTCCCATCGTCTAGTCGATCAAACTCATGAATTTCTTCTTGCATGGCATTGAACTAGTCTGTCTTCATTCATGGCGGTTTAACGTCTTTTGGTTCGATCTCGGAGAGTGCGGAGTTGGAGAAGCACCATAAGGCATCGGTTTCAAGTTGTTTACAGTGGATACTAGGCGAGAGAGGTTTCGAATGATGTTGTCCAATGGATGATCATGAGTCCATTTTCCGAGGTGTTCATGTGGTTGTTGTTCGAGAACCGATGTAGCAGAGTCGATTTCTCACGATGAAGATGGTTACGATGATGGTTCGAGGAGCAAATATGTTCTCAAAGGGGCATCTTGGGGAGTAGCAAAGGGATTAACTTCATCACGGGTGCGAAACAATTCCATGATGTACACTCGATGATTGATGATGAGACAGTGATCGGCAGTGCGCTTCTTGACTTAATGACATTGAATCTAAAGGGTTAACTTCATTGGCGAGGATAGGGCGACCTACATTGATGGAATTGACAGATCATTAGCATTTGGCTCATAGTGTTCATCAAACATTGGATCAAACAATTTCTTCAAATCATCTTACGAGGAGGTACATAAGGAGTTCTTTGGTGAGGATTTAGTACAAGTAGAGGCGATGGGACTACTTGATGAAGGTTGAGATGCGGGTCCAGGCTGGATTGTCTGGAGCCATTTGCCCGACGACTCATCGAGCGTGGCGTGAATAGTTTCCATGATATCTCGAGTTCTTTTGTTGTAGATCGCTAACCCTTCTTGTTTGATGCATAACCTACAAAAACTCCAATGTCCGCCTTTAGCTCTTAACTTACCTAAATCTTGACCGTTATTCGTTAGATAGCACAACGCACAAACACACGAAGGTAGGAGAGATCGAGGTTTTCGTTTATGGACAAGTTCGTATGGAGTTTTTCCATGAGATGTGTGTATGAGGAACGATTTTGGGTGTAACAAGCGGTGGCAATGGCTTGACCCGGAGAAACATTGGAACCTTTGAATAAATTAGCATTGTTCTTGCGGCTTCCACAAGAGTTCAATTTCGTCTTTCAACTACACCGATTACATTGAGGAGTTAGTGGAACACTTCTTTGATGGTGATTCCAACACTTTCATAGAAGCGAATTAAGTCTTTGTTAACGAACTACGTGCCATTATGCATTCGAACAATTCTAACAATATTGTTGAGTCGAACACGAAGTTGTTTGATAAGTTTGATGATGACATCCGGGTTTCATCCTTTGTCCTCAAAAACTTTACCCAAGTAAATCGAGAGTAGTCATCAACAACGACTAAAATATATGTCTTCCCATTTATCGTTTGCACTCTCATTGGTCCGCACAAATCCATATGAAGGGTATGAAGAACTTCCATTACTGAGTTTGTGGGTTTGGATTCGTGGGCATATTTTATAACACCCCAAAATACCGCAGCAGAAGATTGTGTCATTGGGGTGCTACTTCATAATACAAAGTACAAGTTATAGAAAACGACCTCTAAATGAGACGTTTTGAAAAGTTACTATTCGATTAATGAAATCAGAGTTACAAACAATGAGGTCCCAAAGTATAATATATAAATGTTTTGAATGGTAAATACGAATGTATAAAGTCTTCAAAATATGTCATGCGACTCTATGCTTCAAACTCTAGCTATCGCCTT
Organism: Chrysanthemum lavandulifolium; assembly: GCA_022545495.1. Taxonomy (NCBI): domain Eukaryota; kingdom Viridiplantae; phylum Streptophyta; class Magnoliopsida; order Asterales; family Asteraceae; genus Chrysanthemum; species Chrysanthemum lavandulifolium. The sequence goes on from CM040238.1 coordinate 127,052,998, forward strand.
AAGACCTGAGATAAACATGCTAAAAAGTGTCAACATAATGGTTGGTAAGTTCATAGAGTTTGTTTTAAATAAGTTGAAATGCCTTGAAAGAATTTTCACACATCAAAGGCATTGTAAATCCACTAAGTTCCAAGTTCCACCCATACAAAACTTGCAACCTGTGTGTTTACAACCCACTGCTAAAAGTAGTACGTCAATCATGTATGCATGTATCATAGTAGTTAAAAGTATAAATGTTTTAAGTATGTAACTAGTATATTGATCACGTACACGTGCATCAAAACTTATGCAATTAGCCATGAGTCTCCACTCCATCTCCAGAAACCTCAGGTGGGTATGTTGCTCACAAGGAGTGTAATAGCATTGGTTCTACTTCATCTCCGAAACCCAATGCATGTGTTGTCCAAGGAGACTTTGTGTTGCTCACAAGGAAAGTAATAACATTGGTTTTACTTCATCTCCTGACAGCATAGAGTATTGTGTATGTATGTAAATACAATTCATGTATTTAAATTAAGCGAGTAAAGTATTTCCAAGCTTGTATAACGCAATCAAGTATAACGTAATCAAGTATAATGCAATCAAGTATAATGCGATCAAGTATAATGAAATCACGTATAATGCAATCAAGTATAATGTTTTGAGTATTTGTAAAAGTAAAAGAAATAGTTGAGCATGTATCTCCCCCAAAGAGTTTTTAAAACAAGTATTAAAAGAGTAGGAGCTATGACTCACCTTAAAAATGATATCACAACATATAACGGGATCGATGGATAAGCCTGGAAGTCTCTACGTATAACCTAGAATATGATGTCAACTCTTAGGTTCAGAATAACGACGCGAAAGTATAAACATGCCTATATACGTCCTTATATTGATCATGATGTAGTATTTGTATGTTTGTTTATATAAATGGTTTTAGGTTGTATATCTCGTACTACCGTTCGGGCCATCATAATTCAGAGGTCATGCAGTAAACGTTCGAGGAGCTAGGTGATGAGTGTGTAAATACTCATCATTTTGTACAAAATAAAGCGCAAATTCATCCGAAAACACTCGTAAACACATCAAAATGATCAAAATATCACAAATCGGTGTTTTATGTGTTTTAAATGCAAAATATCAAAATCGGATGAAAAACATATCAAATTTGCAAAAATTGCGTTTTAGTCCCCAGTTTCAAAGTTGTCAAAAATAGTCCACGAGTCAAAATTTCAAAAGAAAAATCATCAAAGGTCCTTTTAAATCATAACTTGTCAAATTTAATCCTTTGGTGAAAAATGTGAAAAGTTTGAGAATTTACAAAATGGTCCTTGACTTTCAAAATTGGCGAAATTGGCCCTGGAAAATGTGAAAATGGCAACTTTGGTCCTTGAACTATTGATACTTGTCAATTTCAGCCCTTGCATCAACTTTGCAGATTTGCGTTCTAGTCCCTACGATTTTGAAATGGCAAGATAAGTCCTTGATGATTTTAAACCCTTTCACACCACTTGGACTTGTCATATCTATTTTTGACCCTGCCACTGATTTTTGAACCCCTGCCATTGGACCCCCCTTTTATTAAAATAGCAGTCAAAACCATTTGACTACCCTTTCCCTCCCACTTCACGGGTTACCCACCATATCCATCATTGCCCCAGCCCTGCAACTCCCTGGACACACTCCACCTCTGCCATCATCACCTACATCCCCCCTCCAAACACAAAGAGCCAAGATAGCATTTAATGCACCCCATACCTACCCTGCCCACCTTAGCTGTTAAAACCAAAAATTGGCGCCAAAATCTCTTTAAACGGCTAGGATTAACTTGGATGATCCAAGGGTCATTTTATTCTTTGGAATTATTCGGATGGAGGTGAGAGAGACTTGGGTGTATAAAAGGCCAAGAAAAGCAAGAAGAAAAGAGTTAGCATTTATTTTTTACAATGTATGTCGAATTGTAGTTTAAATTGTCTTAAATAACTTTCATCTGTATTTCTAAGCTTATTTTGTATCCAATAATGATGTTTAAGTGTGTATAACTCTTTTAAGTTTGAATTGGAAGTAATGTTCGGTTTCATAATTTGTACCCTCTTGTTGAGATTTTGATTTTCAAACTCTTGTGCTTAAACTTTCAACAAACTTAATACGATATTAAACTAGCTTATAGAAGCTTATTAAAGCTTTGTATAAGCTTAAACTTCGATTTTAGTCACTTTTGGGCCTTGGTCAATATAAGTCAACTTAAGCGAAATGGTGCAACTTATTGGATGTGGGTTGAGGCAAGCTTGGAATTGGGTTTGATAGGTTCATTTAAGCTTTTCATAGCTTATTGTGAACTTGTTACTTGTTTTAATCTCATAATCACAAAATCTCATGTTCACATCGAGATACTACGATCTTGGTTACAGTCTGCGATTTTGGATCCGGAATGGATGATGCATGAGTTGGATTGGGGTGATTATAAGTGGAATTGGATTAGTATTAGGGTTGTTAGGTTAGAGTACTTTTGGTTCAACTTTGGCAAGCCACAGTGGCTAGGTATTTTGTAAGTTTCAATTCTGCTTTGATCATTTAACCTGTTGCTTAAACCTGTTGTTAAGTGCTCATTGGTACTATTTGAATTGTGTTTGATGTTTGTTTAGTATCCTCTGGTCATTATCTGCTATCTAGTTCTATAATGAGTAGCTTAAGTAGTGTTTGGCATAGCTGATTTATCTGTGTTAGAGAGTAGCTAATCAGTTAGTGGTAATTGATGCTTGTTTAAATAGTCATTTGATAGTCATTTGAGGCAATTGTTTCAGTAGTATAACTCATTAAGTCAAATCAAGCTTGAATCTGATCTAGTGAAAGAATCTGTTTGAAACAGTTGGTCATAAGCTGCATTTTGGTTCAATATTGTTAGACCTGGCTTTTGGATATCATATTTAGTGTTAAAACATCTTAATCGGGTTCATAAGTTTGGATTAAAACTCGGTTTGGTCAAAGTTCATGTGTTTTCTTCAATAGTCAAACTCACATTCATAGTTTTCAACAAAACTTGTGAATCAAATCATTGCTTCATTTCTAAGATTCAGTGTTTGAAACTTTGGAATTTACAAGTTAAACTGGTCTAAATTTGAGAATCACTTTTGGTAAACTCTGGTTCAATCCTTTTAAGCTCCATAAAAGCTTTTCTTTTGGGTACATAATCCCCTGCACAGAACTCTCAGTTACACTGAGAGTTTTTCTCAGTTCTTGCAGCAGGTGTACAAAGCTCAAGAGAGCTTATCATAGTCTTATTTTTGGTACATATACTCTCACCCAGGTCCTTTACAAGTTCCAATTGGTAGTTTTTTGTTTGAGCTTATTTTGAGGCTTGTGCATGAGCTTAAACTTGCAATCGAACTCGTTTTAACTTGGAATTCATAGACATCAAATCTTTGCTATCTTGTGATTCCGTGGTTGTAGCTTGTTATTCTTAGTTGCATTAGGGTACATTTTGCATATTTGAGCTTCGTAATAGATTGGTGCTTGTTGTGTCACCGTAGCTTATTTTAGTGCTTATTCGATAAGCACTTGAAAAGCGATTCGATTTCTACACACAAGTGCTGTTTTCCATTTTCTCATATTCCTAGTATTAATTTAGACTTTTCCTGAAATTTTCGATTTTTCTAAGTTGTTTAGCTATTTTCCTAATTTAAATTAGTTTTAATCATTTTAATTAGCTTTTAATATAAAAAATCCAGAAAAGGTTCAAAAAAATAATTTTTCAATTTTATTAAGTTTAGATAAATATAAGAAGTGAAAAAAGTAATTTTCCAGATTTTTCTTAGTTTATTTGGTAATTTTTAGTAATTTAAATAGTTTTTAATAGTTTAAAATTCATAAAAAATAGAAAAATAATCAGAAAAATACAAAAATAGTTTTGAAAATTCTAGTTTGATATTTTAGACTTTTCCATTTCATAGTTTTATTTTTCTAGCTTTGTTTCCTATTTTCTTGTATTTTAGTTAATTATTAAATAGTTAAAAATAGTTTTTAATTAATAATAATTAGATAATTAGTGATAAAAATAGTTTTCTTTTTCTAAAAAGTTTCTTTTATCATTAGGATTGTAAAAATATCATTTTCATATTTTTAGGGTTAATATTGATTTAGTTTCACGTTTTTAATTTGTACGTCGCGTAGATTTTAATTCCAGTTTTATAAAAACATAAAAACAAAAACATCATTGTAAAAATAGTGATAGCGTTTATTTAATAGATTTTATCTTTTAGATTTCCTTTAATTTGTATTTAAGCCGTTATAATCATTGGCTTTTCCGTAGTTTTAATAATCATCAAATCCTTTTCTGCTCAAACTCCTCGATCATCGTGACGCTTGATAAATCATTGCATAGCTCATTTGGGACATAACGACCGGGAGACTCTATACTCCTCGGATCTTCATTGATTTCGTGCTTAATTGCTTTAGGTTTTCTTACGCTTGCGTGAGAGAACTTACGGTTTCTTGGCGCATCAAATTTTTGCGCCATTGCTTGGAACGAACCGGGTCACCGCGTGATCTGCAGCAAAACGCCATTCAAGTGTGTGAGATTTTGACATTTGGGGCATTGACTTTATGGGGCCATTTCCTTCTTCTCACGGAAATAAGTACATACTGTGGCCGTTGACTACTTGTCAAATGGGTTGAAGCTAAGGCTTTACCCACCAACGATGCCCGAGTTGTTGTGAAATTCTTGAAATCCTTATTTGCTAGGTTTGGAACTCCACGAGCCATCATCGATGATCGTGGTGCGCATTCTGTAATGACCAATTTGCAAGAGTCATGCAAAAGTATGGTGTAACTCACCGTACCTCTGACGTACCACCCACAAACAAGTGGGCAAGTGGAAGTTTCTAACAGGGATAAAGAATTCGGAGAGGACGGTTGGTGGCAACCGTGCCTCTTGGTCGGATAAGCTAGATGGCGACTGGGCCTTCCGTGCGACACAAAACACCCATCGGTGCACTCCATCTGGTGGTGTGCGGAAGGCGTGCCATCTACCGGTAGAACTCGAGCACAAGGCATCTTGGGCCTTGAAGCATGCTAACCGACATTCGAGACGGTGGTGATCATCGGAAAGTTCAAATGAATGAACTAAATGAACTCCGTGATCAAGCTTACGAGAACTCTTTGATCTATAAACAAAAGACAAAGAAGATTCATGACTCGAAAATCAAGAACCGCGTTTTCAGCGTCGGTGATCGAGTCCTTCTTTTCAACTCAAGATTGAAGATTTTCTCGGGAAAGCTCAAGTCCCTACCGGTCCGGTCCATTTACTATCGCTAAGGTGTATCCTTATGGTACCATTGAGTTATCTCAACCCGATGGGCTAATTTTAAAGTGAATGGTCATCGAGTGAAGCATTACTTTGGAGAGGACATTCCCCGTGGTTGTCCGGATTTACAAACTTTCCCCATGAACCAATGAATGCGGGGATCGAGTCAAGCTAGCGACTCGGTAATCAAAAATATAGCATGCCATATGGGTTTTCACCCATATTTCGTCTTCTCACCTCTTTCTACCACCCTAGTGTGGGGGTTGCCACATGTTTCAAAAAAAAAAAAAAAAAAAAAAAAAAATCTTCTTCTAAATAATGGCCGTAGTATTTCCCTTTTCGTTCTTTGTTTCGGCATAACCGCGGTACTTTGAATATTGAGGCAATATTCATTTCTAAGTGTGGAAATTCTCACGAATTTTATCATATAATTATACCAATTCCCGTTTTGGCCAAAATTTTTTTGGAGTAAGTGTTTTACACTTTCTCATTTGGTTATCGATCCGCCATATACGTAAGACAAAAGGATTGGCTAATCCGAGAGCAAGCGGCTCTTGGTAAAGATTTCTCAAATCCGTTTATATGGCTTGCAATTTGCCCAAAATTGTATGGTATTCACCACCATATCCTAAAAAGTGAAGAGTTGGCTAGCACAAGATTATGGCTTGTGGTAAAGGCGATGGAAAAACCATAATTGGTAATCACTCACCAAAGATAATATTGATAATTTATCTAAGAGTTGGCTAGTCCAAGAGCAAACGACTCTTGGTAAAGACAAAATCAAATCAGTTGGAAGTCGGTGGTTTGCTCAAAATCACATGGTTATCGGTGTACCATGGTTCTTACTTGAATCGAAACATTTGGCTACTCGAAGTAATGGCTTTTGGTAAAGAGTTTAAAATCCATTATGTTTTCTCAAATCATTGCTAGGGACTAGCAATATCTCGATATGGGGATTGATGAGTGTGTAAATACTCGTCATTTTGTACAAAATAAGCGCAAATTCATCCGAAAACACTCGAAACACATCAAAATGATCAAAATATCACAAATCGATTGTTTTATGTGTTTTAAATGCAAAATATCAAAATCGGATGAAAAACATATCAAATTTGCAAAAATTGCGGTTTAGTCCCCAGTTTCAAAAATAGTCCCTGAGTCAAAATTTCAAAAGAAAAATCATCAAAGGTCCTTTTTAAATCATAACTTGTCAAATTTAATCCTTTGGTGAAAAATGTGAAAAGTTTGAGAAATTTACAAAAATGGTCCTTCAACTTTCAAAATTGGCAGAATTGGCCCCTGGAAAATGTGAAAATGGCAACTTTGGTCCTTGAACTATTGATACTTGTCAATTTCAGCCCTTGCATCAACTTTGCAGATTTGGCAGTTCTAGTCCCTACAGTTTCAGAAATGGCAAGATAAGTCCTTGATGATTTTAAACCCTTTCACACCACTTGGACTTGTCATATCTATTTTTGACCCTGCCACTGATTTTTGAACCCCTGCCATTGGACCCCCCTTTTATTAAAATAGCAGTCAAACCCATTTGACTACCCTTTCCCTCCCACTTCACGGGTTACCCACCATATCCATCATTGCCCCAGCCCTGCAACTCCCTGGAGAGTGTTGAGCGTTGTTGCATGAGAGCAATAGCACTTTATTATCACGATGCAGAGGATTTTGTTGAATTCAAAGCCATAGTCGGATAATTGAGATCTCATCCATAAGATTTGAGGCACAACAAGATGACATGGCTATGTATTCACCTCGTAGAAATAAAGTACTCATTTGCTTCTTTGAAGACCAGCTCACAAGCTTATCACCCCGAGCACCTCGGGCGTCTTGACGTGTATCTTGACAACTTTGCATGATCGGCTTGCATAGGCCGTTAGTGACATCTGGGGTGTCCTTGGTACCATAGTCCCATATTGATGGTTCCTTGGAGATACCGAAGACCCGTTTAAGCGCTTCAAGGTGCTTTTTAGTAGGCTTGCAGGTATCTAGCACACACAACGGCCGAACAAGATGTGCGGTCTACTAGCGTTGAGATACATCGAGGATCCAATCATACTTGATATTCGTTTGGTCAATCATGATCCACAGAGGTCCTCATCTAGTTTGGTTCGGTCAATCATGGGGGTGTCAGAGGTCCATGAATCAAATCCAAATTTCTTTAAAATCTCATTGCATATTTAGATTGATTTATGAAAATGCCTCGGGACTTTGTGAAATTTGTAATCCCAAGAAAATGACATTTGTCCATCATTGACATTTGAAACTTTGAACTCATTTCATTAAAAAGTCCAATTCCATTGGGGCGAGGCAAAATAATATCATCAACGTAAATTTGAACATGAATTAAATGTTTGCACGACTTAGTGAACAATGTAGGATCAACTCCTTTGGGAATCCGGATGATGAAGAAACTTTGTATGTTCATACCATGCCCTTGGAGCTTGCTTTAACCGTAAAGAGCCTTCTTGCGATAAGCGTGAGTAGGATGCTCTTGGTTCAAAATCCTTGAGTTGGGCGGCGTGGCGACTTCTTTAGATCTCCGTTGAAATGCCGTCTTTACATCCATCGATAAACTACCATGTTCTTACTAGCGGCATTAGCGAAAAGATTGATTGCCCGATTGACAATTGGAGCAAATTCTTCAAAGTCTACCCTCCTCTTGCGATATCCTTTGAACTAATCGAGCCTTGTTCTTCAACACATCACCATGCTCATCAAGTTTTACTTTGAAGATCCATTTAGAGCTATAATCGCCGATCGGCGTACTAGCTCCCGTACATCAAACGTCAAACTCATGAATTTCATCTTGCGGCATTGAACCATATCTTCATTCATAGGGTTTTAACATCTTTTGGTTCGATCTTAGATAGTATGGAGTTGAAAAGCACCCGCATCGGTTGGAGTTGTTTCGGGTTTGGGGGAGGTTACCAATGATGTTGTCTAAGGGTGATCATGAGTCCATTTTACGAGGTGTTCGTGGCGGTTGTTGTGGGCCGGGGTGGCGGTCGATGTCTCTAAGAAGATGGTTCGATGATGATTGGGAGTAGCAAATATGTTTTCAAATGGAGCATCTTCGGGGGTAGAAAGGATTAACTTCATCATTGATGCGAAACATTTCCATGATGTACATTTGAAGAATGATGATTTGTTGATGAGGCGAAGGATCGGGGGTGCTTTTGACTTAAAGATATTGAGGCGAAGGATTGACTTATTCCGGAATCTGAGCATCCTCATTGTGGGATCGGCACCTCATTAGTAATTGAATCATCTGATTCATCAAACATAGGATCAAACAATTTCTTTACATCATCGGATGGAGGTACATATGGAGTTTCTTGAGAGGAGTTTGGAACAAGGATGAACCAATGGGTGTTTTAAGTCGGGTGTGGAGTGTCCGGGCCATTTGACGGTCGACTCATCAAGCGTCCGTGAATTGTTTCCATGATATTTGGGTTCTTTTTTGTAGATTGGTATCCCTTTTGTTTGATGCATATCCTACAAATACTCCAATGGACTTTTTTAAGTTTGCCTAAGTCTTGACCTCATTAGTTGGATAACCATGCACCAAACAGAAGGAAAGATAGATTAGGTTTTCTGTTGTGGACAAGTTCATATGGAGTTTTCCATGACGGTGTGGTCGGGGAATGATTTTGTGTGTAGCCCACGTAATTTCTTAAGGAAAATTGGAACCTTTGAGTATATCGGCATTGTTCTAGGGCTTCAACAAAATGCGATTTAGTCTTTCAACTACACCGTTACATTGAGGGGTTCGTGGAACCTTCTTTGATGGTGATTCCAACGCTTTCATAGAATTCCTAAGTTGTTTGTTGACAAACTCGGTTCCATTTATTACGATAATTGACAATTTTGTTTAGTCGAACCCGGGTTTTGATGAGTTTGATGATGATATCGGGTTTCATCCTTTGTCCAGAACTTGACCCGGTGAATCTAGGTAATCATCAACCCAACCTATTTCTTCCCAAAATTTACGCCCCTCTTGGTCCATAAATCCATATGAATCATATGAAGAACCGTGAGGTTAGTAGGTTTGGGTTTATGGGCATACTTCTTCTTTTCCCAATTGACATGCTAAACAAAGATGATCCTGACTCCACAGGCCTCCACCTCTACCATCATCACCTACATCCCCCCTCCAAACACAAAGAGCCAAGATAGCATTTAATGCACCCCATACCTACCCTGCCCACCTTAGCTGTTAAAACCAAAAATTGGCGCCAAAATCTCTTTAAACGGCTAGGATTAACTTGGATGATCCAAGGGTCATTTTTATTGCTGGGAATTATTCAGATGGAGGAGAGAGAGACTTGGGTGTATAAAAGGCCAAGAAAAGCAAGAAGAAAAGAGTTAGCATTTATTTTTTTACAATGTATGTCGAATTGTAGTTTAAATTGTCTTAAATAACTTTCATCTGTATTTCTAAGCTTATTTTGTATCCAATAACAGTATTTAAGTGTGTACAACTCTTTTTAAGTTTGAATTGGAAGTAATGTTCAGTTTCATAATTTGTACCTACTGTTGAGATTTTGATTTTCAAACTCTTGTGCTTAAACTTTCAACAAACTTAATACAGTATTAAACTAGCTTATAGAAGCTTATTAAAGCTTTGTATAAGCTTAAACTTCAGTTTTAGTCACTTTTGGGCCTTGGTCAATATAAGTCAACTTAAGCAGAAATGGTGCAGCTTATTGGACAGGGTTGAGGCAAGCTTGGAATTGGGTTTGATAGGTTCATTTAAGCTTTTCATAGCTTATTGTGAACTTGTTACTTGTTTTAATCTCATAATCACAAAAATCTCATGTTCACATCAGATACTACGATCTTGGTTCAGTCTGCGATTTTGGATGCGGAATGGATGATCGATGGTTGGATTGGGGTGATTATAAAATTGGAATTGGATTAGTATTAGGGGTTGTTAGGTTAGAGTACTTTTGGTTCAACTTTGGCAAGCCACGGTGGCTAGGTATTTTGTAAGTTTCAATTACGCTTTGATCATTTAACTGTTGCTTAAACACATTGTTAAGTGCTCATTGGTACTATTTGAATTGTGTTTGATGTTTGTTTAGTATCCTCTGGTCATTATCGCTATCTAGTTCTATAATGAGTAGCTTAAGTAGTGTTTGGCATAGTTGATTTATACGTGTTAGAGTAGCTAATCGGTTAGTGGTAATTGATGCTTGTTTAAATAGTCATTTGATAGTCATTTGAGGCAATTGTTTGAATATAACTCATTAAGTCAAATCAAGCTTGAATCGATCTAGTGAAAGAATACTTTGAAACAGATTGGTCATAAGTCGCATTTGGTTCAATATTGTTAGACACGGCTTTTGGATATCATATTTAGTGTTAAAACATCTTAATCAGTTCATAAGTTTGGATTAAAACTCGGTTTGGTCAAAGTTCATGTGTTTTCTTCAATATTCAAATCGATTCGGTTTCAACAAAACTGTGAATCAAATCATTGCTTCATTTCTAAGATTCGATGTTTGAAACTTTGGAATTTACAAGTTAAAGCGGTCTAAATTTGAGAATCACTTTTGGTAAACTCGGTTCAATCCTTTTAAGCTCCATAAAAGCTTTTCTTTTGGGTACATAATCCTGCGAGAACTCTCGATTACTGAGAGTTTTTCTCGATTCTTCTGACGGTGTACAAAGCTCAAGAGAGCTTATCATAGTCTTATTTTGGTACATATACTCACCCGGTCCTTTACAAGTTCCAATTGGTAGTTTTTGTTTGAGCTTATTTTGAGGCTTGTGCATGAGCTTAAACTTGCCAATCGAACTGTTTAACTTGGAATTCATAGACATCAAATCTTTGCTATCTTGTGATTACGTGGTTGTAGCTTGTTCTTCTTAGTTGCATTAGGGTACATTTTGCATATTTGAGCTTCTGTAATAGATTGGTGCTTGTTGTGTCACCGTAGCTTATTTTAGTGCTTATTCGATAAGCACTTGAAAAGCGATTCGATTTCTACACACAAGTGCTGTTTTCCATTTTCTCATATTCCTAGTATTAATTTAGACTTTTCCGAAATTTTCAGATTTTTCTAAGTTGTTTAGCTATTTTCCTAATTTAAATTAGTTTTTAATCATTTTAATTAGCTTTTAATATAAAAAATCCGAAAAGGTTCAAAAAAATAATTTTCAATTTTATTAAGTTTAGATAAATATAAGAAGTGAAAAAGTAATTTTCAGATTTTTCTTAGTTTATTTGGTAATTTTAGTAATTTAAATAGTTTTTAATAGTTTAAAATTCATAAAAAATAGAAAAATAATCGAAAAATACAAAAATAGTTTTGAAAATTCTAGTTTGATATTTTAGACTTTTCCATTTCATAGTTTTATTTTTCTAGCTTTGTTTCCTATTTTCTTGTATTTTAGTTAATTATTAAATAGTTAAAATAGTTTTAATTAATAATAATTAGATAATTAGTGATAAAATAGTTTTCTTTTTCTAACAAGTTTCTTTTATCATTAGGATTGTAAAATATCATTTCATATTTTTAGGGTTAATATTGATTTAGTTTCACGTTTTTAATTTGTGCGTCGTAGATTTTAATTCGGTTTTATAAAACATAAAACAAAAACATCATTGTAAAAATAGTGATAGCGTTTATTTAATAGATTTTATCTTTTAGATTTCCTTTAATTTGTATTTAAGCCGTTATAATCTGTTGGCTTTTCCGTAGTTTTAATAATCATCAAATCCTTTTACATTTCAAACTCCTCGATCATCGTGTCGTTTGATAAATCATTGAATAGCTCATTTGGGACATAACGACCCGGGAGACTCTATACTCTCGGATCTTCATTGATTTCGTGCTTGGCGTTTTAGGTTTTCTTACGCTTGCGTGAGAGAACTTAACCAGTTTCTTGCGCATCACTAGGACACTTTAATTCGTAAATCCAGCAACTCGTCGATCCGTTTACCCAAATGAACCCCTCACATGAAGTTCCCTAGTGTTGTAGTGCTCAATACGTAAAACATGTATTTTAATTACTTGATTATATGATATATTAAGAGTTTATAAATACAATAAATAAACTAACAAAGTTTATAAGTATTTAAATAATTTTGAGTTATATATATATACTTACCTTAAAATAGAATGCTTGAGTATTATGGAAAATAAAATATTAGCAGACTTGACGTAGAATTTGCAATCTTGAAAACCCAAGGCTATTAGAAGATTATAACAACGCCTTCTTGAGAACCCGAAGAATAAAGAAGATTATAACAACGTCTTTTGGAGACTTGAAGATATTTGAAGATTATAACGACTCTTTCTTGAAAACTTCCAAGAACGAAGATCAAACGCTAGTTTTCTTCAAGAACACATGAATGTTCTTACAAGATCTATAAGAAATGCCTTAGGGTTTTAGGACTTTGATAGATAAAGAGAGGAGGCTGCAAGAAATTATGTAGTTTTAGCTTGGTATTTATAGGATGAGAAAAATAGTTAACTATTAGGTTAAAAACTAACCATGGTTAAGTTATATACTTGGCAAGATCTTAGGAATGAATGGCCATGATCAAACCATGTGTCTAGGAGGCTTCCTTGAGAAGCCTTATGAGAAGGTTAAGAGTTTTGGTTTTTCATCTTGTGTTTACGGAGTGAGTTTTAGTCTCGAAAATCGCTAACGGTAAGTATTTAATTCATGAAACGTAAAATCGGGTATCGTAAAAATATGAAACTTATAGGAATGATTAAACTCATCATTATACTCCATCTAAAAATATAAAATGAATGATAAGTCTTATTGGGTGCAAAAAACGCTTAAAAGGCGGAAACACGGGTCAAAAGCGTAAAATGCAATTTATCGAAAAGAGCGAGATTTCGGAGAAATGACCGTGAATTTATTTAGAGTAGACTAAAATTAGTCTAAAGTGATATGAGATGTTAAAATGTGTTTTTCGTCGTACGTGGGATAACTTAATGATTATACGTGAAGTTTACAAGTTCTGCAATTTTAAGCAAAAGTGTAGAACGTACAAGGTTAATTTCTTTATGGTCAAAGGAGGAGGGAAATATGTTTGACTTTTCCAAAAATGTAAAAGTTTCTAAAAATCTTAGGAAATCTGATGCGAGAATGGTTAAGTCTCGGTCTCGTAGAATTGTTTAAAACGTAAGTTTAGTTTAAATGCAGCAGGTTTATTTGGTAACATAAAATAAATCTTAAAAATTCTCAAATTAATCATGAGTTATCTAAAAATTAACCTGATGTGAGGAAAATTATCAGAGTTGATTTTCGTTATGCGCGTGATGTTTAAACGATGTACCTTCTAAAATGAAACTTTTAAATAGATGTTTTCTTAATAACTTTTGCGAAAATGATCTAACGATTGTCGAACTCTCAGGTCATTACTAAAATAATTTATCTTACGAGAATGTGAAATAAAAATTTCGGGAGTGAATAGTAAAAAGTGAATAGTAGCCGTGAATAGTAAAAATGAATAGTGACCTGAAAATGCGAATTGTTACATATTTCTTGCTTTTTCCCAATTGACATGCTGAACAAAGATGATCCTTTTCATACTTTAATCTGGGTAAGCCTCTTACAAGATCCTTTCTGGAAATATTATTAATGGTGCCGAAGTTCAAGTGATTGAGGCGACGATGCCATAACCATGACTTTGTTTTGAAGCCTTTGACAAAGAAGCGAGTTGGAAGACTTCATCATGTCTTCGATAGAGATGGTGTATAGATTTGAACCACGAGTTCCTCTTAACAATTCCACACCATCAAGTTCTCTAACGACACAAGTATGTTTTCTAAAAGCCACTTCTAGATCGGAATCACGAATTGACCAACGAGAAAACAAGTTATGACCAAGACCTTCAACAAAATATACCACGGAGATAACACTTTTACCAACAACATAGTCTCCATAACCCATAATTGCCCAAAATGGTCGTTCCCGAATCTATGATCCCATGAATTTACTCACGAAGTTCATGAGCATGACGATCTCCGGTCATCGCTTGGAACATCCACGAGTCCGGTACCACGAGCGATTTGAGCGATCTGCAGTTGAACACAGACAAAAATGGATAACGGATATGTAAAGCCCCTTTTATCACGTATACCTTATCACAACTTAAGACACGAACACACTTTATGCATAAACCACAACAGTTACGCACAAATAAGAATAGAAAGATGAAGAGAAGAACTTGGTGACTTGATGTATATGGATCGTGTATGTTTAGAGAGATAAAGGAAAGAAGATGAAAACAATATTCATATGAAACACACACACACACACACTCAAGCACACCCCTCAAATGAGACTTTGAGGGGATTATATAGTACAAGACAAAGGATGCCCTAAGGCTTGGCCATGGGCCGTATATGGGCTTGGACATGGATTGGGTTACAAGAACTTCTACAAGGCTAGCTTAACATAACTATTAGCCATTTAGCTTAGCCCAATCCACGAGCCCGTTGACTATTCTATCACGATATCTAACACACGTTACAAAGTTCCTAAACGTGAATGACCATCACTTCTAATAAAAACTATTAAGGCTAACAATCTCCCCCTAAGGGGTGGTCATTCAAAAGATGCTCCACTTGATAAGATCTTTACTTTCCTTGAGTTTGAACTTTGCGTGTAGATATAGAATAGTCTTGATTCATTGTTCCTTCATGCTTTGTGATTAGTTAATGTGGTTGTCTGCCGTTGTCAACTTCATTGGTTAGGTGTCTCCACGCCTTTCTCCACCTTGATCACACTTCTATTTGTCTTTTGGTTACCAATGATGTAGTTCTCGAGTCTTTAAACTTTGTAGATTCTTTGACATTGACGAAGAATCATCTTAACCTTTTGTTGCCTTTGATTTTGATGAGAACTTTCATGTGTTGTTAGTATGAGCATGTGGAGAGTTTGCACGATCAATCCGCTCCGGAGCTTCCATAAGAAGAAAACATAAAAACAGGTTAGTAATAAGCGGATTCCGGCACTTACAAGTTTGAATTTTGAGGGTGTTAACAACATGGTGTGAAAACACGTCTCTAATTCTCACAGAGGCCGTTCTGAGCCTGAGTCCCACAAGTGAGGTAGCGATGTGCGAAATACACCTCTGATTCGGATGAGTCGAGGTACACCAAGCATCACCTGTTGTAGACCATTTGAGACACACTAAGCGTAATCCACGGGGAGTTACCGAGTGACCGCTGTGGTTTGCTTGATGTTGACCACAGCGGAGTTTTGTCACAATTCTCAATTTCCGGTCATTTCTCAAACTCAATATTCATCATATTAGTTCATGCATGGTTTTGCATTTCACGTTAAACGCATAATTACTTATTAAATAAACGCTATCGCGTAAATAATTATTTTGAACAATTGATCCGATACTTCCAAAATTTATCACAATATATTTTTATACTCATATTAAGTCTATAAAAATAATATTATGAGTTTACCCAATGTTTTAAATTTATTTCGTATATAAATTGTTATGTTTATATAAATTACGACGTTTTTCTTAAATTCAACCCGATAAATATTTATTCACTCAAATCTTTCAAGAAATGTATTTTATAATTTTTATGACCTTAATATATTTTATCTTGACCCGTTCAAATTTATTTTTATCTAACGCTACTCTAAATACTCAAATGTGTATACAATTCAACACTTAACTTCAATTAACTTACATTTGATTATACTTATACATTTAATTACCACAAAATACTACTTGGTCTTTTTCTTTCTTTGAATGTCGACCAAAGGGGGGGATGACTCATTAAATTTGCTAAAATATCTTCTCAAGTGTATGTATTATACTTATATTATCCAAACTCATTTCACTCATTCATTTTGCAAAGTAAAAATCAAAACCAATTCTCTTCTCTCTCAACACCATAACCGGCCATCCAAGGGGACCAAGAAGGAGGATCATCAAAATTTTCTAATCAAGTTTTTATTACTCTAGTTACTCTCTTGATTAAGGTTTTGAAATAAAAACCTTGGGTGATTAGGATTAACCCTTTTGTTCTCATAAACCTCATCATGTATTCTAGTAAGCATCTCATGTCCATTTTTCATCTTTCATATTCATTTCATATTCATTTCATCATATTTGAGCAAAAACATGCAAGTCATATGATGTTGTACCACTTTTTCATTGATTTTTAAGAGTTATGAATATATAAGTCATCCTATAATTACCCCTTGTTATATATTATTTTGGTGATGTCTAGTAACCCATGACACCCTAAGAAGGTGTATGGTAAGATTAGAATAACCGGAGTTGTTTTAATGGGTTAGAATAGGTTTGGTGCGAAAAACTCATTTCGACAAGTTTGCAAAAGGGTCTGTCCTTATTTTGAAAATCTGGAAAATCCGACAGTGGGTATAATATTTTGGGCTAAATATTTAGAAAATACACTTTAAAAAGAAAACGTGGCCGCTTGAACGGTTAAAGCGGAGCTATAACGAAGAAGTTATGAATTTTTCAAGTTGGCGACGAAAACTATAATTTTCGGAAATTTCAGGCATGAAAATGTCACCCTTTACGAGTCAAAATGAAACTTAGGTGTTATAAATTATGTCGACTTGTCAAAAATATATTAGTATACTTTGATACGAATCTAAGGACATATAAAGCGTGAAAGCGGATTTGTAACGATTAAATTATACACGTTTTTACAAAGTTGCCGTAACTTTATTATACAAGAAAAACTATATTAATTCTAATAGGCAAGTGTTACGGCAAAACAAGTCACCTTGTTGGAGGTCGTTTTTAACATTGATATAATACTTTTTATAACGGGATGTCTTCTAGTAAAAGTAAGTTCGCCTAGCCTATTTTCCAAAATGTCCAACCGTTTGTCAAGCGGAGTTATAACGAATAAAATATAGTCACTCAAACTTTGCCGGAAACCACCCTTAAACTATATTTTTGGACTAAAGTACCATACTTAATCTATATTTTTCTTTGTGATCGAGACCTCTAGGATGGAAACTTAAATACTAAAACATTGAGATAATGATACAAGCTTTCCAAAACTGTTGAGTTCGTTTTTCTTAACACTCGGTGAGCACCATTTTGCAACTATTATAGGAGATTGTTTCAACGTAACTACTTGTAGAGTATTTTTAATCTGACGGGATGTCATAAACATATTTTGACGATAAACATTATTTCCAAAAGCGTAAAAGTGGTATGAATATCATATGAAGTTTGCATTCACGACAACATATCATAACTCAAGTCATAACTTTCATTTTAGGTCGCGGATAGTTTCCGAGCCTCATTTTCGTGCACTTTATTTTGTTAGCATATCAATCATACCAGGTGAGTTCATACCCCGCTTTGACTCGTTTAAATTCTTATAAACTATTTGGGGCGAGATACATGCTTATTTATCAAAACATATAAACTCTTTTGCAAACAACATTACTTATACTTTAGACTTGGTGCGTGTAGTGACTAGACTTAAACAAACATCCCATCATTTATATGTTGGAAGGCCATTTATTTGGATACGTTAACGTGAGTCGTTGGAGGAACATCCATCATTTATATGTTGGAAGGCCATTTTATGGATCTGATTAACGTGAGTCGTTGGAGGAACATCCCAACACGAGTTGTTGGAAGACCCTGTGGTGACATTTATACTTTTAACTACCTTAATCGCATATTCATGATTGTCATTCTATTTTAGGCAATGGGTTGTGAACACACAGTTGCAAGTTTTGTATGGACGGAACTTGGGCCGAGTGGATTTACAATGCCTTTGCTGTGTGAACATTTCTCAAAGTATTTCAGATCATTTTATCACAAACTTATGAACTCACCAACCTTTGTGTTGACACTTTTTAGCATATTTATCTCAGGTCATAAGGCGATAGCATTTCATGGAGCTTTTGGGTCACATGGCATACATTGGAGTCTTGTGCTTTTAACAATTACCATTCGATATGTTTAGTAAACCTTTATGTATTATCAAACTTTGGAATCTCATGTGTTGTAAACCTTAACTTATTTTAATCGAATGGTAAACTCTTTAAAACGTCTCATTATAGAGGTCGTTTTCTTTATCCATACTTTGTGCTATGACGTCATACCCCAATGACACTATCGTTCACTGCGATGTTTTGGGGTGTGATGATTGGTATCGAGACTTGGTTATAGAGAACTAGGTTGCATTTAGTTCCTAGACTATAATCGCTTTCACGGCGATCCTTTCGTTTCCTATCGCCTTACACACTTTTCGTGCGCATATGTTTTCTTAGATATTTCTTCTAGAACCACCTCATTAGATAACGTAGTTTTCTTGTACCGATAGGGGAGTCCCAAAATCTAGTCAAGTCATTAAAAATATGGAGCTCAGTAATGAGCATTTATCTAACTTGATCTCGTGACAGTTCTTGTTTGATGAGACACGAGATCGAGCTAAATAAGTGTTACTATAAAGCTGTATAGATTTAATGATTTTGCCCGAGGATGGGAGTTCTCTTAAGGATATTTTGGGAACTCTGGCGACCAAACCTCATAGTGACTTTAGCACCTAAAGGAATTTCCTATACACCAAGTCGACTCTCCATAGATACCTACCCTAAATTCCTCCTCCACCATTTAGAATCGGATGATGGAATGGCTACTTGTTTGATAACACCAATCGAGAGACATGTATGCTTGGTGGTATGTACGTGTGAAATGAGGCAATTATAATTATGGTGGCCAACATAATTATAAATGCGTCACAACCTCGTGGACATATGCGACCATATATGTAGATCGGTGTGGGCACATAGGAACCAATTTGTGGCGTGTTATTATGTTTGAGGGCGTTAAGTATAGACATTGGGCATTCAACGGTTCTTTCCTTGCAGAGATCATGGCACCAAAGAGGGTAACATGCAGCAATGGCCGGGCGGTGCGGCGCAAAGGGTGGAAGGGCGGTGGCGTGGAGGTAGAGAAGGCGGTAACGACATGGGTAACAATGACAACAACATCGTGAAACCCGACTTTGCCGCCATCATCGCTCAACAACTTCAAATCTTGCTTCCACTATTGTCACACAAGTTAGAAACCATATGAATAACTCGGAAACCGCTGGGACAGGAATGGCGGCGCCAACAATGTAGTTAGCGATATGCTAACAACACCAATAACAACAACAACAACGAATTGGATGCACATATAAGGAATTTTCGGCATGCAAACCGGTGGAGTTTGATGGTATAGGAGGTGCCTTGGCGTATACTCGATGGGTAGAAAAGCAGTCGATGATCGACATCGACAATTGTGCCACACATCGGAGGGTAAAGTATGTTTGCTTGCTTGCTATCGGGGAAGGCATTGACATGGTGGAACACATGCTCTGGCTAGGGGCGCGAGAAGCAATCTGGTATGACATGGGACGAATTTAAGGCGTTATTGAAAGAGGAGTCTTGCCGGACAATGAAATCGAACTGGAAGATGAATTTTATCACCACTCCATGATAGGGGATGGTCACGCACCTATCTGACCGATTTCATGAGTTAGCCAAACTAGTTCCTCATCTAGTTACCCCCGAGTCCAAGAGAATCTCGAGGTACATATATGGTCTTGTCCTCAAACCGTGGGCCTGTGAAAACTCTTGAGCCGTCTACAATACAAAGTGCAATATTGAGAGGGAACCCTAACGAGATGAGATGGTGAAATGGGACTTTGAAGAGCGTGACAAGAGGAAAGAATCGAGTGGATCGAGTGAGATGGATGTGGTAGCGAGACAACAAGAGAGCAAGAGTTTTGTGGCAACTGATGCTGAACAAAGAGAGTATCTGGTACACATCCCAAATGTGCCAAATGTGCTTATCATCACCCAAGTCCAAGCCTTGCCGCTTATGTACAATTTGCAATCAGTCGAGCCATTTTTCAAGCCGTGTAGAGGCGTGCAAGACCGATAACAACGGTTAACGTGGGCAACATGAGGAATAACCAAAGGACTTGCTTTGAATATGACCCGAATCACTTCCGGAATAATTGTCCTCAGTTGAATAAGCCACCGATGCAAGCTAATCTAGCTGTGGCAATTGAAGGAAATAACCCAAACCCTGTACTCAATATCAGTCCACCCCGACCTCGAGCATTTTATTTAGGAACTGAGGCAGCCCGCAATGCATAACTGGTACGTTTTCCCTAGACCATTAAGTGATCCACCGCATTATTCAGATTCAGTGAGTCTCATTAGATAAGAAACCTAGACGTGTAAGTTTTGGCATAAGCACTTTGACCATACACCTTGATTTCGCGAAACCTAAGGGTAGACCTTTATGTATCATCGATTGAATCACGAGGACGTGATTCCTCTGACATGGGAAGAATGTCACAATTCTCAATTTCCGGTCATTTCTCAAACTCAATATTCATCATATTAGTTCATGCATGGTTTTGCATTTCACGTTAAACGCATAATTACTTATTAAATAAACGCTATCGCGTAAATAATTATTTTGAACAATTGATCCGATACTTCCAAAATTTATCACAATATATTTTTATACTCATATTAAGTCTATAAAATAATATTATGAGTTTACCAATGTTTTAAATTTTTCGTATATAAATTGTTATGTTTATATAAATTACTGACGTTTTCTTAAATTCAACCCGATAAATATTTATTCACTCAAATCTTTCAAGAAATGTATTTTATAATTTTATGACCTTAATATATTTTATCTTGACCCGTTCAAATTAATTTTTATCTAACAGCTACTCTAAATACTCAAATGTGTATACAATTCAACACTTAACTTCAATTAACTTACATTTGATTATACTTATACATTTAATTACCACAAAATACTACTTGGTCTTTTTCTTTCTTTGAATGTCGACCAAAGGGGGATGACTCATTAAACTTGCTAAAATATCTTCTCAAGTGTATGTATTATACTTATATTATCCAAACTCATTTCACTCATTCATTTTGCAAAGTAAAAATCAAAACCAATTCTCTTCTCTCTCAACACCATAACCGGCCATCCAAGGGGACCAAGAAGGAGGAGCATCAAAATTTTCTAATCAAGTTTTTATTACTCTAGTTACTGTCTTGATTAAGGTTTTGAAATAAAAACCTTGGGTGATTAGGATTAACCCTTTTGTTCTCATAAACCTTATCAAGTATTCTAGTAAGCATCTCATGTCCATTTTTCATCTTTCATATTCATTTCATATTCATTTCATCATATTTGAGCAAAAACATGCAAGTCATATGATGTTGTACCACTTTTTCATTGATTTTTAAGAGTTATGAATATATAAGTCATCCTATAATTACCCCTTATTATATATTATTTTTGGTGATTTCTAGGAACCCATGACACCCTAAGAAGGTGTATGGTAAGATTAGAATAACTTCGGAGTTGTTTTTAATGGGTTAGAATAGGTTTGGCGCGAGAAAAACTCATTTCGACAAGTTTGCAAAAGGGTCTGTCCTTATTTTGAAAATCTGGAAAATCCGATGGTGGGTATAATATTTTGGGCTAAATATTTAGAAAATACACTTTAAAACAAAAACGTGGCCCCTTGAACGGATTAAAACGGAGCTATAACGAAGAAGTTATGAATTTTTCAAGTTGGCGACGAAAACTATAATTTTACGGAAATTTCGGCATGAAAATGTCACCCTTTACGAGTCAAAAATGAAACTTAGGTGTTATAAATTATGTCGATTTGTCAAAATATATTAGTATACTTTGATACGAATCTAAGGACATATAAAGCGTAGAAAAGCAGTTTGTAACGATTAAATTATACACGTTTTTACAAAGTTGCGTAACTTTATTATACAAGAAAAACTATATTAATTCTAATAGGCAAGTGTTACGGCAAAACAAGTCACCGTGTTGGAGGTCGTTTTTAACATTGATATAATACTTTTTATAACGGGATGTCTTCTAGTAAAAGTAATTTCGCCTAGCCTATTTTCCAAAATGTCCAACCGTTTGTCAAGCGGAGTTATAACGAATAAAATACAGTCACTCAAACTTTGCCGGAAACCACCCTTAAACTATATTTTTGGACTAAAGTACCATACTTAATCTATATTTTTCTTTGTGATCGAGACCTCTAGGATGGAAACTTAAATACTAAAACATTGAGATAATGATACAAGCTTTCCAAAATTGTTGAGTTCGTTTCCTAACACTCGGTGAGCACCATTTTGCGACTATTATAGGAGATTGTTTCAACGTAACTACTTGTAGAGTATTTTTAATACGACGGGATGTCATAAACATATTTTGACGATAAACGTTATTTCCAAAACGTACAAGTGGTATGAATATCATATGAAGTTTGCATTCACGACAACATATCATAACTCAAGTCATAACATTCATTTTAGGTCGCGGATAGTTTCCGAGCCTCATTTTCGTGCACTTCATTTTGTTAGAATATCAATCATACCAGGTGAGTTCATACCCCGCTTTGACTCGTTTAAATTCTTATAAACTATTTGGGGCGAGATACATGCTTATTTATCAAAAACATATAAACTCTTTTGCCAAACAACATTACTTATACTTTAGACTTGGTGCGTGTAGTGACTAGACTTAAACAAACATCCCATCATTTATATGTTGGAAGGCCATTTATTTGGATACATTAGCGTGAGTCGTTGGAGGAACATCCCATCATTTATATGTTGGAAGGCCATTTTTATGGATACATTAGCGTGAGTCGTTGGAGGAACATCCCAACACGAGTTGTTGGAAGACCCTTGTGGTGACATTTATATTTTTAACTACCTTAATGCGCATTTTCATGATTGTCATTCTATTTTAGGCAATGGGTTGTGAACACACAGGTTGCGTTTTTGTATGGGCGGAAGTTGGGCCGGGTGGATTTACAATGCCTTTCTTTGTGTGAACATTCTCAAAGTATTTCGGATCATTTTATCACAAACTTATGAACTCACCAACCTTTGTGTTGACACTTTTAGCATATTTATCTCAGGTCATAAGGCGATAGCATTTCATGGGGCTTTTGGGTCACATGGCATACATTGGAGTCTTGTGCTTTTAACAATTACCATTCGATATGTTTTGTAAACCTTTATGTATTATCAAACTTTGGAATCTCATGTGTTGTAAACCTTAACTTATTTTAATCGAATGGTAAACTCTTTAAAACGTCTCATTATAGAGGTCGTTTTCTTTATCCATACTTTGTGCTATGACGTCATACCCCAATGACACTATCGTTCGACTGCGATATTTTGGGGTGTGACAAGTTTCCATTCAATCATCAAGATCACAGATGTGAAACTTCTCATAAGTGTTACGGCGGTTGCTAAGATCTGCGTGGGACTCTAGAATATATCACTTGTGTCCTTATTGATGAACAACAAGCGATGTCATGACAAGTGTTCCTATGAGATCTTTTATGAATCTCGTGGCTCTAGACTCAATAGTGCATCTTGGTTTTCTGACGGAGACTAGGGAGAGGGTCTCCTTATTCAATACCAACGATCTCTAAGAAAAGTCGATAGATTATGTAGGGTTCCGGTGAGAATGAAACAAATCCCTTTTAGGAGGAATTGAGTGGCTAGAAGGTTTAGTGCGGTCGTCCTTTGGGTCCATGGCGTCTTGGTCTTCAATACCAGTGTCATCTAGTGATAACCATGAGCAGAGATGAATTGAACCCGTTTACGCCCTAAGGTTGAATATGGAGGCTATTTCTTTTCACCCTTTCTTTTACTTTTGTTTTAATTCTTGACCCCTTCTTTCTCCTTTCTCACATTACTCCTTTTTTTCAATCATTCCTAAGGACTTCTAATACTAACTATTTGTGATGTCCTTGGGTAGATCCCTCCGGTTCTGGCGGATCATAGGACGGATTTTCCTATCCTTAGTCACCTTATAACTCCATGACTGTCCTATTGTTGCCATAAAACCTTTTTCTTGAGAATCTCTCAAAGTGTTTTTGATAGAAAACATGTTTGGAACACTTTGAGAGTTTTATATTTTCAGAAACACTCCCCCTTCACATGTGCTTCTAAGTTTTGATGAAATCGCACATAGAGGTGAGAGTTCGCACTTTTGAATTGATCGACTTTAAATGAACAAGACCGATTCGAGACACATTTACATCACTAGAGAACTAGCTTGAAATTATTACCCGTTCTAGTCAAGTCCATAGAAAGTTTCTCGAAATGGTACATTTCGACTTAATTTCTCGTCAATTCATTGGTTACGATGAGTCGAGCTCTTTTGAGATTCAAACAACGATCATTAAACATTTTTGATCACATTTTAATCACGTTTTCTCCTCTCAAAATAGCATATCTATGATGTTTTGAAACAAAATGATTAAAAGATATGTTTTCGGAAAGCATTTGGAGAACCGGTTATGAATATTGGAACAATTTTGGTTTAATACTCCCCCTTAATGAAAGCATATTTTTCATACATAAAATTTAGAATCAATTAAGGGTTTAGAGGGAGTTATCTTGGTACCAAATGTGAGAGATTTTGAAAAATCTTTTTGAAAAATTTCGAATCAATGGTACGCAAGATGAAGATTTTAAAAAATATTTTGAAGATATTGAAGAAGAATTATCTTCATTTGTTTTAGGATAAGTGCTCGATATTTATGAAAATCGATTTTGCATAGCACTTTCCTTTCTTTAAAGATCGGGTTACAGTTTGAAGTAACTGCAAGCCATTATTTTGAAGTCCGGGTTTCGTACTGAAGTATACGAAAGCCATTATTGAAGAAATTTTGAGAAACGACATGTTTTAGAAAACATTTAGAGAACTCTCGCTCAAGTTTCTGTACATGCCCGTATCATTGTTGAATGACGTTTCTAGATACGTACAGAATATCGATTATACGAGAGACATGTCGTGAGAAGAATATTTTTGGATTTTTTGTTTTATATTGTTTTTGTATTTTTTTTTAAATTTTCTATTTTTGTATTTTTGTAACACCCCGCCTTATCTGACCACAATATTGTCCGCTTTGCACGTAGGCTCACGGCTTTGTTTTTGTGGCCTCATTTGAAGACTTCCGCCGGTCACCAAGCGATACTACTCTCACATGAGCACGCTTAGCGCGGTTCCTAAGAACTCCACCCGATGACCACAAAACAGCGTTGTGTCATTATAAAGGCGAATGTTATCTTATGAGCCCAAGATCTCTCCGGCCACGTACCGATGTGGGATTTGCCTAGGGTGTCACAATCACCCCCCCTTGGGACTCATCGTCCTCGATGAGGTTTGCCCCACCATCCCGAACGGCTCGGGAGTGGCTCGATACCACTTGTAACACCGCCTTGTCGACCACAATATTGTCCGCTTTGCGTGAGGCTTACGGCTTTGTTTTTGTGGCCTCATTTGAAGACTTCCCGACAGGTCACCCAAGCTAGTACTACTCTCATATGAGCACGCTTAGCGCGATGCCTAAGAACTCCACCGCGATGAGACCACAAAGCGCGTTGTGTCATTATAAAGCGAATGTTATCTTATGAGCCGAAGATCTCTCGAGCCGGCCGATGTGGGATTGCCTAGGGTGTCACAATTGCCTAGGGTGTCACAATTTTGTTTTTGTGATGGTTTTTCAAATTTTGTATTTTGTTTTTGATTTTATAAAAGAAATGGAAAATCAAAGATAGACGATAGAGAGAATGAAGAAAAGGAAGAGTTTACAGAATTGGAACCCTCTGATGAGCTGGGTTATGAGATATTTGATTCACCTGCAACCAAAGAAGAAGGGTTTTCACAAATAATAGTGTTAGAAGTACAAGATTCCTCACGGTGAGGGTGATCACTATCAACGGTTGTAGTGGTTTTGACTTCCTTAACTTGATGAGTTTCACTATTATCTGTGTTGGAGCAAGTATCAAAAATCTTTCCTGTGGGAATCCATCTAAGACCTACTTTGTTGAAAACTTTTCCCGTGGGTATCCACCTAAGGTAAGATCTAGGAGTTGTTTTCTTTTCAGATGCAGCGGAAGACTCATTTTGAGAGAAACTATGTCCTGAAGAGATCCACCTATTAGGTTTCCTTTTGATGTTCATCATGTCAACAGGTTTGTTTCGATTTGGTGTCTTAGTGGATTGTGCCTTGGCAAGAGAATTATCTTTCTTGAGATATTGTGAGACACATGCATCATGATTAGCTGAAAAGACACATTTTTTACATGTAGTATAGACAAATTCAATATTCTTGTTTAAAACAATGACTTTAACTTTGTCACTACTGTCTTTTGGAAATTGATTCTTGTTCAAAAAGACTTTGAATTCTAGTGTTGTTTTCTAAGGGCATATCATTTTCTTTTAACAACTACTCTTAGATGCAAGCCAATCCCTAGTCTTTTGTAGAGTGTTCCTAGGTAATGGTTTACTACTACTAGCGATTGCCTTGAAATCTTGTAGAATTCATTACCCTAGATGTTGCACCAAAAATTACGTCTTTTCGAGTCATGCCTTTTCCTAGCTTCTTCTAGATAGTGATTGTTGACCATGTCGTTAGAACCGACAAATTTTTAACAGATTTTGGTCACATTCCGTGTACTAGTCTTAGAAATGCCGGTGTAAACACTTTTCTTTATCAAAAAGGTTTTCAAAACCTTTGATAATTCTCTTTTAATAGGCAAAGACGTGGAGTAACTATTTTGACAAATCATGTTTCTCATTGACTTTTGGAGGAGGTGAGAAATAGACATTTTTGGTTTGAAAACCGGTTTGGGAACATTTGTTTTCTCCTCGGTCAATGGTTTTGCAAACTTAGTATCCATGACCTTTCCTTTTAGACTTTCCAACCGAGCTCTCAAAGATCATTTTGCTCTTGCATGTCCTTGTAGGCACGCTCATCTGACAGTTTGTCATACTTGCATTCCTCATTTTTCGATCAAGTTGTTTAAAATAGGACACATTTTCTTTTTCAAGTTTTTCAAGAGCATTTTCATATTTTGAAACAATTGCGGAGGTCTCAGACTGGAGTCTTTCATGATCTTCAACAGAGTATGTTTGTAAAATAATGGACATGATATCGGTAGTTATAACATCTTCGAAGAGAGAATCATTTAGATTTTCCAAAACTTTGATGTGTTCAACACTTTCATTAGCTTGCTTTACCAGGGATTTATGATCCTTGACAAAGTCAACTGTTTCTTTTAAAAATGCTTGTTCAAAATGAATTACCCTTGCACTGATTGCATTCAGCTGAGGGGCAATTTGAGTTTCAAAAAACTTTCTTTGTTCGATGTCAAAACTAGAGAACCAGTTGTTAGGGGTAATAGTGGTTTTAGTTTTAACAGTCTCTTGAAGATCCACAATTCTAGTTTTCACATTGTCTAAAATACTTCTCGCATCACTTGTGTTAAAAGGATTGTTTGAAGACATTTGTTCAATGTTCGAAAGAGATTTGGAGACAACAAGCGGTTTTGAAACGGTGTTGACTTTTGTTTGAAACACTTGGTGTGATGACTCTTTGTTTGAAACACTTGTTGTTTTGATGGAGAACCTTTTGTTTCATATTTCTCCTTAGATAGTTCTAACGTTTCAAGAGAATCACGAACAATAATGGGTTCATGCAAAGCTTTTCCATTATTCAACACATTCATTCTTCTCGAGCTTTCTTGAGGAAACAAGGAGGTGAGTTACCAAGAGCCATTTTTGTGTTGTATGAAAATACGGATTAGTTTGATTAATCGACATATTGGTTGATTTGGTGAATGACCCATTGTAACAAGCAAATTTTCCAATTTTTGATTTTTCATCTTTATCAAGAATTTCATCAAGAAGAGAATATTCTCGTTTTGAAAATCGATAATCAATGTTTCTTCTCTTTTCAAGATCGAATCGTTGCCTTTTGTTTAGAAAGTTGGTTTTGAAGTTCGAAATTTCCTTGTTTAAAGATTTTATTTTAAGTTCAAATTCACATCAAGTGTGTTATACTTGATTTGCAATAGTTGTTCTTTAGAAACCAAATTTCGATAACCAATTTCTAATTACGATTCTTTGTTTTATGAAATTCAAAGGCTTTTGCATTCTCCTTGTAACTCTCAAGCTCGGTGGTCAATTTAGCATTCGCGCCTTAACTGCGATTGACCGTTCTAACTTTCTCAATCTCAATACCACAATTATTGATTAATGTTTCAAAATAAGCACGTGTTTCCTCATCATTAGCACCATTCTGCTTCACCTTGACCTCCATTAGGATCCATATATGGAGTTTGAGTTAACATTGCTATTAACTTGCTCTCCCACATATGTGTCATAATAAGGTTCGGAGACACGAATGTGGCTTCTCATGAGTAAGCGAATTAGCAACATTACTATAATTTGGTACCTCATTGAGTGGATCATGTCATAGACCGGAGTTGTGTCAAAAATACCACTTGATGTTGTGTCGTCTTTGGTTGTTGTATGAGGAGTTTGCAATATCGTTTGCTTTATCTCGCCCGTCTGGATGCACGAATTCGTATTCCTCGTGATTAACTCTATTCCCGATTCTTCTTTCGGTGCTAACATCGGCATGTACTTGAGCTTTTCGGACGATATCCTTGGTTTGACACTTGCATTCGAATATCCCGAATCATGGTTTTGAGGTTCGGAAGTAGCATCTTGAGCGAAGTCATAAAGCAGTTATTCCCATTTGATATCCCATATTACGATTCACATTTTGACTCCTCGATGTCCATCAAGCGCCACGCATATTGCATCGATTCCCAATTTGTATACCCGTAGCAAATCCATTCGATTCTCAATAACATCAACCATTTGTCCTCCTTGACCCATATGCATACTCGGTTGAGCAAACTGCGGATTATACGATGAAATCCATTGGTTGTTGTTATTTGGTGTAGAGTAACCACTGATGTTTAATGCATTATTGGCGAATGCAGCAATAACAGTTGTGACAGCAGTTGTATAACGATCTTGCATGGTTGCCATTGATGAAGGTATGTAATGATAAAGTTGATGTAGGATCGATTCAACGATAAAGGAGTTGTGTTTAATAAGATGTTGCCGTTTGAAGTTTTTCTGAAAGTCGTACTCGTGAACTTGGTTCTTAGGCCTAGAAAATTTTTCCCAAAATTTGAAATTCACTATAAAAATCAATTCTAAGGTCGTATGAAAAATTTGAGTTATGACAATTTTGACGTAAATTTGACGAAAAAATTTGAATTTGGGTCCAAAATTTGAATTTTGACCAAAATTTTCAAGTTATACCAAAATTTGAATTTCGTAAAATTGAGCGTTTAGTCTCCTCAAAATTTATTTATTTTTTTTTTTTAAATTGAAGAGCTTAGGCGTAGACACACGAGTTCTGAGTGAGCGATGCTTAGGCGTAGAGATGGTGCTTAGGCGTAGAGATAACTTACGCGTAATACCCAAGTTCCGCGTAACAATAGAGTTCTGCGTAGACTAAAAACTTAAACGTAGAATCCTTATGCGTAGGATTTACTTATGCGTAAGACAAGTTTAGGCGTAAGAAAATACTTATGCGTAAGAAATTATACGCGTAAGATTTAGCTTATGCGTAAAGATATCCAAAAGTCGAAGTGTTCTACAAACTTATCCAAGTGAAGGAAGCACTGAGTAATCGTTATAGCTCGAAGAAACTGCACAAAACTCTTAAGCGTAGAACCTTATGCGTAGGAAAAGGGTGTTGACTTTTCTTACGCGTGAGAATAGGGTTTTGACCTCTGGCGTAAAAATTTCCGATGATTCAAGCGATTTCGATGCACAAACGACCTTAAAAACACTCAAATAACATAAAAGTTTTGACCTTAATCACCCAAAGTGCCTTGAAAGCTTATGCGTGAAATGAACTACCCAATTAAATGCGAGTTTAAAGCGAAGAAAAACACGTAAAGCTTGAACTTTTGCAAAAAGCGAAACTTTAGCACCAAATAAACCTTAAACCACAAGAATCTTGAATTTTTAAGTGCAAAAATTAAAGTTTTATGCGTGTCAAAGATGTATAACGAGAGCTTTATGCGTACAGTACCAAACTTCAAAACAAACACAAACACTCCTAAACCATTGTTAGGCGATTGATACCAATTGTAAAGCCCCTTTTATCACGTATACCTTATCACAACTTAAGACACGAACATACTTTATGCATAAACCACAACAGTTACGCACAAATAAGAATAGAAATATGAAGAGAAGAACTTGGTGACTTGATGTATATGGATCGAGTATGTTTAGAGAGATAAAGGAAAGAAGATGAAAACAATATTCATATGAAACACACACACACACACTCAAGCACACCCCTCAAATGAGACTTTGAGGGGATTATATAGTACAAGACAAAGGATGCCCTAAGGCTTGGCCATGGGCCGTATATGGGCTTGGACATGGATTGGGTTACAAGAACTTCTACAAGGCTAGCTTAACATAACTCTTAGCCATTTAGCTTAGCCCAATCCATGAGCCGTTGACTATTCTATCACGATATCTAACACACGTTACAAAGTTCCTAAACGTGAATGACCATCACTTCTAATTAAAACTTTTAAGGCTAACAGGATAATTGGGATCCTCATGCAAGAATGGGTTCCATTTGGTTAGTAACAGTGATTGGAACACCTACATCGGAAGTAGAAACAATGGGATCATCAGAAATAGATGGAGTGCTAGTGTCCGTATTTGACCTATTCAAAGTATGTTCACTTCTTAAAGGAATAGTTCTAACAGTGGGCATCCATTTTCTAATGGGCATTGACTTAGCAAATTTAGGGCAAGACTTATTAAGATTAAACTTACGGCTGTAGGTATCCATTGATAACCTATATTACTAAATTTTCTTCCTGTGGGTTTCCACTATTTTCTAACTTTCTTTCGCCTTTGCCTTTTAGCCTTCTTAGCTTGATTTTTAACATTACAGTTTTAAGCGGGCATTTGACACGATTAATCAAATCATTCACACCACATTCATGATTAGTAACGAAATCAAGCATTCATCATTACATGGTTTTGCGAGATAGTAGCGAATTGAATTAATTACGATGCATATCGCTAATACTAGAATCAACACGATTCGTTTTATTCAACTCAAACTTAGTGTTCCTAGGGTGGTCTTCTACTTTCTTCCAATGCACATTCATAGCTTGCGAGGTCTATCTTGCTTTGTATTGCTGGAGGCTTTGACCCGCTTGCTTTTATGTCATGATTACTCTGTAGGGGAATTATGGGAACATTAGTTGGTTGGGATACTTTTGCATTCTGAACTAGGCGATGCGGGGATCCGAACTACTGAAGGCACTTTAGAGTTTACTTTCTTATCTTGGGCATAGAATGGTTTGTATACTTGGCACTAGGCATAGAACAAGGCATCACGACTTTATCTTTCGCACCTAAGGATTTGGGACATGTTGCTATTAAACATTCTAGCGACTCCTAAGATCGTTTGGCTCGAATGCAAGCAAACCTAATTTCTCTATCAAGTGGCTTATTTATGAAATCCTCTTCCACAATCTCACGGAGACATTCTAGACTATCCTTAAGGTGGCCGAGTAGTTCTGAAACACAAGTTCATTATTTCTAGGATGAGGAGGAATGTATTTACTGATCACAGATATATTTGCGATGCATGAGATGACTTTGATGCAACATTCTCATTAAAGACAAGTGGCATTTTCCTTTTACGACTCTTGATTCTCAATTTCCTTTTGTAAAGACGTTATTTTTTCGTTTTTCTTGTCACGAGTGACTTTCATTGAATCATATAACTCTTTAAAGTGTCGTTTAGCCTTTTCATTTTTTTCTAGAAAACTCTCATTTTCCTTTTGTAAAACATTAACCAAATTTTGAAGATGAAAAGTTTGAGAACACTGAGAATCTAAAGGAGGAGGCATTTAGGAGCCAGTCACGTTGTTCTTTTCACCCTTTAATTATGAAATTTGGGCTTTCAACTTTACGATCGTGTTCTGGTGAGCTTGAATTTGTTCGTCACGTTTGTTTATCTCGAAAAAGCGCATCAAACTCTGGAACATTTGAGGATGTCTTGATGTTTGAGGTTTTGACATTTTCTTTAAGATGTTGATATTTTAGTTGCAAATCAAAATGTTCAACTTCTAGCTTAGAAAGATGTTTCACCAATTTATCGTGATCATCCTGATCAATTTTCTCATTTAGTTATGAGTTTTTGTTTTCAAGCTCAATGACACGATCATGGGAAACTTTCAAAGCAACAGATAATTCATGAAATCGAGAAGCAGTAATTGAATACTTAGTAATAGTATAAAACACATCTTGAGCAACACAACTCGAAATCAAGTTCTCATTTAAGATATGCAAGTTTTTTCTTTCAACTTCATTATATTTGAGTTCCTGTTCATAATCATTGACCTCAACTATCGTTGCATCAAATTTCTTTTCCATTTCTTTAATATCTGAGTTGATTCCTTTTTGAAGACTCTCAAATTGACCTTTTAATTGTTTAAAGAAAGGCATGACTTTAGTTAAATAACATTCTTTGGTTTGCTCAAAACCCTTTCCCCTCGATTATCCACAGGGTGTGATTCTCTTCTTACATGTCTTCTCAAAATCAACAAATAGTTGATAAACAACATACAAGCTGATTAAGGTCTTGCTATTAGTGGCAATAGATCTAGGGACTAAATGCATTGGTGTATTTGGAGGATACACAGTAGCTGCATGCATTTTCCTAAGGGGAGTGTTTGTATCAACAAGTTCATTAGCCTTTTCCTTATCCATATCTTTCTTCCAAAAAATATGTTCTGGGGTTAATTGAGTTTGAGGCTTAAACTTGTTCAAGGAGATCCAATTTTCTTTAGTATAATCATGGGGTTTGATCGTTATGTTATTCTTTTTACATACAGGATCGTTAAGCTTCTTATCCATTTTCTCCCTAGAGGCATCATTTAATTTTCTATCCTATTCCATGCTTCCAACACAAGATGGTGTTTGCCTAGGCTTAAGAATATCATTACCATCATATAATACCTTATGAGCACCTCTAGCCTTTTTAACGACCTCTGGATTTGATTCCTCAACAAAGGGGAATACTATGCTTATCGCTTAAGACTACGTGCTTAGTGATCAAGTGAAGCGATCGAATGGTATTCCTTATGCGTACAACTTATTTTCAAGCTTGTTTTCAAAGTTTTAGATTGGAAAAGTCATTCAAAAGTTTTGATTCCTTAGCATTGAATTCTTGTAAGCATTTTCACATTTTCTTGAAGTTCTTGTTTTGCTTAGCGCTTTTAGAAAGCTTTTCTTGTAAGGAGTTTAACTCTTGTTTTAACACTTCTTCTCTAAAATTACCTTTTCTAATAATTGTACACATTTGGTCATCCATTTCTGCTCACGTGTAGTTAACTCAAACTTAGCACGTTGTTCATAAATAGCAACTTGTTCTTTATAGGCATTCGATTCGGAGATAACGAGAATCATCGAGGCACATGCGGTGTATTCATAAAAACATAGTCATCATTGATGCAGAAGATACATCACTTGGTACAATCTCACTTTCACTTTGTGTCACATATTGATCATAAGGGACAATATTTCTATTACCCTCATTTTCAGTATCTGATTCATAAGTTTCAAGAGTTTGTACTTTGTTATGTATCTCTTGCTCATCCACTTCATCGTATAGTTTTAATACCTCTGAGATGATTGATTCTTTGGATGGGCTAGCCTGTTGTGGTGAAGAGACCTTAGGAGAGACCATAGGTGAGATGCTAGCCATGAAGATTGTCTGCAGGCGATGGGTTCATCATCGACATCGAGTCAAATGCATCACCGTCGCAACTTGAAAGGCATTTTGATGATTGTGACCTATTTCTGGATTGGTTGCTCATCCACATCGACATCATATGTCTTAGAATTCCTTATGCAAGAAACAACAACTCCTCTTCATCCAAAGTTGCTCCATTATCCCGAGCTTGCACAAGCAACATCTTGTCTCTGAAGTATTACGCATTACGTGGGCGTTTTGGAGATGTGCAGTTCCTCACAATATGTCCCTCACCACCACAGTTGTAGCATTTGATTGGCTTTGCTTGCCCTTGATTGGCATTCCTTCCACGATTCTAATTAGCCATATACCCTCCACCAACTACTCCTCTTCCCTGTTCATACTTCCTTCCTTGAACTGGTTGCACCATAACCTTTCCATCTCTGACAATAGCATGATTGTGTAGATTGGATGCAGTTCTGATTTCATTGTTAGTGTGAAGACTGTTAGTATGAGGAGTAAGGGTCAAGTTTTGTTTAACCATAAGGGCCAGTTGATTGATGAAGTGTCCCATGATCGCATCGACATCCGGTTGTTGAACCTCGGATCGGGAATGAGTTTGTGATTACCGTTTCCAGTGGGTATGACTTGTGAAGCTTTGGTAGTAATCCCTACATTGGTGTAAAGGTTGTTTAGTCATTTGATGAGCTTGATTCTCCTGTTTAGATTTGAACCGATCAATAATCATTCGCTCAAACACTGACATGTCTCTCATTACGAGCGAGAAGGCATCTGATTGCTCATAGTTGGTGTTCTTTAATCCTTTGGTTAGCTTCACGAGGTGACAAATTTATTCCATTCGGGATTCATGTTGTTCACAAACTTTGAGTTCAGCTGAATATTTGGCATGGTCATTTTGATATTCCTTATATCATTCACAAGCTTGTGGAATCTCACGTAATATTCATAGATACTTTCTTCTTGTTTCATCTTAAAGTGCTCAAATTCATCATACAGTTGTGATTCTCTGTCTTCCTTAGTTAATTCTGAACCCGAGAGAAGCATTTTGACATTGTCCCAAATAGCCTTGGCTTGATGTTGTGATTGATAAACTTGTAGATATCTTTTGGAAGACCACAAGTATAATGTTTGAAGCCACGATATCGACATCGAATCTCTTTTCTCCTTATCAACGAGCTCATCATCGTCTTTGGTCATCCAATCCAAAGATCATTGTTCCATCTGCGGCATATCAATTATGTCTCTTGTAGTCTCAATCGATAAGGTCCTTCATCAATTGACTTGAGAATGTTGACTCCATTTTCCTTTCCTAGACGTACAATCGATTCGTTGAGCCCATGAGTCGTAGTCGGTTACATCAAGCATGGGTGAGCAGTGTCTGAACCATTGCTTGAACATCCTCAACTACAATAGAGATGATTGTAGGCGCGTTGGTAGACATGTTTCACATTTCACGGGATTTTTAACTCTATGATTAAGCCGGAAATAGATTCTTTCACGGATTTTACTAAATCAAGAAAACCGTATTAGAAACAAATATCAACCAAGTCGCTATAACCCTTGAACCAAGTCGCTAAGTCAACAAGTCGCTAAGTAGCAACTCGCTAAACCTCAAGTCGCTGTGAATCAAGTCACTAAGCACAAGTCGCTAAGACCCAAGTCGCTGAACACAAGTCGCTAAAGCACCAAATCGCTAAGCAGACAAGTCGCTAAAGAACAACTCGCTAAGTATCCAATTCGCTAAGACTCAACTCGCTAAGAACAATAAGACCAAGTCGCTAGAAATAATAGAGACAAGTCGCTACGCCAACCAAGTCGCTAGCCTAAGTGGAACCTCCACTACGTTGTACTGTTTGTAGGCTTGTCTCAATAGACAAGTCGCTAGGCTCAAGTCGCTACTCCTCTAACTACAAGTCGCTAGAAATTAACAAAGTAAATCGCTACCAAGAAAACAACTCTGAGAGCCAAGTCGCTAGGTAGAAAAATTTAAGAACAATACTTTTCAATCCAAAACAAGCTCTACCACAGTGATTCAAGCTTTCCAAATCAAAACCCAAGCACTTACAATGATTCTAAACACAAAAGTACACTCAAAATTCAAACTTTAACACAAGAAATGATCCAAATGATGCAAAAACCACTAAACTTTTTCAAACCCAAAAACCATATAAAACCACTAGAAATCCATGGATATGTAAGAGAGATGATCAAACCATGACTCTGATACCATTTGTAACATATTGGATTTCACAAACACATCAAACCATGATCAATAAGAGGCGTACACTATAAGGTTTTAGAGTGAGAAAGAGTTAGAGGTTTGGGAACTTAGTGAGAGAAAGTGAAAGTCTTATTATGAGCTCCAACCCTCTACCTTGGGAGGTAGAGGGTATTTATAGTCTTACATAAAACGCCACCTACGGGCTGTGGATCAGGCATACATTGGGTAAAGACCCGTCCGTCCTCCACGGTGTTACTAAACTAAATACTACTTAACATTAAATAACTACGACTACGAGCTTTCTAACGATTACATATACTTGAGGTGATCGACACTTTAATAACTGGATTTACTAAATCCTAACAGAAGCTTTGGTGGTGGATGTTTAAGTGATGGCGATTTCTATCTTCTACAATGGGGCTGTTCGATATCTTTATCTCGGTACTCGTATCATCATCTTTCTTAAACTATATCATCTACTCTATCTTTGTATATATTTATCAGAAAATCAAAATACAAAAATATAAAACCAACAAAAAGAAAATAGAAAAATATAAAACCAACAAAAATCCATAAAAATCAAAAAATTTGAAAAATACCAAAAATATTGTTTCTCAAGACATGTCTTCTGGTATCGATAACATCTACGGTCTTAGAAATGTCATTCAATAATGGAACGGGACTTTAGATGAAGTTCGAGTAGAAGGTGTAAATATTTCTTTTCAAAACATGTCACAAATCAAATGGCTTACAGTTACCTCAGACTGTAACCCGTGCTTAAACTATGGTTTGCTATTATTTCTGATAGCAACCCGCTCTTCAAAAAAGGAAAATGTTGCGCTAAACCAATTTTTAAAATATTTCGTGCACTTATCCTAAAACAAAATGAGGAAAGTATGTCGAAGGATCATTTGTTCCTACTCAAATATTTTTCCTTAAAAATTCTTGAGAAAAATATTTGTTTGAACAAAATGGTGGTAAATGAGTTGCTTTAAAACAATCAGTTGAGTTTTATAAAATTGAAAACTCAATCAATGACTTCGATGCTTTCAAACTTTTGGAAAATAAGTCATTGATTGAGGGGAGAATGTTTTCAAATATATATCATCTAACGAGCTTTTCTAATTATCCTTTATACATAATTGAAAATGATGTTAACCTATGTTGAAGGACTAGGTGCCTAGGATATGATTTTCAGGATTAGATGATTAGAATTTGATGAACACATTATTCCCATGCCTTTACATGATCTGATTGATATGTTGAATTGATTGTTATTAGTCGATTGCTGTTTGGGTGTTGTCGACCACCATATATCTGTTTGTGTCCACTAACGTATGCAGGTATATTGGTATATAAGAATGTTCCCGATCCGGATCCCACAATTAAATATGATTGGATGCCGAAAGGAAAGGGTAACTATATCTTGCATTGACAAATGAAGAAACAAAGCTTAATTTGACCTCTATGGAGAGTTGACATGAAAAAATGCAACGTAAGAGGTCTCACTGCATCAGCAGATGGTTTTCTTCATCATCAAATGAAGAAACGGAGCTTAATTTGACCTCTATGGAGAGTTGGCATAAACACATGCAACGTAAGAGGTCTCACTGCATCAGCAGACGGTTTTCTTCCAGCCCTACAGCAACAATAGAAGCTTCTCAACCACCTAACGTATCTTTATGCAGGAAAATTGATACCATTTTTTAAACAATTTTTAAATAATATTGTCTTGAAAAATGGAAAAATATTGGTTTTGAAAATAAATTGGACTTAATTTTGAATATCACCGGACTTCACTTTATCAAAACTTAAGTCACTCAATCAACGACTTCGGTCATCGATTGAGGGGGAGAGTGATTTAAAATAAAATATTTTCAAACGATATTTCATCTATCAAGTCCGTTTGTGCTAAATAAGTGGTGATTTAAAGATTTAATGTTATGTCATGGTATGATTTTCTTTAAAACTTAAAGATCTTTCAAAATGAAATTTTTACATTCTTGTTTGATTGTGAAATTGTTTTATTTTACTTAAAGATCTCTTAAAACTATCATACACGACACTAACAATCTTTAATGTCGAAAAACTGTTCCTTTTTAATCATTTTTCAAAATTAAATCGAGCCACGTCTTTCCCCTAAAATTTTCTAAATGATTTAAATCATTTGGGATCACAAATCGAAAATGGTTTGATATTTTTGATCGGGGGAGAGATCGTGATTTAAATCTCAAATCGGTTTTTAAAGGGTGACTCTTTCAAAAGCACTCCTTCCTTCATGTGCCAAACGATTTCAAATACATAATGCACAAGATTGAGGAGGAGCGTTTAACCATAAACCAGAAGAGTTTTTAAATCAGGCACATTTTCTCCCATGTTTTCTAAACCTTATTAAATCACTTGGGATCCAAAATCTCAAAGGGTTTGATATTTTTGATCGGGGGAGAATTTGTGATTTAATAATGAAATTTGATAAAGGTGATCGTGTTGATTCAAATGTGCATACTGCTCTCCCATATGTGCTAAACGCTTTCGAATCTCGAAGCACATATTGAGGGGGAGCATTTCAAAAACAAAATAAACTATCAAGGTACAAATGCTTTTATGTGTTAACATAAGTACCTTGATTGATTTTCTAATGGTTTTCTCTATGGCAAGTGTGATCGTGAATGTACTTCAAAGAACTCTTTCCTCTATGTGCTAAAATGATTTCTAGTAACCAACGCACATTTTGAGGGGGAGAATTTACCAAAGAAATTCAAATGGCTTTTTCTACGAAAATTGTGATCAAGAAATTAATTTAAAGAACTCTTGCCTCCATGTGCTAAACAATTTCAAAATCATATGCACATGTTGAGGGTGAGCATTTCTAAATGATCAAAACAATTAAGGTACAAAATGCTTTGATTTTATATCACAAGTACCTTGATTGATTTTCCAAATGATTTTTCAGTTGGTTTCATGAAGGAAAGAACAATACCAAAAGACCGACCAATTTACTTTATGCATGGAGTTATAAGGATGGTTAGGTTAGGTATTCGTTCACACGATCCAGCCAGAGCCGGAGGGATCTACCTAGGGATAATCCACTAGATAGTGTAGAAGTCCTTAGGTATGATGAAAAAAGGAGAAAAGTGAGATATGGGAAGAGTGCGGACTGAGATAGAGCTAGAACTGGAATAAACCCAACAAGGTTCTAGTTATGAAGTCTCGGTAAGCATTGAAGGGGTTGAAGAATGAAAAAGAATTGAAAGTGAAAAGGGTGAAAAGAAATAGCCCTCCATTAATTCAACCTTAGGGTGAAACCGGGTTCAATACATATGCTCTTGGTGGTTACTAAGGTAACACGGTATTGAAGACAAGACATCATGGACCCGATGGCGCTTGCACTAAACTTCCCAAGCTACTCAAGTTCCTCTTAAAGGACTTGTTTCATTCTCACGGGGAACCTACATAATCTATCGACTTTCTCTTAGAGATTGTTGATATTGAAGAAGACCCTCTCCCTAGTCTCGGCATAGGAACCAAATGTGCACTATTGAGTCTAAAGCCAAGAGATCATCCACAATATCTCATTAGGACACAAAATTAATGAAGACTTCTTTGTTTCACACAATGTGGAAAGTAAGTATATATTGAGAGTCCTACGCATTATCCTTGTGGTATTGCGAGAACATCCAAGTGATATGTAAAAGTATTCACGATGAAGATGAAAATCCTTCTAGAGCCAACATCAAACAAGCTCTTGGTGGGTGACATGTGAGATCTTTTCAAAAGATCAAGCTTGTGACAACTAGACAGAAACGATGGGGCGATTCACTCTTGAATCAACCTTGGTCCAGGAATGGAATTGACGAATACTTTTGGAAAAACCGTTCGATGTGCAAACCTTCTATTCTCTAGCACATCGAATGTGTACTCATGTTTTCAAACACAAAAAGTATCTCTGATTGAAAAAATATTTTTGGAAAAACCGTTCGATGTGCAAATCTCTTCTTTTCTCTAGCACATCGAATGTGTATTCTCTTTCAAATACAAAAAGTATTTATGATTGAAAATTGATCTTTCTCATAAAACCTTCGTTGTATTGCAAAACTC
This sequence comes from Chrysanthemum lavandulifolium, assembly GCA_022545495.1. Classification (NCBI taxonomy): domain Eukaryota; kingdom Viridiplantae; phylum Streptophyta; class Magnoliopsida; order Asterales; family Asteraceae; genus Chrysanthemum; species Chrysanthemum lavandulifolium. Next base: position 127,093,328 of record CM040238.1, read on the forward strand.
CTTCTTCTAAGCAATACGCGATTGTTTTTCAAATCAATTTTTCATCAATCAGTGAATCTCAATTCACTGGTTCACTCACTCCGTGTTGTCTTCTTTGAGACGCTCGGTTTGAGAACGGCTAGAAACATTGCGAAACCACATCAAGGATATTCTTGAATTATACGATCACAGGCGTTACTTGTCTTGATCAGCGAGGAACCGTGGGCGTGTACCTCAATTCAATGAAAGTGATCAAAGACACTTTCGTGTGTTTTATTACTAGCGTTGTTTGCGGTACATTTGGACGGTTGCGGTGATCGAAATTGAGAAGTCAATCCAAAGCCGCATGCTCACAACATCCACACTTATTTGAAGAACATCATGACAAGTACTTATTTACATAACCTAGCTCTGATATTTATATACTACGCTTATGGTACGCTGCTGCAAATATCATGAACCAGTAAAAGCTTCTGCTACTCTGATGAAAAGATGTCATGATCCAGAAAGTGTGAGCGTGTCGGTCCGAAAGTCACAATATCACATGAAGGCAACACAATAAAGGGTGATCCAGAGATTTGCTGTGGCTGATGATCTCGATGAAAGCTCAAAGATCATCAAAGATGTGGATCAGTTAAAAGCCTCCACTAAAAGTACAAATCAATGCGGACTTTGAAGAATCGCTACTAAAGCACAAAGATCATGGAACTTGAAGAATAGAAGTCTACGAGCTCAGAAATAAAGTCAAAGATAGAATGCTAGGATGCAAAATGTATTTCATGGGGTGACCTCCTTAGGGAGATTGTTAGGAATTGGAAATTCCATGTTAAAGTGTCGGTCACCCCAATTATAGTTGATAGATCTAGACACACTCCTTGTGTCAATGATATTTTGTATGATATTATTAAGCACGTGGAATTTACTTAGTAATACTTAGAAGATGGATTATATGATGTATTGTATGTAAACACAGATTAAACACAAAACTTAAGCTCTAATATTATTGATGAATAATACGAGTGATCTTAACTTATCACTAGGGTTACACCTTGAAGCCTTTGTGAGTAATATGTAGGTAAATTAACAAGTACCTAAGACAATGACCTAGGACCTCCTTTTATACAACAAGGAGTCCTTTACAAGATAAGTATAAAGCTAACATTATAGAATATACACAAGATCTATTCTATACTTATCTAGACGCGTTTAACTAAACATAAACCGATAGCGATGGTAACAATGTCTTGGCGGTGGGAATACGTTTCCACCGCTAGTGTTAATCAGCGATGTAAACCACAACTATCCGTGGTAGCGGATTATTCCCAACAATCCTCCCTAAACTTATGATTTCTCTGCAAATCAATAAGTTTCTTCAATATGCATTATCTTCAAGGATTTGGGAATTCAACCAAACACTTCACTTCTTTCTTAACCACGAATAGCTCTTGAACATTGAACTTGAAGCCTTTGTAACAATGCTCGACCTTCTCGGTGTCTTCATGAACTCTTATTGGTAAGCATAACATTCTTGTAAGAGCTCCAACTCTGAGTGGATATTCTTTCTCAGCAAGCATGAAAACATCTTTTCCATCTCTTGTAGAAACATGATGAACTTCACATGAATCATAGTAAAACCATTTATTACCAAAACATATGAATAAGGTTTTCCAGAAGTCATCATTAACATCAGGTTCAAAGAGCCTTCTAAGATTAACCCACAACTGCATCTCCTTTGTATCTTTGAGATCTTGAGTATTAAACCTTTCTTGAACTAACCTCCATAGTGTATCAAGGTCATCTCTATCAAAAGCTTTTATAAGATCTTCAAATTGAATGAATGATGAAGTTGCACCACCTAGCCTTGTGATCTTCCATGTTGGAGCAAAATTGCTAGCGATGTAAACTTCCCAATCAATAATAGGATGTCGAACTTGCGGTGGTTACGGATGAAAATCTCCTTCTTCAATCACAATCATTCCGGTCAATTGATCTTGGTGAATTTCTCGAGAGGAATTTCCTTCTCGATGACATTGCTTGATCTTCATCAACCTTAGTCTTCTTAACAGTTTGAGAATCACTTACTTTGGCCTTTCTCTTCAATCTAGGAACCCTTTTTGCTTCTTCTTCAGAACCCATTGGAATAAAAGCTTTACCTTGTTTTTGAGCTCTGTAGTAAGCCTTTTCAACTTGATCATCAGGCATTCCTTTGAATTGATGCATCTTCCAACCACCAACATGACAACAATAAGTCTTCATATATGAAATAATTTGTCTCTTGGTAGGTTGTCTTGATTTCTTTTGACCCTTTTTGACTATACTAATCACATCTTCAAGTGCTTGATTGTTCTTCATTTGAATGAAATCCTTCAATCGAAATGTTCTTTGTTCCTGATTAAGGATGCATCGACTACGAGTCAATTGCCTTTTCTTGATTTACGCATTATTAGCAATCAAGAATTCAATATCTTCTTGATGGGAACAAAGCTAAAATATGGAGTCTTCTCTCTAAGAACTGTAGGTTGAACAGTGGAAAGTTGATCTTCAACAAAATCTTCCATTCTATTCAATCTTTTAGTCTCCAAAAATCTTGCAACTTCCATTTCATCAAACTTGTTCTTTTCAGCAACTTGTTCTTCTCTAATCATTTTAGCAATTTCACTATCAAGAGCAATCTGTGCTTGTCGTTTCTTTGAAATCTTTCTTCCAGTTTGCTCTACATCTTCCATAACTGCTTTACCTTTTCTTTCTTCAATTTATCAAATTCTTCACTTGCAGTGGCAATAGTTGGCTCTGCGGTGGAAATAGAATCGATGGTAAAATCGGTTGCGATCTGAAAAATGTCTTGATCATCAAGTTGCTCTCCATGAGTATCGACTTCCTTTGCTCGTTTACTTGTATCTCCTTCATCTTCAAAACAATTTTCCTCCCTCGATTAAGACTGTTTTCCTCCCTGTTTGGGAGAATTTCCCAAATCATGATCAATGAATCACCATCGAGTGGGTGAGGATGAAGATGAAACAACCAACTTTGATCCTCTTGTTCTTTGTCAACCCCTGCATCTCTTCCTTTAAGGTCCGAATCTCTTCCTTTAAGTGTTTAACATCCTTGGCATCTTGCTTCTTGACATGTGCCAAGTCATACAGAGATTCAACACGCTTGGCTAACAGTACACAAAACCATCAATTCCAATTGGTTCCCACCGCCTCATCACTTCCAACTGTGTTACCTGTTGGGAGAGGTGAATCATGGGGCAAAGGTTGATTCCTCCCTAGTTGGACTAGGTTGAAGTCTAGAACCACCACCGCTTGTTCCTAGACCATAAGGTTCGAAAACTTCTTTGTGTTGTCATGAGAGGAGTTGATTGTTTAGACCTTCTCTCATAGGTGATAAGCGGTGGGGTATAATCAATGTTTGGAACATTAATTATGGGTGTGTTTTGTTCGGTTGTAATCTTAGCAAGCATTTGGGGTAGGAGAGGTGTAAAATCATATTGCCATCTTTGTTCAAATTTTGAAAAACTTTAGGCTTTAGGCAACTGATTTGATAAACATTTGTATGGGGTTGCAGTTGAAACTCATTTAGCATTGCTTGCACAAACCTTGGATACATTAAAATTTTTGTTTTACTCTGTACATTGCCTTGCATACTTGTAAAAATATAATTTGACCAGTTGAAAATCTTATCAGTGACTAGACAAACCAAAGGGTAAGCCATGGTTGAACTAAATTGCTCATAAGATGTTTTATTTGGACTAAGACAATGTAAAAGAGTATGAATCAAAAATCTCCATTGGGGACAAAACCACTCTTTTGAAAGTAGCCTTTTGTCGGTGGTATCATACCCATGGATGATAAATTATCATGAATTATAGGCATAGGTAATGTGATGAGACCATTGAGATCACCCAATTGGAGTACTCTCCTCAAGGATGCCTCATTAACATCAATAGTTACCCCATCCATAGTGGCTCGTAGAGCATCCATCTTTCATGTGTATCTCCAATCTCAGTGTTATGGACTTAGCAATGGTCCAAAATGCTTGATTTGAGAGATATAGATTGTGGGTTTTAAAAGCAAAGCATACCTTATATGAGTGGTATTGAGAAAGTCCACAATCTGATGAAAAACATGGCCACTCTTCTCGTTAGACTTTTGTAGGTAGGCCACTAGGTTGTGCTCATCTGCAAATTTCAAAGGTGCCATAGAAACTTTTGATGAAAAACGATATTATGTCAGTAAGAATTGAAAGAATAATTAGCCAATTGAGAGAGAAAGATATATAGGGTTAGGGTTTAGAACTATTGTGCAAGTAAAATTATCTTTAGAAGATAATTTCCTTAAAAAAAATTTAACCCTATATATATGGCAATCGATGGTTACTTTCAGCGGCTAGTAAAAATTAGTTACTAACACAATCGGTTGTAACCGCTAGAACAACGGTGGTAAAATAAAGCGTCGATTAGAAATGTGAACTAGCGGTGGGAATGTTTCACAAAAATTTCAAAGAAGCGTTGGTAAATAAAATCATGTGATAACAAGATCGCTCTTGTCATAGTTTTTAGCAAACTACCACTATCAACGGTTTGATATGTCTTTACCATGAGCCGTTTTCTATGGACTAGCCAACTCTTAATCATAAAGAATATGGCGAGTTGATAACCATATAGTTTTTGTAAACTATCAACCATAAACGGATTTGACAAGTCTTTACCAGTAGCCGTTTGCTCTGGACTAGTTGATTCTTATGTGTGTAAGACATGGTGAATCAATAACCATTTGTTGTGTATCTCAGATATACACCTTTTACATTCAACTCCCATCACAACTTGGTTATTTATCTGTAAGAGATAAAAAAAATAACCAACTTGTTATTAACCAAAGTTACCTTTAACCAAACCATTATCCAAGTAAAATATCTTCCAAAGTCAAACCAATAATATCTATATTTACTCCTTAACCTACCAAAATAGGAAAAAGTAAATATACTCATTAATTAACCCTTTCAACGACTTAGGCTATATAAGGAGGCTTGGCTTTAGATAAACTTCATCAATTCACATTAAAACACAATATCCCCAAAATCATAACCATGAGCAATCCTTCCAACACCATCGACATCTCTTCTGATTCAGAAGAAGAGTATGTAATCGAGTCAGAGACATCCTCAGAGACATTAGGATGGTGTGGATACTTTCCACCAGGGGCTGGCACATCTTTGAAAAAGTATACCAAAGAAACTGCTAAGCGTGTGCCTGCAGCTAAACATGCAAAATCTCTTGAATTCTACTCCAGCTCATCAGATGATGATGAGGCGAATGATGAAACCTATTCTATGGCTAACGATTTGCCAAAAGCTCTTTCAATAGCACTGGAAACAGCTATCTCCAATATGAAGCAGATATCCATCCTAACAAGGCCTGCAATGCTACCAAAGCCTCCTCCACAAGTTCTTGGGCTTCCATGTCCAAGAATGCAATCCACTTTTGAGAACAAAAGAAAGAGGGCACCGAGAAACAAGCATGACTATGTGGGCAAAGGCAAGAAGCCAATGGAGTAGCTGAAGTTAGGAGTAGGTTGTACTAGGTTGCAGTCTTTTGTGTTTTGATGATAATAAGTACTTTCTCTTTGGTTGTAATGAATCACGTTATATTAATGAAATGAAGTTCCTTTGTTTTCCTTTTTCCACTGTAAGCATGTTACCACTAGGTTGCAATATAGTTCCCACTGTAAAATAATTTCAGTATAAACATCAGTGGACAACTAGATAAAATCTAAACAACCTAGAGCATCGATTCACCAAAGAATAACCATTCAATGTAAACAAAGAATCCTTCAAATCTGCAACTCACAAACATAAATCAAACACTGGAATCACTGTTGAGTTTTGGCAATGGTTAGTGTATATAAATGAGTGAACATAGCAGTGGCTATACTCAATAAAGTCAACTCATAAACACGGATACACTTTCCAAGGCCACATGACTCCAATTTACTTCTCAACCACTTACACCTTCCCCTCATTAACTTACTGAATCCAACTTAGATTTGTATTAAAGAACCAAACACCCACAACCTTCTATAACACCAACATTTTTCTTCTAAAAGATTTCACAAGATCACCATGAGCCGATCCAATCCAATCAATCTTTCCTCAGACAGTTCATTCTCTGATAGTGTATGGGATGACTTTGTGTTGAACAACCCAAGCAGAGTAGAGAAAGAAGAGTTTGAGAAGTGTCATCCAGAAAGAGATCTCATAAATCCATGAGTATCACTCCATCATTTGCTGGTCCATCAAATCTGCAACCAGTACCTCAAGATGCTTTGACCAAGGGAGATAGTTCAATCAGTTCTTATATTTCTCCCTATGAAGACACAGATGATGAGACTTCCACTAGAGCCTTGATTTTACCTCCCCTTGCTGCAATACTTCCTAATGAAGAACTTCAAGCACCAAATGCAAGAGCTTTGAAAGCAGCACCACCAACAGCTGGTCCTTCATCATCCATTCCACCAGTCAGAGAAGTGGTGAGGGATTAGCATGCCCTAGAGTGTATGAGTGGATTGACATACGTGGAGCTCCTAAGGTGATGCCAAAGTGGGGCTTCCCAAATAAACCATAGATGGTAGATGATGGGTAGGTTGGGGATGGGTTAAGAAGCTTGTGTTTGGGGTAGGTTGTTGGTAGTTGATATCAGTTGATGTAATGATGCTTGTAGTCAGTATTCCATGGATGTAATAGCTTCACTTAGTGTGCAGTTTTGTGAAATATTAATAATAATCCATGTTTTCCATTATCTTAAATGTTCCTGAATCATACATATTGTTCCACTAACTTCATTATCAAAACTGACATACTGTCCATCATAATGCTCAAAATCATAAAGATAAGACTTGTTGCCAGTCATGTGCCGTGAAAACCCACTATCTGTATATCCTTGATCTGATCTTTTTGTCCTTGGATGTTCCTGCACATAAGAGTAAAGAGTTAGTTTCTTTTGGGGACCCAAGCCATGATTGACTTGGATGCGCCTCGTGTATCAATATAGTTATATCTATCAAAGGTCATTGATACACCATTGGGATTGGTTGTAGAGGTATTTCCTTTAGGTTTCCATTCCCAGCGTCTTTGAGGCCTTCACAACATTGCCCGTGTCCCCCTTTTCTTGTTCACAACCCTTGCGGTGGTAACTTTTGAATGAGCGGTGGAAACTCTTGGTTTCTTTTATGCACCTTGTTGGTTATAATTAACCTTTTAACTTGAAAGGTTCCTTTCCTGTTTGTCTGATTTTGCAAAGTTGTTTTGGGTTTGCACTTTTACGAGTTACTTAGGTGAGCGATGTTACAGCTTTTGCGATAGCAAAAGTTTTGAGGCCACTTCTAAGTTGAGCGCTCTTGGGACCATTTTGCAATGTGAATTAGGGTGTACATTATTTCGAAACCTGTTAGTCTCCACCCTTTTATTCCCATGGACTTCCTTTCTACCAACATGATAGTCACAATAAGCATGTAAATGATCAAAACTACCACAGATATAGCATGCCTTGTTGTACATTACAAAATCACTACCTAGTTGTTGAGATTTAACATGATTCCAACTCCTCTGGTCTAGGTTTATCAACTGGTTTCCTAGGTTCCTCTATAACAGTATTAACAACTTTTGGGATAGAAGCCTCTACATTCTTTTTAACATTCTCATCAACAACAGATGAGTCACTAGTACTCTCAAAAACATAATTATCAAGCTTACTCTCTTCCTCACTCTTCACCACTGTGTCTTTTAAAGGACCATATTCTCTTTCAAGATCCTTAAAATCCTCTATGCCTGTATGAGCTAAATCTATACCTAGAGGTGATGGAACACCTTTTAGTGGTGGAGGCACTGTACTATAACCCATACCAGACTTAGCTTTATTATATATTTGAGCATTCCAAATTTTATCAATTGACTTAGACTGATGATAACATGTGTCTAAAGTTAAATTGACATTTTCATTTTCTTTTGAAGTTTTTCAAGCTCTTTTGGTATGCTTCATTCACGGTTGTATGTTCTACCTCTCTTCTAAGAAGAATCATATCATCATTATATTTTGACTCATTTGCACGATAGTGCTCTATTTGCTTTTCTAACACGCCATGGCTCTCCTAAGATTAGACACGGTATAATTAGCGAGATATAACTCTTGTCTTTCTTTAGAATATAAATCATTAAGCCTTTCAACTTCTTTAGCAACCCTACATGTTTTAGAACAACTATCAAAGTTTTGTACCTCGAGAGACAGAGAAAGCCATGAGAGCAAATTCGGTAGCAACAAGAGCGACATCGAGAATGTTCTTCTTCTTGATCATCGACCATGAAACTCCAATCATAGCTCACACCATCAATAGCCAACATTGCCTTTGGTTCTTCCACAGTTGGTCCCTTCTTTTCTTGTACCAAGTAGACTGTTGTCCTTGGTCTTTGGTCTTCTGCATTCTCTAGCAAAATGTCCAAACTTGTGGCGCTTAAAGCACTCCACTTTCTTCTTATCAAAGCTGCGGTTTCATCACCATTGATGTGAATAGGCTTGCCGTCTTCTTGTAGAGATTTCTAGCCCTCATGCTAAGAAGAGCTATCGCCATTTAATATCCATCTCCTCCAAGTCATCTTCATCAATTTGCTCTATGTCTTCATGAGTTAAGACAGAGCCATCAACTTGTGTGGATATGAAAGCATAAAGGTAGGATCTCCAATACTAGCAACCTTCTTCTTTGAACTGCGGTGGTAACATTCACATTACCGGTGGAAACTTTAGAACCAAAGAATGGCAACTTCATCATCACTCATCATCGAATCATCACATCAGCGAGGTTGACAACAATGCCAAGCTACTAGAGCTTGAACCAAGTTTCCCAGCCTTCTTTAGTCTTTGTTCAATTAGCTTAAAGTTGTTGTAAAGATCATTGAGCTTCATTGTTTCAATGTCTGATTTGTTTTCCCAAACAATGACATTAGTTTGAAACTCTGAAGGCAAACTTCTTAGAAACTTCAAATTGAGGTCTTCCTTTTCTACCTCAATGCCAAAAACTGTCAGTTGAGTAACAATCTTTTGTAGTTTGGTGAAAATGCTATCAAGTGAATCATTGCTTGAAGCGGAGAATTTTCATAACTTTGCTTCAACAAAGTCTTACGTGTCTTCTTTGTAGCATCATTACCACCAAACACCGAGCAAATCTCTTCAAACAGTTTTTAGCGGTCTTGAACTTCTTTGAATGCAATGATCGGTCTCTAGGAAGAGTCATCGACAACAAACTTCTAGCCTTAAGATCATTCTTCCTAAGAGCTTTTTCGACAGTGGATTCAGGCGTATAAACTTTCACAACATCTGTGTCACCAACCTTCACAGTACTAGTCACAGGCTTGAAAGAATCACCAATTTGAATGATCTCCCATAGAGCATAGTCCTGAATGAGAAAGTATTGCTCAATCAGTATCCTCCACATCTCAAACTCATTAAGTTTGAGCTTAGGTAGTCTAGGTGTAGAAGCATTGGACTGGTTGTTTTCCATCTCCATTGAATTAAGTGAGTAGATAAAGCTTATTCCTTGGATCTTCTAAGAACAAAATATCAGAACCTTCGCTCTGATACCGCTTGATGGATCTAGACACACTCCTTGTGTCAATGATATTTTGTATGATATTATTAAGCACGCGAAATTTACTTAGTAATACTTAGAAGATTGATTATATGATGTATTGTATGTAAACACAGATTAAACACAAAACTTAAGCTCCAATATTATTGATGAATAATACGAGTGATATTAACTTATCACTAGTGTTACACCTTGAAGCCTTTGTGAGTAATACGTAGGTAAATTAACAAGTACTTAAGACAATGACCTAGAACCTCCTTTTATACAACAAGGAGTCCTTTACAAGATAAGTATAAAGCTAACATTATAGAATATACACAAGATCTATTCTATACTTATCTAGACGCGTTTAACTAAACATAAACTGATAGCAGTGGTAACAATGTACTGGTAGTGGGAATACGTTTCCACTGCTAGTGTTAATCCAAGCAGTGTAAACCACAACTATCCGTGGTAACGGATTATTCCCAACAATAGTCTAGCATATGTTAGCTCGTAGACATGTCGTTATTTAGTTTATTTAGTAGTTAATTAGTTAGTTAGTAGCGTAGGGTCTTTACCCACTGTATGCCTAATCCACAGTCCGTCAGGAGGACGTATGCTTTGTAACTATAAATACCCCTTCCATCCTTGGAAGGGGTGTTGCTTCTTGAATCTAACCTTTCACTTTTTGTAAAGCAACTCTCTTTCAAGAAACATCCTCTCTACTCTCTTCATCTCTCTAATGGCTTTCTTATTTAATCATAATCCTAGACCACCCGAATCATCAAACAACATAATATTCATGATCCTACATTAAAAAAATGAATTTTTAAGCGTACCTGATGATGTAGTTGTTGTGTTGAAGAAGATGACGAAGATTTTTTAAGTACACTAAATGTATCTCTGATTCAAGCCATATTCTCACACTTCTCAACACCAACTTCTCTTTGCAATGATGAGTTTTGTTTTGCTACAAGTCATAAAAAGTCTTACTCTTTCTAAAATCAAAGTGCTACGTATAATATTTTGGATAAACACGTTTTAGTAACTTTCTCAATTACAAAAGTCTTATTTGCTATTCTAATTGAAGGATTTTTTGTTTTATTTTGTATCATTGATTATATACATAAAAAAGATTTGGTATAATCGCCTTAAAAATAAAGTACCCTAACATACAAATAAAAAATATTTCATTACCTAATATGTTAATACAAATAAGCTATAAAAACGTTTATTTATATTTTACTATCTTCTAATGTTTTGTCGATAACAAACGTAAAATCATTTTAACGAAACAAATAAAATACATAAATGGTTTGAGCCAATAGTTTACTAACACACTTACATTTTCATATAAAACACTAAACAAGTAATATTGTTTACATCTTCTAGATATGCATATGTATAACAACTAGTGTTTACATATTATGGAAATGTGCATATATACTTTGTGTGTGTGTGTATATATATATATATATATATATATATATATATATATATATATATATATATATATATATATATATATATATATATTGTAATGGGTAATGTAATGGGTAAAAATCTAAGTCCATGACCCATTGACTATGTACAATGAATGTTGTTGGGTAAAATCCAAAGTCAATGACCCATACCCATGGAGCTTGATCCATAATCCATGACCTATTGTATGACATCATGCATGAAGTCATGTTGGGTATTATTCATGATCCATGACCCAAGACCCATGACCCATTGTCTAGATACATTGCATCTTATTAGGTATCCACAAAACATTACCCATAACTCATGGTTCATAACCCATAACCCGGTTTGCAACCCAAAATCCGGACTTAAGCTTACCCAGCAGCCTGATGATTGCATTAGCCGGATCCCTCTGGGGAGGGATCCGTGGGAACCGTGGAACAGTAGACAATTTTTTCTATAAATAGTGAGCCATTTCTCACTTACTACTCACCCCTTTTACACATACTATCTCTTAGTATTGTAACATCTCTAACCTCAGATCCAAAGGATCTTTCTATGTAGTTTTGTGTTTGTGTGATTCTCTAGGCTCCTCTTAAAGGCGAGATCACCACCTCTTGAATCAAATGAATTGTGTTTAATAGGGGGTGTTCATTTGTTTTTTTGTACTAGCCAAAACAAGGAAAACAAATAAATAATGGGTTGTGATTTAAGTTTTGGCCCAAAACGAATGTGTACATTTTAAACAAAATGTATACGTTTGTGTGTATTGTGTGTATTGTGTTTGGTTGCAAAAAGTCGCGACACAAAGTAAAATTTGAAAAGCGTGGGAAGTTAAAACGTGAATTCCCATATTGTTTACGTGTTTCGTTTAAGTTTAAACGTAAGTCGAGATATTTTGGGTGCACGTTGGAAATCGTTAACGCGAATAATATGTTTTTGAGTGTTTTTATAAAAGAAATATAAAAACATTAACATTAGTTCCAAAATGTGTTTATTAGACTAAACCATACTATCTATTGGTCGGTTCGTGTGCGAGCTCGTGTTTTCAATAAAGTGAGATAACTTCTCGTGTGAGTTTGAAAACACAAAGTTAGGTAGAAAATAGAAAAATATGCATTCCCTGATAATGTTTGATAGTTCAAAATGTTCCAGTGTGCGGGATAAATTTCTGTAATTATATCAGGTGAGTTAATGCTTGCACAAAAACATTCAAGTAATAATAAATAATAATTTATTATTAAATTAAAGTTTGGAAATTTACCGATTGTCACAGTCTCCCCGTCTTATAAGGAAATTCGCCCTCGAATTTTAGTTTGAGTTACTCGATAGAGTTTGAGTGTTTTGAAAATCGGGGTACGGTTATACCAACTGTTTGACTTCCCGATTCATGGTTTTAGTAGGTTTTAACGTTTCATTGATGTGAATTTCCTCCAAGGAAATGATGCTCAGTCTAGGTGTTCATTCCTCAATGTTTAAGTCTAGGTGTTCATTCCTCAAGGTTATAACCCAGTTACAAAGATCTTTACGGTTTTTTAATTATCATCTCTAACATACAAAGATTTACAGCCCCAATTCTACTTGATCAAGGTAGAACATGTTACACACCTTGTAACAGGGATCAAGGACTTGACCTTGAGGCTGACTAACCAACTAAACAACTAAACCCTAGGCGTTTTCCCAAATCCCTACGCCTAGGTTCCCACACACACACACCTTTGGTGTTTACATCATGTACGTATGTTTAAACTAATGACCCTATGTCTCTTTATATACTAGAGACATCTAGGGTTTACAAGAGGAATCATAATACAATTAGGTAAACTAAATATTCTTTTAAGTAAAAAAGCTAAGTATCAACTCTAAAAACCCTAAGTCGATTTTTGCTCTGGCGAAAAAAAAGTAAACACCGAATCCCCTACAACTCTAAAAATTCGACATCATGCAATCCCAAATCTCTTGTTTCTTACTCTAATTCGTTTCAGTTATGTGATTACTTTCGTGATTTACGTAATTGTTCCTGATTTTTGTAATCGATTGGAGTTAGGGTTTGTTCTTGTCGGTTTTTATTTTTTTAGGGTTTCGTTACATATAAATCGATTCTATACATTCTGTGCTTCATGGCTGATTTTGGTTAGTATATTTGCGCATCAATTCATGCCTTAGTCTCACTAAGGCCTTCGTTTGTGAAAGATTGACGTGGATTTCCAGTTTTCTTTGTTTTACGTTTTTTAGGGTTTAGTTTGGTAGTATTGTTTTTTCTGGTTCTGTTTTTGTTTGCTGCTACTTTTTGATTGTATTATGGATAAGAGTGGTACGGTTAACGTGGATATGGATGCCTTTGAAGCTCGTATGCGAAGGTTGAAATGGAACGAAGCTGGTTCAGAGGTTGCGCATAAACCTAGATTGCGTGTTAGAATTTTACGAAACCCTAATCTAGCTACATCTGATGTTGATTCCAATATAGCTGCTGGGGGTTCTTTTGCTTCTGATTCGTATCCAGAGATTGGTGTTTGCTATCGTGACCTTAACAAAGATTTGAAGGATATCTCTAACGTACAAGACTCGTTGTTTTGGGGCGAGGATGGTAATGGTAATAATCAATATACCCAATATGATTTCCCTTCTCTTGAGGAGGTTATTGGGGTTGAAAAAAGTGGTCATCAGGTTGGTAACCAAGCCGAAGGGGCTGCTGGGGCTTCATTGGGTGCTACACCGAGTCATAGTAATTTGCCTCAAGGTGATGGGATTAGTGTGGGTAACAAAGCTGGTAAACTCAAAGGTATGATCACGCATGAATCCTCTAAGGAAAGTCCTATCGTTCAATCGGCTGAAGTTGTGCATCCTTCAACCTATGTTGGAGTGGTGAGTGGTTCACAAAATGCGTGTCCTCAAGAAAATCATTCTACACCGACTAAAGTTAAGTCTAACTTTCGTGCACTTAAAGTTGATAATATGTTTAATGGTGTTGACGTGTCCATTCCCCTTAAGGTGGTACAAAATATTAGCTCTAAATTTGATAACACCTTGTATGGATACTTCATTGGTAGCGTATTGCATTTCTGTGGTTGAGTATTTTGCACGTAACAAGCGGGCTAAGTATGGTTTAAAACGGATTATGATGAATGCAAAAGGCTTCTTTTCTTTAAGTTTGACTCTCGGGTTGGTTTGGAGGTCATTCTTGAAGGAGGTCCGTGGATGATTAAGAATAGTCCTATTATTCTTAAAAAGTGGACCATGAGTACTAGTTTGTGAAGAGGAGTTAACCCGCATTCGGTATGGGTTAAACTTCATGATGTTCCGTTCTGGTATTCTCTCGAAGATGGAATTAGTATTATTGCAACACATATTGATGCGCCTATCATGCTTGATTCTTATACTAGCTCTATGTGTGTTGAATCTTGGGGTAGGAGTAGTTTTGCCCGTTGCTTAAATGAAATTGACTCTCATGTTCCCCTTAAGGAATCTATTACTATTGGGGTACCATATTTGGACCAACCTGGTTTTTCTTCTGAAATTATTAGGGTGGAATATGAGTGGAAACCTCCTAGGTGCGATGTGTGTTTGATTTTTGGCCACTCTGTTGACTCTTGTCCCAAGACAATTGTGACTCCACCGGTTGTGGAGGATAGAAATGATGGGTTTCAACTAGTTGGGAAAAGGGTAAAGCTAAGAGGAATGCTAAGGATAATAAAAGTGGTACGCTTTTTAACGGGGTTCAGTTGGTAAAAATATGCGATATAGACCCAAAGTCATTAACACTCCTTCCACTAGCAAACCACCTCAAGGCGTTGCTAGTACTAGTCTGGTCCTTTACCTAATCAGGTAGGTAATATTGTTCCACCTAATAACTCTACATCTAATGACCCTACTGATGTGTCTAATAAGGGTAGTCAACCTGCTCATGTTTCACCTACTGGAGTAATCCAAGTCTGGCTCCTAATATATCTACATCTAACCCGTTTGGTTCTTTAGCTAATTATGATGATGTTGATGTAACTAATGGTTTGGCGGATGATGATGAGGTTGAAAATGTTTATGATGAAACTGGTAATTTGTTTGACAAATCGGGGGCAAGCACTCATGTTCTGAATGTCCCTGATGTTTAGTATCGCCTCTTGGAATATAAGGGGTTTGAACCATTCCCCTAAACAAAAAGAGGTTAAACAGGTGGTAAATGATAATAATCTTAGTGTATGTGCTATCTTGGAATCTCATGTTGATGCATCGGTGGTGTATGATACATGTCGTAATGTTTGTTGGCGGTGGAAGTGGACGTCTAATGGTAGTCTTTGTGATAAGGGGTCCCGTATTATTCTTGGTTGGAATGATGATATTGTTGATGTAATGATTATGTCTCAAACTAACCAGGTTATGCATGTTCGTGTAAATACTCGGACGGACGACAAAACTTTTTTCTCATTCTTTTGTGTATCTGAGATAATTACTATGTTCATCGGTGCCCTTTGGTCCAATCTTGTTTGCCATCTTTGGATTTATCGTAATAGGCCTTGGGTTTTGTTGGGTGATTTTAATCTTGCACTTAAATTGGAGGATCATTCATGTGGTAGTTATGCTCGACATTGCTATCTTGAATTCAAAGATTGTGTTCGAAAAATGGAGGTTGAGGATCTTAATTGTCTTGGTCTTCAATTTACTTGGAATCGAAACCAAGAGGCTCATTTGGTATATTGAAGAAAATTGATAGGGTGATGGGCAATCGAAATTTCTTGACTTGTTTCGAGTTCGTTTGCTATATTTCAACCTTATCGTATTTGGATCATTCTCCGTGTGTTCTGCGTATTCCCGGTAACTAAGCCTAAGCCTAAACCGTTCAAATTCTCTAACTTCTTGATTCATAAAGATGGGTTTATTGATACGATTCTTTGCGGGATGGAATCTTAATGTTCATGGTTGTGCTATGTATCGTGTGGTTCAACGATTAAAGGGGCTGAAATCTCCTCTTGAAAGCTTTTGGACAATCAAGGTGTCTGCATGAGCGGGTAGTTAGGATTCGGAAGGAGTTAGATGAGGTCCAAATGGCTATTGATCTGGATCCGTCTAATTGGGACCTACGTGATGATCATGCTCACTATCTTCTTGCATATAAGGAGGCTACGTTAGATGAAGAACGGTTTTAAAGCGAAATCTAAAGTTCAATGGCTTCATGCGGGTGATTCTAATCTGACTTACTTTCATAATATTGTTAAAAGCAAATGTGCCCGTAATCGAATTGAATTGGTAAGAGATGCAAACAATGTCTTGTATGAGGGTCATCAGGTTGCAGGTGCTTTTGTTGCTCATTATGAACAGTTTCTTGGTATTGAAGGCAATTGTAGTCCATTTGATGAGAACGGTATATTCCCTAATGTTCTTTCACACCAATTGGCTAATTTGATGGTTCGTCATGTCACGGATGCGGAGATAAAGGAGGCTATATTTTCTATGGGGGATGATAAAGCTCCTGGGCCCGATGGTTACACGGCTGCTTTCTTTAAGAAAGCATGGGATATTGTGGGTGCTGAGGTTATATCTGCTGTTCGGGATTTCTTCATGAATGGTAAGCTTCTTAAGGAGATTAATCATACCATTATATCGTTGATCCCTAAAGTGTCTACCCCGTCTAAGATTAATGACTATAGGCCTATTTCTTGATGTAATGTCATGTATAAGTGCATTAGCAAAATTCTTGCTAATCGTATTAAAGAAGGCCTTGGTCAGTTGGTTAGTATTAATCAATCTGCCTTTGTTCCTGGTCGTCGTATATCTGATAATATATTACTTACCCAAGAGCTTATGCGGAATTATCATAGAGGGAGAGGTCCACCTAGATGTGCTTTTAAGGTTGATATCCAGAAGGCATATGATACGGTTGATTGGGCTTTTCTTAAAGCTATTCTGATTGGGTTTGGTTTTCACGTAAAAATGGTTGACTGGATCATGGTATGTATCTCATCTACATCTTATTCTATATGTATTAATGGGGATCTTCATGGCTGGTTTAAAGGTAAATGGGGTCTTCGACAAGGTGACCCGTTATCTCCTATTGTTTACTACGGTTATGGAAGTCTTAACTCTTATATTGCAGACAAAGGTTTCTAATGCAGTGGATTTTCAGTTTCATCACTTGTGTGAACAACGAGAATTATTAACCTTTTTTTGCGGATGACCTCTTCTTGTTTGCTAGAGGCCATCGAGATTACATTAATGTCATTATGCGAGCTTTGGAGGATTTTAAGAACTTTTGGTCTTGTCCCAAGTATCCCTAAAAGTCTGACTTTCTTTGTAATGTGCCTAATGCTATTAAAATTGCTATTCTCGATCTATGCCATTTGCGAAGGTTCTCTCCTGTCAAGTATCTTGGGGTTCCCTTATATCCTCGAGACTTCTTTATAGGGACCGTAAGGTGCTTGTTGAAAAGTTGGAAGGTCGTGTGAATGATTGGCGTAATAAGTTCTTATCTCTTGCGGGTAGGCTTGATTGGTGAGGTCTTTTATCATCTATGCATCATATTGGGCTTCAGTATTTATTCTTCGTACTCGTATTATACATGAGTTAGAGCGACTTATGAGGGTTTCTGTGGTGTCAAGGAGAAATGAAAAGGAAAGGCCAAGGTTGCTTGGGAATCATTTGTAAGCCAAAGCAAGAAGGTGGTCTTGGTATTCGACGTTTGGAGGATTTTAACATTGCCCTCATGACTACACACATTTGGAGTATTTTGACACATAAAGAGTCGTTATGGGTTCAATGGATTCATTCTTATAAACTTCGTGGGAGAAGCTTTTGGGATGTCCCATGTTTGGGGGATGTTAGCTGGGGATGGCACAAGCTTCTTGCGATTCGACCAAAGATTCGTTCCTTTATCTGGCATAAGATCAATAATGGAAAGGACACATCGGTTTGGTTTGATAGGTGGTGTGCATTAAGCCCAATTCGTGATTTGCTTACTGCTAGAGATATTGCCGGCGGTTTTAATTTATCTAATTCGGTTTGTGATCGATTGCTAATGGTGTTTGGCGATGGCGGTGGATTGGTTATCTCGGTTTCCATTGTTAGCTGCAATTCGGTCCCTAATCTTAATAATCTTGTCGATGGATTATTATGGCGCAAGTTGGATGGTAATTTTAGTGGTTTTCGGTTTGGTGCATGGGATTCTATCGTCTTAGGTGATGTGGTTGGTGGTGTAATGTTCCTTGGTTCTCTCATTGTATACCGAGGCATGCAATACACTTGTGGCTCGCTATTAAGCAGAAGTTGAAGACTCAAGATAGGATGCGGCAATGGGATGTTGGTCCTAATGTTGACTTGGACTCGATTAGATGCCCGCTTTGTGAATTGGTTCCGGATTCTCATTCTCATTTATTTTTTGAGTGCCAGTTTTCTATGCAGGTTTGGTTTCAGGTCCGGGTTTTATCTGGCATGGATGCGGTCCCGCCTTCTTTGGAGAGTATTGTTACTGTTCTTATTCCTATATCTAAGGGGCGGTCGGTTGGTAGCATCATTTTTCAGTTACTGCTTGCGGCTACTACATACTTTATCTGGATGGAGCGCAATTCTAGGATTTTCAAGCGTAAGAAGTCTACCGTTTGGGAAGTGGTTAGCATCATTACCTCTACTATTCGGTTGAAGCTGGTTACCTTCAAGTTCAAGAAGCTAACCTCGCGGTCTCGTTTGATCCTGGATAAATGGAAGATTCCAAGTATATGTATTTCTCACGAAGGAGTCTTGGGTAAGGGTTGTACTCTTTTCCCTAC
This sequence comes from Chrysanthemum lavandulifolium, assembly GCA_022545495.1. Taxonomy (NCBI): domain Eukaryota; kingdom Viridiplantae; phylum Streptophyta; class Magnoliopsida; order Asterales; family Asteraceae; genus Chrysanthemum; species Chrysanthemum lavandulifolium. The sequence goes on from CM040238.1 coordinate 127,112,142, forward strand.
TCCAAGGTTTTTCCTTTGGGTTTTCTTGGAAAGGGTTTTAAGGAGGCGAGACTTCACAGGTTAACTTGTTCCCTTTGTGGATTGGCTGGATGCGGGATGCTCGCTTGCTACAAGTTTTTTTACTTGTTTATGCCTAGTTAGTTGATGTAATATAGCTAGGTCCTTTGTGTTTATGGCATGTCATAAACACTAGTTTTTCAAGCTTTCGCTTGAGGTTAATGTGGTATTTTAGCCACATTCCATTTGTACTTAACATTATTTTTTGGTTATATATTTACCGGGGTAAAACCCTTTACCCAAAAAAAAATATATATTCTTTTAAGCATATCTTCTAGAATCTTCCAAATCCTCCATCTTTTTGTAGTTTCCCTTCTTGTCACTTTTAGTCCTTCATGTTTCATTCTTCTTGTTTTGTATCATCAAATCTATAATAGACCCAACAATCTTCCCTTATTTGATGGTAACAAAACAACCACGAATCTTGTACGAACTTCCCTAGACGAAGTAGAGAAATTGAGATAATTAAATCTCACCATGAATGAAACAATCTTGTCTTCCATGCTTCCCTTTGACTTGAACATATCACTCAAACATCTCTTCCCCTTTTTGTTATCAACAAATAGAGAACGAACAAACCGTAGAAACTTCCCCTCGAGTGATGCATGAACATCAACTGATTCTTCAAAATCTGTAGGCTTTATGTAATGATTACTTGTGAAGAAAACCGAGTATAACGAATTTGATAAAGAAGTAGAATTTTCCAAACTTGTGTCTTAAATCTTGTACTATCCACGAAACTCCATACTTATACGAATCACCAAATATAAGTAGACCACAATCCCTTGAAAAATCCTCAACTAATATGAGACATTTGAGCACTACAATGTAACTCCTTTAAGTGATAGCCAATGTGTGCATAGAGCATCATAAGAAAAATCACACATTGCTAGATTCATCAAGCTATATGATAAGAACACAAACTGTGAAACTCGACTACAACATTAAATAAATGATATTCAACCTTCTTCGTAATCAATTAATCCATAAGAATCAAATACGAGCCTTTTGAATTCTTTAAGAACATAAAACAAACTCCTTGTGTGTGTGAACCAACTCTTACGTGGGTAAAGGGAGTAATCATGCACCACAGTAAAGTATATTAACCAAAAGATTGAAGTACAACGGATGAGTGAGTCTCTCATCTCGGTCCCTAGGACACTTACAGACTATTATATAAGAATGACACACCATTCTTATAACACAAATATGAACCTATCAAATTGACAAAAGTAAATAAAAACAATACAATACGACTCAAGACAAGTACTTGAGCCTTCTAAATCACTTTGACGGTCCACCAACTTCCATGAAGAATCCTCCAACTTCCACTCATGAATCATCAATCATGAGATGATGACCATTAACGGATGAACATAGGGTTTCCCAATCCCTAACTTACATGATAGACAATCACGAGACACCAGAATGAATGAGAATGCAACAAATCCGTGATTGTGTGAATGGGGTTTTGAACAAGAGCCCCCAAAACTTAACTTCCATCAACAACATGAATACCACCAATCAATTAACATGATTGGTCAGCCATGCTTACACATTGCAGCTCACATGATCATGAGGAAAACCAAGCAACGATACATGTTTGCCCACTTGAAACTATGGTACGATCAGAAACACATCAGCAAACAAAAGTAATGGATATTAGAAGGAACCAATGTGAAAACATCTACCATAGACATACACGCCATGTACAACCAAGGGTTCCACAAACCCTAACTCCAAAGCACGATCGGATCTGCGGCAAAGAAAGCGAAGCTTGACCGACCACGCCATCCAAGAACTTCCACTCTCCCAAACCCACGTAACAATGAGAAACATCAACATCAAGAACACCCTTACATGAACAACGAATCAGGACTTACAAGATCGTAAACCACAAGGGTTACATCCGGTTACCAAATAAAACCAAAACCGGAAGAGGGTATCGATTATCCATGAAGCATGTCAATCCCTAAACAACAAAGATCGTTCGACAAGATAGAACAAATAAATCCATACGATCAACCCCACATCAATAACGAATCGCTAGTAAAACGAAACCCTAAAAATTAGGGTTTCGTATTCCATTAAAGCACAACAAACCCGCCTCAAAGATTAATTCAATAAGTGTAATGAGGACCAAATCAATCGAATAAAAACCAAAACCCTAAAAGAACACCACGCTCATCCTGAAAATCGTCAAAAGACGATTTAAAAAGACAATCGATAGGCATAAGTAATTAGGGTTTCGACAAGGACGATTTCAATAAGTACTGAATTGAAAGCCACAACACACCCCTTCCCAGAAGAAAACAACGACCTAATCGATTGCATATCATTCAGAGAATAATAGAGAGGCGATTTGAATTGCTATAAAAGTGATCGGAATAGTAGGGAGGGTGGTTTAAATCGCCCGTGGGGAGAGAATTAGGGTTTTTATGATGATTTTTTTTCCCCACCAACTCTTCTGTGTGTGTCGTCTAAACTCTATAACAAATATCACGCTTAACTTCCCTCAATTCCAAAACAGGCCTATTAGCAACACTTTTACGTCACTAAACTGTCGCTAATCATCACTATCATGATTACTCCTTCCTCCCAAATCGATTAGCGACACAAATTCGATCTTTGAATCACTAAACTGTCTCAAATCAAAGAGCGTTACTGCGTCCAAGCAGTACTTTGTGTCAAACAGTAGTACTTTAAAAACAACACTACTTTGTGTAGTACCTTGGACAAGGAGCAGTACTTTGAAGCATAAGCAGTACTTTAAGCCAAGGGCAGTACTTTCGTCCAACGAGCAGTAACATATGTTATCAATATTCCAAGTACGAATGCAACATCATGGGGACCAATACAAACATTACAAAATAGTGGACCAATAAAATATAACTCACCGTCGAATCACAATTGCCTCGTATTCGATTAGCAGTACTAATGAAATCACTGCACCAATTACAGCTAATCACAGACATATGCACCTCGAGTATTATCCAACTTAATTAACCACCACGAGCACCCTACTAATATAAATTTCACATCCCATGTGTACTATCAACCCATGTGATCAAACAATCCACCTTGACCAATTAAATAATTCATCCAATCTCGTAAAACATAATCTCGTACAAAACGTCTACAAGCAGCCCACGTGACCAATGACGGAATAGAGAAGTCATATGAAACCCACGTGATCACAATATTCACATGATCAGTAAAAGAAGATGTTTATACTTTATACCCATGTGACCATCGTACATATTAATATACAATAAAAGTCGATACCTTCAAAATTGAATTTCTGAAAAACCATTCTCAGCAGCCAGTTTCGACATTGAATAACTTTTTATTGCGAGCTCGATTGACAATCCCTTCGGTCAAAACCTTCCTTGATATACCAAGAATCTTCAGTCCAAATTTCGTCCCAATCCAGCGGTTAACGAAAAGGTTATCGTTGTTTGAAAACGACCTGCGAAACCTTACGAAAATTCCAGATTCGAATTTTTTTCTTCTTTTCACTTCGAAAAACCTTGTAGCTCCTAGATATCACGAGCCCCAGGCTCTGATACCACATGTAAAGATCGTTGTAACTCTTAGACTAGGTCTAATATTATATCTAGAAACACATAATAATGAAGGCGGAATATTCAAACATAGAATCAACATTATTATGAACAAGGTTTTTTCATTATCATCTCTAACATACAAAGATTTACAGCCCCAATTCTACTTGATCAAGGTAGAACATGTTACACACCTTGTAACAGGATCAAGGACTTGACCTTGAGGCTGACTAACCAACTAACCAACTAAACCCTAGGCGTTTTCCCAAATCCCTACGCCTAGGTTCCCACACATACACCTTTGGTGTTTACATCATGTACGTATGTTTAAACTAATGACCCTATGTCTCTTTATATACTAGAGACATCTAGGGTTTACAAGAGAAATCATAATACAATTAGGTAAACTAAATATTCTTTTAAGCATATCTTCTAGAATCTTCCAAATCCTCCATCTTTTTGTAGTTTCCCTTCTTGTCACTTTTAGTCCTTCATGTTTCATTCTTCTTGTTTTGTATCATCAAATCTATAATAGACCCAACAATCTTCCCCATTTGATGGTAACAAAACAACCACGAATCTTATACGAACTTCCCTGAGGCAGTAGAAATTGAGATAATTAAATCTCACCATGAATGAAACAATCTTGTCTTCCATGCTTCCCTTGACTTGAACATATCACTCAAACATCTTAAATCATTAAGCGGATTAATCTTAGCGATACTTTGATGAAGTATAATTTATTGATGTTTCTCAAATGTGATAAGAAAAAGCGGGTACTTTTTGGGAAGCGGGTGTGTGGTGTTATCACACGATTTTAAGATGCACGATGAAAAGTATATACATCTTATGGTACCTAGGAAGGAAAACATATATTGTTTTGATCTTAAAGATGTAATTCCTAATAGGTCCTTAACTTTGTTTGTTTGCTAAAGCATCAATAGATGAGTCTAAGTTATGGCATAGAAGATTGGGTCACCTAAATTTGAAAACAATCAATAAATTGGTAAAGGCAACTTAGTGAGAGGTTACCTTCTAAGGTTTATGAATGTAAGGAACTTTGTGTGGCTTGTCAAAAGGAAACAACATAGAGCTTCTTGTAAGACCAAAGCTGTCAACACCATCACACAACCACTTGTTTATGCTTCATATGGACTTATTTGGACCTACCTTTGTTAAAAGTTTGAACCATAAGCAGTGTTGCCTAGTTATCATGATGATTATAGTAGATTTTCTTGTGTATATTTTTAGGCGCTAAGAGTGAGACTAGTGAGATCCTTAAGGTTTCATTACTAAGATAGAAAATCTAGTAAACCATAAAGTCAAGGTGATCGGATGTGATAATGGAACTAAGTTTAAGAATGATGTGATGAATCGACTACGTGTAGTTAAGGGTATAGAAAGATAGTTTAGTGTTGCTAGAACACCACAACAAAATGGTGTAGCTAAAAGGAAAAATAGGAAACTAATTGAGGCTGCTAGGACAATGTTGTCGAATCTAAGTTACCTACTACCTTTTGAAATTTGAAGTCGAGGAGCCTTTGCATGTTATGTGCATAATAGAAGTAAGGTAGTGAAGCCTCATAATAGGACCCCTATGAGCTATTACATGATAGGAAGCCAATGATTGCATTCCTAAAACCTTTTGGGTGTCTGTTACTATCTTGAATATCATAGACTACCTAGGTAAGTTTCAAGAAAAAGGCGATGATGGATACTTTTTAGGCTATTCTTCTAATAGTAAAGCCTTTAGAGTAAACAATAGGAGGACTAGGATTGTTGAAGAGAACCTACATGTTCAATTTAGTGAAGAGACTCCTAGTGTTGAGACCAAAGGACGAGAATGGTCATTTAACATTGATATGCTAACCAAATCTATGAGCTATGAGCCTATCATTGCGGAACTTCCACTAATGTTAATGCGGTACAAAGAGGATTACGATGTGAAACAAATTCTAAGGAAGCGATTCTCCAAAGGAATTCTATTTGGTTGAAAAGTGGAAAAGGCGGTTACTGTCTCACCCATCATTGATAAGCAAGGTCCCACCGATGATGATGCATTGAATTACGGAAGAAAAGTTGATCATCATCAAGATAAGGATGAGTTGTTGAAAGATAACTCGGTGTCGGTGAAGAAATTGAAAGAAAGAAAAGGCATTACGAAAGCATTGCTAAGCCAAATGAAAGCACGGCTGGGTATAGTGAAAGCAACTTTGCTAAGCCAACTTCTACCTTTGCCAATACAAGTGAAACCCGGTGCAAGTACTAATGATAGTACTTTCTTTGGACCAACGCAAAGCCATTATTTGGTGAAGAGGAGTATCCATGATCTGATATGCCTCCTTTGGTAGATATTGATACTCCTCTTGATGATGAAGACATGGATGATTTCTTCAATCTTGATTTGACTAACTTGAAGCTGTCATTCATGAAAGTCCAATCACTACTACAAGGATTCACAAGATTCATCCCAAGGAACAAATATTTGGAAATTTGAATACTCGGTTCAAACAAGAAGCAAAGTTAAGAACATGAAACCTTTCACGAACAAGGTTTCTTTGCAAGATCACTTCACAAAGAAATAGTCATAAAGATCTCGCAAAATTGCCCGTTTGCTTGTTTTCTGTCTTAAAAGGAGCCCAAGAGAGTGGAAGAAGCTTTATCGGAAGAAGGATGGGTAGAATCAATGCAAGAGGAGCTTCCTCGGTTCAAACTTCAAGAGGTTTGGACATTGGTTGATCTTCCTAATGGTAAGAGGGCAATTGGGACAAAATGGGAGTTCGAAACAAGAGGATGAAAGAGGAATAGTGGTAAGGAACAAATCAAGGTTGGTTGCTCAAGGATACACACAAGCGAAGGTTTGGATTATGATGAAATATTTGCTCGATTGCAAGAATTGAGGCTATTAGATTATTTTTAGCTTATGCTTCATTCAAGAATTTTGTTGTGTATCGGATGGATGTTAAAAGTGCCTTTTGTATGGCACAATTGACGAGAAGGTTTATGTTTGTCAACCTCTTGGTTTTGAAGATCCCGATCATCGACAAGGTTTACTGAGGTGAGGAAGGCTATGTATGGGTTGCATGAAGCTCACAGGCATGGTATGAGTGCTGTCTACTTATTTGATGGACAATGAATTTAAAGAGGTTGATTGATAAAACTTTGTTCATTAGGAAGCACAAAGATGATATTTTATTGGTTCGTCTATGTAGATGACATCATCTTTGGCTCAACTAATAAAGAGCTATGCAATTTGAGAAACTTATGCATGATAAGTTTCGGATGAGTTCTATGGGAGAACTCACTTTCTTTTAGACTCTGAGTTTATAGTCTTGATAGTATCTTCATCGGTCAAGACAAGTATGTAGCGAGATATTTTGAAGAAGTTTGGGTTTCGGGATGTGAAGAGTGCTAGTACACCTATGGAGACTCGAAACCTCTTCTACCGAGATGATGGAAGTCCCAAAGTTGATTTGAAGTTGTATAGGTCCATGATTGGATCTTTGATGTATCTCACGCATCTAGGCCATATATAATGTTCTCGGTATGTGTGTGTGCGATTTCAAGTCACACCAATACCTCACACATGAATGTTGTAAAGAGAATCTTTAGATATCTTAAAGGTCATCCTAAATTGGGCCTTTGGTATTCTAAGGATTCTCCTTTTGATTGGAGGCCTATCTGAGATAGTGATTATGTTGGTGCTAGTTTCGATAGAATTCTACAACCGGAGGATTTCGGTTTTGGGAAGCGAGACTAATTTCATGGCGGTGTAAAAGTAAACTATTGTGGCAAATTCTACAAGCTGAAGTGAATATGTGGTCTTTGCTAGTTCTTGTGGTCAAGTTCTTTGGATTCGAGAATCAATTCTTTGGATTTTGGGTACAACTTTATGCATACTAAGATTTACATTGATAATAACGATACAATTTGCATCATTAAAAATCTGTTTTACATTCTAGAACTAAACATATTGAGATAAGGCATCATTTTATTAGAGATTGTCATGAGAAAAGGTTGATTCAAATGGTAAAATCCATCTTGATTTCAATGTTCTTTGATCTTCTCACTAAAGCTTTTGATGTGGGAGGTTTCGATTACCTTGTGGTTAGTATTCGAATGATTAATCTCTAAATCTCAACTTGTTTCGTAAAGTTTGTATTAGTATTGAATTATTATGTGATCTTAGTATTGCTATTTTTGTTTCTAACCACGAGAGTTATGTTCAAACCATTTGTTTGTTGCTTTGTGCTCCACTAACCATTTTGCAGATATATGGAAGTTAATCACTGATGCAAAAGAAGTACATTAAGAAGTTGTTCATTAAGTCAAGATACACTGTACAACATACAATCAACTTCAAATGACATAAAAGATCATTCCTATCATCTATTACAAAAGCTGGTGGTCCTACATATCTTGTACTAAGAAGAAGCTATAGATGCAAATGGAAAGATGGATTGATGAAAACGAGGATGGCTGCTTTTGTGATATGAGAAATCTTCAGTTGTTCCATCTACTCGTTCCACCATAAAGAAACTACTCCATCTTCCCTTTCCCCTTTCCCTTCACCTCTGTACCCTTGCCCTTTCCCTTCCTTCCATGGGTTGAAGAACCAGATCCTGGAGCAGGAAGACCAATCACCACCTCTCTGTTCTTTGGGAGTGGTGGATTTCTGGCACGTGGCCTTGGTTGGGGTTGAGATGGTGAAGGTTGTGCTCTCTCTGCTTCCTCTCTCACCAATCTGTTGAAGGTTGGCTCTAGGCGCTCAGTGGAATCATCTGAACCTCTTGATGATTCACTAGTATCTACCACACTATCATCTTCCGATGAAGGGAGAAAGGGGGACTTTCTAGGTCGAGGATCTTCTTGAGGAAGGTAAAGAAGCCATGGGTTAGAATCATCCCTTGATGATGATGATGATGATGAGGAGGAGGAGGATGTTAGGTTGATGACTTCTGGTTGATTGGACATGCTGGTTATTGTTGATTGTGAATTTTTGAGAAATTAGGGTTTGGAAGCAAGATTGGATTAATTGGTGTGATTTTTACTTGTGCCTTGGGATTCTTTTATAGGCATAGCAAATGGTATTAGTGAGTAAATGAGAGGAAGGTTTAAAGTGGTTGAGGAGTTAATGAGGTCTTTTGACTTTTGAAATGAATTAATCTGGGAAGTTAACCATATTGACTTAGACTTTAGCAAATTGGCTAACCCTTTGCTAAGTCTATGGAACCACTTCTAGGATTTTCTAACATTAACACTAACCATCTTCTCTGTGTTTGATTTTTGTTTGTGATTTGCGGTATGAAGGATTGTTGTACATTAGAGCTTGTGATGTTTTAGGCGATTAGTGATTAAAAAAATTGTGTAATCCTTCATATTTTGTGTGATATCACTAATTTTGACACATTTGCTTCTGTATCTCTTGGTCAACTGGTTGGAGTGAAAATCTGTATCCCCTGCTAGTGTTTTTCAAACCACGGATAGAGGTTTTCAAACCACTGCTAGCATGTTGATGAGCTTTGGTCAATTGTGTAATCCCCAACTCACGGATAGATCATTTAATTGATCTTCAAATCACTTCAACTTGGTGCTCTACATCAACACTAATCACTTTCCTTTGCTTAATTCACATATCCCACATCATTTCCATCATCAATCATAATGCCGACCAGTACTCTAACACACATAACCTTGTTGCTAATCTGATAAAAAAACAATAGATCTGAAGGTTTTCATCAAATGATTGATTTCCTTATTCACAGTCCTATTCACTTTGCCTTAACAGTCACACCAACCATCCTTAAAGCCTATATACATCAGTTCTGGAGGAATGCTAAGCTTGAGGAGGTTGATGGAGTAGAAGTGTTTAGTTCTGTTGTGGATGAGAATGAAATTTTGGTTCTTGAAGAGATCATTAGAAGGGTTTTAAAATTTGATGATCTTGATGGTGTTGTTAATCTTTCGGATCTTGAGATTTTCTTTGGTTTAGAAAGGTTAGGATATACACACAGGCGAAAAGGTAAAATTTTTAAGAGCATGTTTTCTCCACAATGGAAGTTTTGATACACACTTTATTGATGTGTATGAGTAATAAGACCATTGGTTTGATGACTTTCCTTCCAAGATTGCTCTGACTATTATATGTTTCTCTCGAGGGAAGGAAGTTTAATTGGTCTAGGATGTTATATGTAGGGTTTGTGCGAGAACATTAGGAAGAAGGCAAAATATTATTTATATCCTAGGTTTGTTCAACTGATTGTGGAAAGTCAAATAGAAGAACCTGTTGAGCATTCTAGGGAGTATGAAGTGCATTATATGCTTCCTAAGGTCTTTGCACATATGATTACTTTGCTTGTTATTCATGAGTTTCATGAAGGCCTTGACGAACAACCCATAGAACCTGAATCCACTGTTAGTGAATCTCAACCCACTTCTAGTCAAACACAAACCACTATTAAACCAATTGTATGGACTAGGAGAAAGAAGGGCACCAAGCTACCTCAGGCTGGTGTTAGTGGTGTTGTTCATGAGGCTGTCACACGGTGTGGAGGTGACATGATTGGAAGGGCTTCCTGTTGGAATCACTCCTAAACCATAATCAAGTGTTAGTAATTAATATGTAATAGTTAGCTTTATTGTGGCCTTTATGTTTGTTATTAGCCTTAAGCTTATGTAGAAGGCCCATAAGCTTAGGCCCAAGCCCATTAAGGAAAGGAAGGGAACTAGGAGTGTTGCCTAGCTTCCTCCTATAAATACTCTATGTAACCTTCATTTGAAGGTTGGTTGTTCAAGTTATTCTTTCTCTCACTCACCTCACAGCGTAACCGGTCTTACTTTATTGTGTGTGTGTGTTAGATCTTGTTCAATCGCCTTATCTCTTTCTATATTACTTGTGTTTGTAAAACTAGTGACCTAACGATGGTATCAATCGCCAACTAGTTGGGTGAATCGTGTTTTTTTAAGTGGGTTTCGGTCCTCGCCTAAAACGCACATTTGATACTTTGGTTCGCTTAAAACTTGTTTTTACACTTTTGAATCAAGATTCTTGTACTTTCAACGTTTTAGGGTGTTAAAATACTTGTTTTGGCAAAAGTTTCAAACTTTATCGTGGATAGTTGTTTTCATCTAGTTTTTGAGCGTGTGTGTATTTCTCGCATAACTATTTTAGAGCTTTGGTTCATCAAGTTTCACACTTTTGTGTATTTTGGTGTTATTGAAGCTATTTTATCACACAAAACTGGTTTAGAAACACTTTTGGACGTAATCAAAATTTTGAGCATTCTACGTAGTAAAACCCTAAAACTACGCGTAAGTGCTTCCTTGGTTTGATCTTCATTTTCGTGGTTTATTCCGTGTTTTCTTACTTGGATAAGTGCGAAAATACGTCGACTTTGGATATCTCTTGCCTTTGTGATAGTGTAAAAGATCATTTGGGCAAAAACCCTAAAATTACGCATAAGCATAAACTTACGGCGTGAAATCCTCGCCTAAGATTCTTCCTCGCCTAAGCCTAGTCTTACGCATAAGAAAATCCTCGCATAACTTTCTCGCTAACTTTTGTCTCGCCTAACTTTAGTGTTTTCCTACTTACGCGTAAGCTAAATCCTCGCGTAACTTCTCATTGTTCTGCGTAACTTTGGTGTTTTTACGCATAAGTGCTACTTGGTTACGGTCTTTTCTCGCCTAAGGACACTTCATCAACAAAGGTTCATTCGACTACAAAGATCCATTTTTACTACACAGTTTATCAACATGTCTCAACCACCATACTCTAACTATTTCCTCACACTTATAATCATCAACAACAACAACAATTAACTCCACAACATCAACAATGGAATCAACAACAAGCTATTTATCAACAACAATTTAATCAACAACATAATCCACAAATTGGTGCAATTCCACCACCACAAATGGTTCAAACACCACCAAGCCTTCAAGTTCAACCCTACACAAATGATTTCAATCAACATCCATCAAGGAACACTATGAAGGAACCCACTTGGTTTGCAAAGATGTGTGAAGCTTTAAGCGACCAACAATCAATTCATGAAGTGGATCACTTGATAGACCTCGATGCTAACCCGAGCAACTATGATCAATGGGTGATAAGGTTCTTTAGGTTTTGTGATCGAAGAAGCCACATGGAAAGTTCTTAAAGAAGGTTATCTTGGAAGGTCCATTTGAGATACCTCTTGTCATTGTGCCGGAGATCCAAGCTTGTTCCACGAGAGATGAACAAGCGAACATTGCTCTTGTTGCGAGAATTGAATCCTCAAGAACTTCTACACTATGAAGCGGATGAACTTGCAATGGAATACATCCTCTTAGGATTACCAAACCCAATTCTTTGTAGTGTTGATGCTCAAAAGGCGCACGAAAATGTGGGATCATATTAGTCTTCTTATGGAAGGATCATGCTCAATCGGGAGGATTTGGAATCCAAAATTTACTTGGCTTATGAACACTTCATGATTGAACCTAGAGACACTAGAGTCCTATCATCATCGATTTTGAAATCATCAATGATTTGGATAAACACAACATCATCATGCCAAGAATTGCGATGAATACTAAGTTCTGAGTAGTCTTGGTCTGAATGGGAGAAGTATGTCATTTTTCTCCGTCAAGCGAAGAATATGCATCATTCTACTTATGGATTGTTGTACGATTACTTGAAGCCTCATGAAAAGGAAGTTGATCGGAAAGGATTCTCCGTGCTCAAATTGCTACACAATCACATCCGGACAATCAACAACTTGCCTTGTATGCTCAGCGAATTATCCTCTCGACCAAAGAACTCAACCAAGCGCTTCAACCACACCTTCACGGCAACAACCTCAACAAAATCAATTGGTTCCATACAACAACAACAATGCTCAAGCATATGTCGATTGAAGCGGTAAGAAATCGATCCGTTCGAAGCATTGCAACAAGGATTTGTTATGATTGCTAATGCTTTTGGCGTTACACCAACAAATCCAACAATCGTATTCGTTCCTCATCTAACACACGGACTCAAGTTGTTGTGAACAATGGACGTGTTGAAGTTCGAATCGTGATTATGGTCGTCGGATGGGCGGTGGTCAAGGGTTTAATCTTGTGGGTAGGAATAATAACAGAGCTCAAGTGGTGGAGCAGAAATGCTCAAAATCGGTTAAATGGTCTTAGATGCTACAAGCGCAATGAGAAGGGACACACAGCTAATGCATGCCCAAAGCCGAGGACTAGGGGCATTGCTTACTTCAAAGAGGTTTACTTTTGGCTCTTAAGGATGAAGTGGTGGATCTCTCACGGACAAAACGAGAACTTTATGGCGGATCTGAGACTCGGATGATGATATGGAGGACTTGCGAGGCCAATCATTTGATATGTTGATGGCTAATATGCAAGAGTTACACATGAGTGAAAGCAGGCCCGGTGTATGACATTGATGGCTTGTCTCGGTGCCGAACAAACCATCATCATATACGAACTAATATCTCCGTCAATATCGAATCCCTTACGGCTCGGAATGTTCAAAATGACTCATCTACATCTCATTCGGCGATTTTCAAATAAACCCGTAGTTACATTTGATGATCCGAGATGACCTTATGGTTTCCCTTGATAATCAAATTGACTCGGTGGTTATACTTGAGGATCTAAATAATGATCATGTTGTGACTCGCGTTGAACACGTTGAACCTTTGCCTCATCGGATCTTGTTACATTACTTAAGACCAACAATCCCAAATTCTTGAATGTGTTGTATTAAATCGGACCTTAAAAGTAAAATGCATTTATTAACCAAGGATTTTGAATGCTTACAAATGCAACTCAACTTTTCAAAACTCAAGAAAACCGTGAAAAAGGGTTTGAAGCCGCTTTGCAAAATCTCATCAAAGCGAAAATATTTAGAAAGCAGATCGTGATCTAGCCGCCTCGAAGAATGCTTTGTTGTGCGAATTAGAACAAGCTGAAACATGAACATAAAAAGCAAATTAACGCTCTCACCTTGGAAAATCAAAAAGCTAAAATTTGAGTTGTTAAATTGTCAAAAGCAGTTCTCGCATACAAAAAGCATTCAACGAATCGGGTAGATGACCTTCTTGAAGAAATTATCGACACAAAACAAACTTAAAGAGTTTAAAGCTGTTGTTTACAAACATGGTGAATCGATATGACTATTGAAAAGTTTACCTTAAAACCCAATCTAAAGGATATGGAAAAATCTAGGCGATTACAAACCAAAGCTTTCACTAAAACATTCAAACCAACTCACGAAGTTTCGGTCACGAGAATACAAAATTGATAATATTGTTATGAGTGTTGTTGAATATCATCGTCAAGAGGAATTAGATGCGAAGGCGAGTCGATCAAAATTAAAAACGTTGTTTACAACAAACCTTTTAATTATAAAAGCGGTCACTTTTGTCACACCAACGGATTCTTCTAACACACCAAGGGTTATCATCAAAACACACAGTCTTCTAATGTTAATCCCAAAGCAGTTATGCACAAACTTATGGTCCTTTACCTTCAATTAGTGAAGTAAACTCAAAACACGAAAATCGAAATAGTCTTAGATATTTTGACATTTTCATGGTGACCTCAAAATTTTACAACATGAGATAGAATATCGTTACGAAATCAAAATTGAACACTTTCAATCGCCTCTGGCGAGAACAAAGAGACATTTTTCGGAAAAATCTTTTACCTAATGTTAAAAACTTGAAAAGTTGTGCATTAGCACAGGAGCAGGATTTTCATAAGGAACTTGGAACTATGAAGGTCGTTTTAGAGAAAGCGAAACATCTATTTCTAATACTAAGCGTAAAAGAAACTTTTGAGAAAAGATGTTGATCGACTCTTGGAAGACCTTATACGTCTTGATGTCCATAATGTTGTGTTGTTTCATTCCTTGCCATATGCATCGATTATATCTCTGCGATGTTGTTGAAAATGTTGTATGCTGTTGAGAACACCGATAATGTGCTTGGATCGAGTCTTTAAAAGGCGACAATAAGCGATTACTCAACGAAATTTACAATGCAAAGCGTCGTCTTCATTGGTGTGAAAAAGATATTAACAATCATCAACTTAGTTTTCAAAGAAAATCGCTCGGTTGAGTGCAAAATCTTCGATCCTAAAATTGAGCAAGCGGATGATCAAAGCGTGTCTTTGAAAAGTCAAATTTCTAAATATGAACAAGAACTTGTAAAAGTTAAGCAGAATATGGTGTCATATTTGATTTACTCAATAAGACTAGTCATGAAGCATCTAACGAACTTGATCACTATCTTGCTCACACTTTCGAGAAGTCATGAATTTTCTTTGGTAATATTAGATTACGAAAATCAAGATTTGATTCACACTATCTCTAAGTTAAGAGAAATGTTAGGAAAGTATGAACAACTTCCGCCTACCGTGATTAAGAGATTAGCACAGGTCACACTTAGTAATCGTGAACCTAGAATCCCTCTTGCCAAATCACAAGTTGCTAACGTGTTTCCCTCTTTGAAGCAGGAATAGTTGCGTCTTTTCCAAGCGTCCGCACTTCACGGGCTAGGAGCACTCAATCGAAGAATAGGAAGTTGCGACCTAAGAAAAGATCAATAAGGAATGCTAAAGTAGAAGAACACCTAGGACTACGAATAAGACTCATGTTGCTTCCACTATAGATGTTGCGTCGGCAAATGTAATCGAAATAGTGATGTAACGAATGCTAAACCGTTAAGTACTTTTGATATTGATCGATGCACCTTGTGTTATTTGTCGGAAGAGTATGAATTCGATTGTCATGACAAATGTGTTGCTAAAGCTATAATCTCTAGTTTACGAATTCTAAGAATCGGAATATCTCTAGGCCCACTAATCATTCTAAGTCGTGCTTGGTAGACCTCCTTCTTTAGATTCTAAGGCAAACATTCTTTGTCACTATAGCTCCGTTTCACCACCTAAGAATGTAGTACCACCTAGTGCATTCACTAAGACTAAAGCAAAGAGTAGTTATAGATGGCGAAATGGATATATAACACACTAAGTTTAAATGGATGCCTAAAATTATTAATATGTGTATGTCTAATAAACACCTTGGAACCCTCTAACATTTCGGGTTCCACATCTACTTCTATTCCATCCGTGTAAATGCATGTGTAATGGTGTCTGAGATCATTCTAGATTGTTGATAGCGGATGTTCCCGAGCATATGGCGAGCAACCTTAAGCTGTTATCAAACTTTATTGCAAAGTTCATTGGCTTTGTCGGGTTTGGGAGCGATCACTTAGCGACTATCATGGGCTCTGGAGATTATGTCAATGGGAACATCAAAATCGTGAGGTTTACTATGTGGAAGGCCTCGGTCACAATCTGTTTTCGATGGGTCAATTTTGTGATGGAGATTTGGAGGTTGCTTTCGGGAGAAAACTTGTTTCATTCGTGATTTACAAGGAAATGACCTTATATGCGGCTCGCGTAATTCTAGTCTCTACACTATCTCTATGCAAGACATGGTTGCTTCCTCTCCCGTTTGCTTACTTTCAAAGGCAACATCTACAAAATCCACGGCTATGGCACCGTCGCCTCTCACATCTAAACTTTCAAACCATCACCAACCTTGCTCGACACAAACTAGTTAAAGGACTCCCACGATTCCGGTATTCAAAGATCACCTTTGCTCGACTGTGAGCAAGGAAAAGCACTAGTGCTCACTTTCCCTCAAAGGTGGAACACGACTCTCGACATGTGCTTCATCTTCTTCACATGGTTGTGTGGCCCGATCGCGTGCAAGCGATCAATGGCAAGCGCTACATCTTAGTAATTGTTGATGACTACTCGCGATGGACTTGGGTCTACTTTCTTGAAGCAAAACCAAGCTCCACAAATGATCATCACCTTTCTCAAAAAATCTGAGTTCGACTCCGCAACACCGTCGGACTCATCGAGCAGACAAAGGCTGAATTTGTTAACAAAACCCTTCGTGAATTATATGAGAAAGTGGAATTGACATCAAACATCTATTGCGTACACACGAACAAAGCGGAGTTGTTGAAGGCGAAGCGAGCGTTAGTGGGCTGCAGAACAATGTTAATCAATGCTAAACTTCGGATTACTTATGGGCGGTTTGTATCTCGCATGCTATACTCAAACCGTTCTATGATCACAAAGCATACAACAAAACACCTTTCGAGCTTGTCCACAACTATAAACCGAACCTCAAACACTTTCATGTATTTGGATCCCTTTGCTATCCGAATAATGATCGTGATGATTTTGGAAAGCTCAAAGCCAAAGGCGATATTGGGTCTTTATTGGATACTATGACAATTCTAAAGGTTTAGAATGCGGAATCGTCGAACTAAGGAGGTAATGGAAGCGATTCATGCTCATTTGATGAACTCACGGAAATGGCTTACGAGTATAACGACTTAGAACCGGTCACAACCGTTTAAACTTCCCTCAACCCCATCATCGGTGAACAAAGCCCCGACTAACTTTCGTCAACAAATGGAAAGGTTATTTGCTCCTACGTTACGTGCGATATTGATGAAACGTGCTCGGTGTATCCGTTGTTTCATTGCACAACGATAATATTCCTATACGATACACTGCTACAACAACTCTTGTTGAAGATGCACCTACACGATTAACTCCAACACAACATTGAACACACCGCTTCCAACAATGATGAACGGTGATGATATTACGAATGAAGTACCCCCACTGCGATTTTGATCCGTCGTTCTTGACCCGTTTGCTAATGAGGCTGCGCACGGATGTCGCGGAATCTTCAACAAACCATTTGAATCCTCGAATTTGCACAATGTATACCAACATCAACCCTCTACACAGATGGACAAAAGACCATCCTCGGCTAACATTATTGGCAACCCAAATCAACGGTCGTTCTGAGACAACGTCTTCGCACGGATGGTGAACATTGCATTTATGCACTCGGTGTCTGCCAATCGAGCCTAAAAACATTAAAGGCGCAATGACAAAAGACAATGGATTGAATCCATGCGGAAGAACTCAACCAATTCAAGCGTCTTGAAGTATGGGGCTGGTTGAAAGACCAGCGAGGGTCTCGTCATTGGTCTAAAATGGTTGGAAAAACAAATTGGATCTTTGAAGGGCATCCATCGAAACAAGTCATGTCTAGTTGCTAAGGGTTATCGT
This sequence comes from Chrysanthemum lavandulifolium, assembly GCA_022545495.1. Taxonomy (NCBI): domain Eukaryota; kingdom Viridiplantae; phylum Streptophyta; class Magnoliopsida; order Asterales; family Asteraceae; genus Chrysanthemum; species Chrysanthemum lavandulifolium. Next base: position 127,129,928 of record CM040238.1, read on the forward strand.
CGGGAAGAGGAATAGACTTTGAAGAATCTTTTGCTCCGGTTGCTCGTCTTGAGGTCATTCGGATATTTCTCGCGTTCGCGGCTCATATGAATATGACGGTCTTTCAAATGGATGTCAAAGCTGCGTTTCTCAGCGGACAACTGAAAAGCGGTTTATGTCGACCAACCCGAAGGATTCATTGATCGAGTGCCGAACCATGTCTACAAAGCGAACAAAGCTCTCTATGGTCTCAAACAAGCCCCTCGGGCATGAGTGCGATAAGCTATCATCTTTCCTCATTGCTAATAATTTCACCAAAGGTTCGGTTGACCCAACTCTTTTTATACAATATCACGGGGCACATATCTTAATTGTTCAAATTCGTGGATGACATCATTTTTTGGGTAAAGGCCTTCCTTTGGCAAAATTCATTACACCAAAAACGTTGAAATCTGAGAGGATGAGGTGAATCCCTCATCTCAAGCCCGATCGAGGCGACATAAATGCACTCAAATGTGCAACTTACAATCAACAAAAGCTAAAAGCTACCTAACAACAAGAAAACAAAAGACCAAGCTTAAAGATAAACATAAATAACAAACTAAGTCTTCTTGCGTCCTTGCACCTTAAAATCTTTAAAGAACCACTACGAATCTTGGATGCGGAAGAATAAAGCCCGATGTCCTCGTAGTCCTCAAAATAGTTCTCTAAGACTTCATCATCACTTTGAAGCAATATCATCATTCGGATCCTTACCCTTTAAAGAAAAGGATCCACATCCATTGGATTAGTGTATGAACACGAGGCATGATCGCCTTAGGCGAACCATGCAATTCCCCATACACAAATCACCAACACATCCCTTCTCCTTACCATTATCCTTCAAAGGTACTATAGGAGGTCAATATTAGAATCAAGTACCTTGTTTTCCTCCATACTCGTATCAATAAAACTCCTCAATTGACCTACATGAATGTTGTCAGAAATAGCCATATTCATTAGTGCGATTAGAGGAGTTACCCACCATCTCAAGAAGAATCACACAGGTGATCACCCTTCATGGCAACATTAGAAACCAAACTCTCCTTTGAAGTACTAGGTTTAGAAATAGGCGGTATTGAAGAGAACCTTTTGGTTTATAGACCAAAACTTGCTTAAATTTAGCACCTTTTTCCACCTTTCTTTACTTCCATCTTCTTGTGAACATCAACAACGAGGCCTTCATAGTCTTACGAGGACAAGAACCATCCTCATGATTGAAGATATTGCATTTAGAGCAACTAGTAGGCCACCATTCATATTCACATCAAGAACTTCCCAATAGTGATCATTACCCTTAGGCAATGGTATCATGACATCAATTGACTCCAACAAATCACGTGTAGCGAGATAGTTCAATGAGAACACGTGCATAAGAATAACGACCCCACGGATTAACACACATGGCACTAGTACGCATCCATCTAATGAGTCGCCCAGTTGAGAAGCAATCAAACTTATACCGGTTTAGAATAAGCCACCGCGGTACATTATGAATCCGCACCCTTTGCCGTACTGTTTGATTTCCTCCTTTTCTAACTTAGTATTCGCCACCCAAATCTTAAGAATCATGGGCGTGATTTAACAAACCACGGACCGAATCAAGCATCTAACCATACCCTCATGTGACGAAAATTTAAAAAGAAGAAACCATTTCGCATCATAGCTTTTTCAAAACCAAACTTAGCCCATGCATGCTTAGCATAATCATTAACAATAGGGAATGCTACTTGATGACTAAGGAAATAGCCGTAAAAGCTGTATTAGTAAATTTAGAGCACATATCGTCAACAATGACCATAGGAATGACAACTTTAGCACCATAACCTTCCCGCATCAACCACATGATCAAAATCACCTTGGATGGGACGAATCTGTAACAGGATTCAAAGTATTCGAAGACAAACCTAGCTGTTCTTAATCGTATATCATTAAATCGATTCTATTTTTACATTTTCCTGCTCTGATTTGTTTAAAGGAGTAATTAACATTCGTGTTTATAATGAAGGCGATGTTAGTGTCACAAAGGGATCGTGTTCGATGGTACATTAATGGAGGTTCATTTTACGAAGTGGGCGTTTGTGTGGTAGGGGATTTGGTTGGTGGTTTGTCTTGAATACTTTGAATCCGTTGCTCTGATTCGGTCCCATCAAGGCTGATTTTGATCATGTGGTTGATGTGGGGAAGGTTATGGGTGCTAAAGTTGTCATTCCTATGGTACATTGTTGACGATATGTGCTCTAAATTTACTAATACAGTTCTGACTATTTCCTTAGTCATCAAGTAGCATTCCCTATTGTTAATGATTATGCTAAGCATGCATGGGCTAAGTTTGGTTTTGAAAAAGCTATGATGCGAAATGGTTTCTTCTTTTTAAATTTTCGTCACATGAGGGTATGGTTAGGATGCTTGATTCGGGTCCGTGGTTTGTTAAATCACACCCATGATTCTTAAGATTTGGGTGGCGAATACTAAGTTAGAAAGGAGGAAATCAAGCAGTGCGGTGTGGGTGCGGATTCATAATGTCACCGTGGTGGCTTATTCTAAAAGCGGTATAAGTTTGATTTTGGGTCTACATAAAAGTTTTCAATCGCTTTTGCAAAACTAATGAAGAAAATTTTAAAATGTCCATGATGGGTGAACTTACATTCTTTCTAGGATTACAAGTTCATCAATCACCCGTGGTATTTTCTTAAGTCGGTCCAAATATGCCCTTGAGCTGTTAAACAAATTTGGAATGACAACTGTGACACTTATGCCACACCAATGGCTCATACCAAGCTAGATCTTTGATTTACATGGGAAATTAGTTGACCCTACCAAATACCGAAGTATTATTGGGTCTCTCATGTATCTAACGACTAGCGACTGATATTGTCTTTCTTGGTTTATCTATGCTCCCGCTATCGATCGCGACCAATTGAAACCCACCTCTACGAGGCTAAAAGAATCCTCCGATACATCAAGGGAACCATTAATTTGGGGATCGGTATCAGAAGGATTATGGTTTTGAACTAATCGCCTTTTGAATGACCACGCGAGGATGCTTAGACTCGAGGAAAAGTACTTGAGAGCTCTACAATTTCTTGGTGATAAGCGGTGTCTTGGCAATCAAAGAAGCGAGGATTGTACATCATTGTCATCAACAAAGCGAGAATATGTAGCCATGTCGCATGTTGTGCTCAAGTCATCGGATGAGAACACAACTCAAAGACTATGGTTACGTATTCGACGAATCTGATGTCTGCGACAATCGGTGCCATTGCAATCTCGTGCAACTCGGTTCGACACTTTTCGAAATCAAAGCGCATCGATCTTCGCTATCATTTCATCAAAGACCACGTGGAGCAGTGCAGTTGAATTATACTTTGTGGAGTGCGAATACCAATTGGCGGATCTTCTCACCAAAGCCTTGCCTCCGCTAGGTTTAATGAGTTGGTCCACGGATTGGTATGAGTGTTTGACTCAAGAGGAATTGGATGACCTCTTTAAGCATCTTAAAACACCACAAACACCAAAACATCCTTTGTAAATAAATTTTTCAAAACAAAATACAAAAATATAAAATCTTATAAAACAACAAAAATATTCTTCTAATCTATAATCTTTCAACATGGCAAGTACATTTCTTCCTTCAACACTATAATCTTTCAAAATTCGATATTTTTACGATCAAGTGTTGAGGGAAAACTTTCATAAGCATTTCAAAACATCGTATGCTTGCATGTTACCATATCTCGGTTGTTTCATTTAACAATGGTGGTGAATTTTACGGTTAAATGACACTCCTCGGACTAAATTTATAACCTTTCATTATTTCTTAAGTCGAGGGGAGTGTCGTCAAGTTTCTTTCCTAAAAACTTTGTTTGGTAACCAAAATGGAAGTTAAATGGCTTTGTTTGAAAAAGGAAAAGGTGGAGGATCAAAGCGTCAAAATATTAAAGTTATTTAAATAAAACACCTCCCACCTAACTTTCACCTCACATTTAATTCTAAACCTAAACACATCTCGCCTAAGAATCATTCGAGCAATCCGTTGTTTTGATCATCACTTTGTAAGTTGTTTTGTGATTAAAACATGTTTTTAAGATAAGGTTTTTAATTTCATATAAATCCAACGGCTAAAAAGTGTTTTTCAAGTGATTTTGTGATTCTACGCTTAAGCATATGAACACAAAATCAGTGTGTGCATGTTCTTGGTTATCTGGATAGTGTCAAAACGTTGTTTATACATCAAGGATACCATTTTAACCATCCAAACCCACCCAGAAACACATATCAACGATTTTTGAAAATTAGGGTTTATGTGTCGATTTGGGTTTTTCCAAATGTGAAGTGTTTTGGTATAAAAGATTGTTGGGTTATGGTCTTAAGTTGTTGAATTAATGATTTCCATTGATATTAACCACCCAGAAACACGAATTGGTGAACAATTTGTATTTAGGGTTTAATGTTCATAATATTGGGTAACTTTTGATTCTAGCGAGTTAGGTGTTATAACTTGGTATAAAGACTCCTCAACACTCTTAGACTACCAGAAAAAGTCTTGTGCAAATCCCATGGTTAAATTTCATACGCGTAATTCATAACCCTTAGGGTTTTGACCTACGCGTATGACTTTTTACGCGTAATCTTCCTATGAATGTTCATGCCATAAAATGTTGATATAATGATGTTTTGTGTTAAGTTTGATGATTTGATGAACTTATTTCAGGCTTTGCTACGCTAAATATTCAGAATCAAGGTCATTTGCAACTCTACGCATAAGGATTACCCTACGCGTAGTCAAGTTATGCGTAAGAATAATTCTACGCATAACCATTACGCGTAGGTTCTACAATGGGACTACGGCGTATCTGTGAAGGATATGCGTGTGATGACCTCTGCGCATAAGGTCTACTCTTACGAGTAAACCTTACGCGTGAGGTTCTTATCGCCTCTGGCGTAAGCTCTCGCATAAGGTCCCTGTTCCTCGCGTAACATTTCTTCTGCGCGTCGTTAGGATCTCTGAATAAGCTTTCGTCTCACAGCGTATCTCATTCTTTTTACGCTTAACTTTGCGAATCTACGCTTAAGCTGGATTGACCTTCATTATGAATTATTCGTGTACAAACTTGTTAATAAACTAATCGTATCATCACGAATCCAATAATGTCACTAATATACTTAATCGTTTGATATGTTGTGAACAATAAGTGATAACATAAACTTTAAAACTTAAAGTTAACTAACTCATGAAACATTTCACGGCGTCATTAGACTATTGGACAAACAAGTGACTTAGGACTCGTAACCTTTGTACATTCAATAACTAGACAATAAGACCTTTTGTTGACTAACATTATGTCTTCGATATGTTGGTTCTTTTGGCTAATGTTATTTGAGATCACGACATGGTGAACAAATGAATGTGGATGCATCGGAAGTTCTTACAATTCTTGATATCTTTCGAGAGGGTTGTCAGAAAGCTTGGAAAGAACAACCTTAGGGTTGACTTTGACACCCTTACATGCTCGGAATCTTCGTGTCTCATTGCGGTGAATATTCTCGGGAATCATCCTACTAGAACATGCTCTCACTCTCTGCCACGGTTCTAGAGGTCTATATTCAACAATTTTGGGATTCTATGCGGAGGATCCTTTGGTCAAAATCTTGTGAATGTGACTCTTAATCACAAACAAGTCACTATCACTCCCGATGACTTCGGGCTGTTCTCATCATTCGGACATCGCTCAACCGACTTCTTTGGCACCCTCTCTGAGCAGGCGTCCTGCAATTCTTGATAGATATTGGTTATGATGAAGCTGCGGGAATCATTACTAAGCACTCTCGCGTGGGTGAAGAATATTCCTCAACCATGGAGGACACTCTATATGATCATCACCAAATCGGTCTCGGTCATGGCGGTGGCTATGAGCATCCCAAGCTCATGGAGCGCAAATTTTCTCGTCATTGATCAACAAGAAGGACATTATAATTGAAGCACTACTATGGGAAGACATGATCTTTGTCTCATGAAGCTTGGATCCAAAATTCCATATATCGGATACACCAAGCTGTTGATCTAGAGCTCTTGGAATTCATCACGATATCCCGGAGACTCAATGACCCGGATAATCATGACATCTTGATGAGCACATACTATCTGTCGAGAATCAAAGAATCGTCTCTGAAGAAGCAGTCTTTGAGTTGCCCGATCACCTTCTTACAAAGGAAATCAAAAAGCTGGAAGCGTACAAAAGGTGCGGGTGGCCGTAAAGAAGGAAAAGTTGGCCATCTTGATGAAAAGGCTTGGGGACTCCTACTCGGAGAACCGGAAGAGGCGATCTTTGGAAGTCTGTAAATGCGGTGAGTCAAGGAAATTTCCCAGAGGAACCCTTCAAGAAAGAGGATTGTTCTCTCTAAGGAAGCTACCCCATCCCAATCCTAAGCCCGAACCACAAAAAGCGACTTTTGGATGAAAGCTCGAAGGTCTTGACACGGATGAAGAGATTTCCTACTACGAATCACAAAGGATAGCGGTCCTTGATGCCAAAACCTCAAGTCCTCAAGCGATAAAGGAAAAGGAAGACTCTGCACTTGTGCCATATGATGAAAGCTACGAAGATGAAGAAGAGCAATTGGAACAATCCTACGGAAGGCAGTTAAATTCGTTAGTCACCTTCAAAAGGTGAAGAATTTGCAAAAGACCAAATGGGTGGCCGGGAGGATCAAGTGGTCTTGCCCGCTCCTCACCGAGATCGATGCGGTTAATCGACCGATAAGGGATGCGGTGCCACCACTCTGCAACAACAAAAGCTTGTGGAGGATACTATCGAGAACCACAGGCGAGAAGTGCGAGAAAGATAAAGATGATGATTATGACAAGGTGCTCTGGAAAGTCCCACATTCACGAAGGAAACTTACGAACCGCCTAAGGACCCCGAGCCTCCTCATGTCTCCTCATCATCAGACTCTTCATCTCATTCATCACCACCACCATCAAAGAAGTCAACCAAATCATCATCCAATCGGTAAAGAAACAACCTCGTTCTTGGATATCTCATGCTCATAAGCGTATTGGGAATCTTTGTCAAACAAATCGGAAGAAAGACATTCTCGAAAGAAGTTGAATTTCTATCTTGATCACATCTGACATTTGTATGACGAGCATGAAAAGATGAAAGAAGAAAGGAAGTTTATTCGAGAATTCATGAAAAGTCATCGTCAAGAGGCTGAGCGAAATGATCGAAGGTTACACTAACAACTACCTTGAATATCGTTCCTAAAGTCACAAAGGAGTTGTTCACGGACAACTTTATCCAAATCTTATGCAAATCGCCAAGCAAACTATCGATCAACGCCCTAACCGTAACAATCAATCCAACCGATCCGGTAGTTTTCTCTAACAATGAATTGGTGGCCAAGCTTGTTACACAAATGTAAGCCACGGTACGCAATGTTCAACTACGAAGAAGCAAAGCGTATCAAGCATTGCTAGACTACCAACTTCAAGAAGCTTGTAGATTTGAGGCGAAAAAGTTGAAGCGTCCTGAGGCGATGAAGATAAGGATAAAGACAAGGACTACGCACCTAAGCGTCGGAAGCGATGCGGTGAAGCTTCTTGATGCCACCTCCTCCACAGCGGACTTCTTCTCAACAAAGTCTCCTCCACCTTCGGTCTTCTTGATAAACCTCGGGACGATTCGAGTTACCACCCATGACTCAAAAAGCGGTGACTACTTTGGTATACGGGTGGTGACGATGAAGAGGTCCTTGTGCCCCAACAACCCACCTCACCCAAACAAGTGCGAAACCGGAACCATCATCAAGGCCTTCTAAAAGAAAAAGAAGGCGACTCGGCTGAAGTCGTATCATGGCTAGATGACGATAAAACCGAAGAGTTTGAATGGTTCTCCACACTTGTCAATCAAACTCCTACGATGAAGGTCAAGACTTGGTAGACGGTTCTACATTGGAGCCACAAAACTTTTGCAAGAAAAGTTCCATGTGAAGAAAATGGCGAAATCGAGTTGAAGCGAATCAAGAATGAAGCGTTTCAACTTCTAAAAGACGACTCTGAAAGCGCCCTCGAGGTCGAATATCATCTTGAGAACATCGCTCGAGCTATGTCTAACAACATGGATTGGCTCAATCCGGAAGCAAACATTGACTTCACACAAGGGACAACCCTCCATACTACACCGATTGGACCAAACCCTACAGGCCATTGGCGGCGGATGAACCACGGTTCCCTTCGATACTTCTTTAGCGAGAGACTGGATTTTCTCTTACGGTAGCGATGGTTCGCGAAAATCGCTACATCGTTGACTCTTCCATTCCAGTGACTATTTACTCAAAGCGCATAGCTATCGAGGAGCGTGCAAATCGCTTGTTTTACGACAACATGCAAGCATCGACCAGAGATGCATTGTATGGGATTCATCATTGGCACGAGCAGAAGAATCTACTCTGATTGCACGGTTCGGAAGTCTCAACACGCGGTGTACATTTCTAAGGACATCGTGGCCATCAAACACGTTGATCTCAAGTCTAAGTGGGACTACACCTTCTTAAAGAATATCATAGTCAAGCGACAAGATGAATAGGACTATGCATTCTCCGGTGACTTTGAGAATTTGTCCCTCAGCGACATCGAAGACATGTACCTTGCCAAAGTACGGTCGTATGAGACAATTCTCATTGAAGTTCAACGCAATTTATCAAGTCACTTCTCATCTTCATTAGGCGCATCGTGATCAATGAGCGTGTAGAAGATATCCGGTGGTGTTGAATCTTATTAGGCGCGTGTCAACCTCGCTCCTCAACGCTTGATCTTCGGACATCAATCGACTATCTCAATATCGCTCATCAGCAAACCTTTGGAGTTGTTTACCGCGGTGAACTTCAAAGCGCTTAATGGCGTGTTGTGATCTTGAAAATCGGGATCATACTTTGAAGGCTGGTTAGGGACGGATTGGCGTCTGAGTTGAAGGATATCGCTAGAAAATTAGGTCTCTAATGGAATTCTCGGGAAAGGAGGGATGTGAGGCGAATCATCACAATGATTGATGAAAGGTTGTTCGAAGGATCGATTCGAGACGATTGGAGAGCTATGTTGGTGGTCGACCAGGATTAACATAACCGCTTTCAGCGCCCTTTGCGCTCTGGAACATCAACGCACTTCTGGTACCCCTTGAATTGGTTCTTTCATTACAAATTTGGATGTGTAATTATATATGTCAATGGCTTGTGCACACATAACGATGTCCAACCCGTATTTGTCAAGAAAGGACCTGTGGTGCGCTTGATGCCACAATCCTTATAAAAGGAGCGAGCTTCTTACTTTTGAGTAAAACCTATCAAACCTTTCATTATTCAAGGTTTTGCTCAAAAGAGCAAGTACTTTCGTATGATTTTCAAAACCTCAACCGTTTATATCACTAGTTGAGGGGAGTATTTGAATTAAAATTTGTTCACAAATTGTTCACGATGGTCACTCTTCCCGCAACACTCGAAATGGTCATATTTATTCTCAAGCGTTTCAAAATAACATTTTCATATGCCATTTTGAGGGAAAAAATTGTGTGATAAGAAATATGTTGTGCAAAATGCAAATGAATACATGTACCTCGGACTTAACCAACGAATTAGCGGTACTAAGCTGTTTGTAACTCGAAAAGACTTGTCTGGACGGGTAATAATTTCAAGCTAGTTCGCTAGTAATGTAAGCGTGTCTCATGAAAGGACTTGTCCAAGTAGAAAGTACCATTCGAGACACTCTTGGTAGAAATGAACTACGCGGGTATGACAACCTTTCGAGGTTTGTCTACACCTTCAAGGTAGTTATTAGAGCTAGTTGTCACCTAAAAGCGACAATGTAACTCTTTAACTTCATAGCGTAACCGTGTCTCATGAGGATTGTCTATCTTGATGGATCAATTCAAAAGTCGCTCTTTCCTCCTTGTGCATTTAAACCATTAATACTCTTAAGCACATGTGGAGGAGTATTTATGCAAAACCTTATCTCTCAGATGGTTCAAACATGTTTTCATTTACAAACCATTTGAGAGATTTTTCCTAACGATGGTTTTAATGGCAACATAGGTTAGTCATGGGTTATAAGGTGACTAAGGTTAGTAATAACAGTCCTATGATCACTTGAGAGCGGAGGATCTACCCAAGGACACTACCATTAGTTAGTGTTAGAAGTCCATAGGAATGATTGTAAAAGGAGAAAATGAGAATCGGAGAAAGAAGGTTGAAGAATCAAAAGAAATGAAAAGTAAAGGGTGAAAAGAAATAGCCCTCAGTTACTCAACTTAGAAATGGACACGGGTTCAATTCATATACTCTTGGTTGTCACTTAGTGACACCGGTATTGAAGATTAAAGTCGTCATGGACCCGGTGGCGCATGCACTAAACCTTCTTAGCCACTCAAGTTTCTCTCAGCGAAGCTTGTTTCATTCTCACGGGAACCCTCGTAAACTATTGGCTTTCTCTTAGAGATCATTGGTATTGAAGGAGACCCTCTCCCTAGTCTCCGCTCGGAAAACCAAAACGCACTATTGAGTCTAGAGCCACGAGATTCATCAAAGATCTCTTAGGAACACTTGACATTTTATCATTGGCGATCACCAAATAAGATTATCGGTGGTTCATAGCGAGGCCTTCAGGATCTTAGCAATCTATCGAGAACATTTATGAGAGGCTCACATCATGATCCTCGATGGTGAATGGAAACTCTGCCGGGTCAACATCAAACGCCACGGCGGTGAGTCGCCGGTAACTCCCGTGGATTACGCGGTGTGTCTCAAGCGGTCTGATCGTGAGGTGATGCTACGGTGTACCTCGGCGACTCATCGAATGTAGATGTGCTTGATACATCGTGTTATCTCACTTGTGGGACTCCGGTTCGAGAGCGGCCTTTGTAAAATTAGAGTTGAGCTTTCACACTATCTTGTTAACTCTCTCGAAGTTCAAACTTGTAAGTTTGGAACACCTTATTACTAACCGTTTGAAATGTTTTCTTCTTATGGAAGCTCGGGAGCGGGATGATCGTCTTGATTCTTCTCATGCTCACGCCAACATCATCACTAATGGAAGTTCTATTCAAAAGCAACACAACCGTCGAATGATTCTTCGTCAAACAAAGAATCTACAAAGTTAAAGACTTAGAGAACTTCATCGGTGTTGAATTCCAACGTCAAAGGCGTGTGAGCATGTTGAAGAATGGCGTGGAGACACGGAGGCGTGAAGGCGACACGAAGCGAGGCCCGATCGACGAACAACAACATACTATCACTTTCACCACAAGAACAATGATCAAAGAACAAAGTTAAAGATGGCGTCAAAGCATAAGCGGTCAAAGATAACTATCTCTACTACACTAGGAGATTGTTCGAATCAAGGCAATTCCTCTCACAAGAAGAAGAATGTCGGAAGGCGTCGAGCTACTATTACATCAGCGCCTTCACCGTTCATCACCAACACTTGAGGGAGATTGTTGGAATCACTCCTAAACCATAATCAAGTGTTAGTAATTAATATGTAATAGTTAGCTTTATTATGGCCTTTATGTTTGTTATTAGCCTTAAGCTTATGTAGAAGGCCCATAAGCTTAGGCCCAAGCCCATTAAGGAAAGGAAGGGAACTAGGGTGTTGCCTAGCTTCCTCCTATAAATACTCTATGTAACCTTCATTTGAAGGTTGGTTGTTCAAGTTATTCTTTCTCTCACTCACCCACAGCGTAACGGTCTTACTTTATTGTGTGTGTGTGTTAGATCTTGTTCAATCGCCTTATCTCTTTCTATATTACTTGCGTTTGTAAAACTAGTGACCTAACACTTCCACTCTTGATTCATGCTTAGATCTTTGGTCGGGGCTAGTGGAAACATCATTAAGACCCAACCTTTGGCAACTCTAATGTGGAGAGTTCCTTTGAACTTAACACGGTGGAGAATCCTAACCACTGGCTCACTTAGGGTGCATAGATGATCGAGGCAAGGTGCGGTGCTATGTTTACTTTATCCAAGGATTCACCTCTCAAGCGATTAACACATTTCAGTGATGAGGATAGTTTGGAACGACAGAATCAGCGGATCCTAAGGCGGTACATGGTGACTTTTCAATGAACCACCTCTCGGACCGATTAACACGGTCAAAGTGGGAGGATATTCTTGAGCGTTTTAATGAATTGTGACTAAATGTGCTAAAATGGATGATACAATCTCAAGTCTTCAAGAGTTGGCTGTGTTTCATGGTAAAGAAATTCGGAGGCTGAAGCATAGGATGTTTGTTTTGGAGAAAGTAAGAAGACATGGGGTTGTTGTTTTAAGGAATATGAGAAAGATGAAAAAGAAGGTGGACTCTTCTCCAGCTCTGAATGTGGAGAATGTACCCAAACAAGGGAGGAGTGAAGGCATGAATTCAGGGGAGGCTGTAGATGTGCATATGGAAGAAGATGTGGATAGTGGAGATCAAGCAGCACAATTTGTAGTATCTGATAAAGATGGGAATGAAGCTGTTCTTGAAAGTTTGAAGACTGTGGTAGAAGATGAGGTAGTGCAGGACACAACCACTGATAGTGTGTCTACAACCACGGCTAGTACTCTTGAAATCACTGCTGCGGTTTGGATATGGAAATTGTACCCATTTGCTATCATAACTACTTCCACCATTGTTACAACCATATCGTATCACCACCTAAATCAAAAGAAGTTGAGAAAGAAGCTACAAGTACATTGATCAATCTAAGAAAAACCTCAACTAACCTACACCCATCATTGCACTGTTTCATCTCTTAAATCTCATGAAACAAACCCAAGGTAAATGTCTAGTTATTGGTGAGCCTTTGAAGAAGAAGGTGGCTCAACCGGATGTTGGAAAGGGTAAAGGCTGAGAACGAGTTGAAGTTTAAAAGTAGAAGAGCAGTTGCCTATGATGAAGAGTATATAAGAAATATGCTGGTGAAGAACAAGCGACTATAGAGAAAAAGAAGCAAGAAGAAGAGGCTACTCGAAAATGGTTAGCTACATGGTATGAATCACAAAACTACCTTCAAGCTTCTAATCGAGATCGGGATGAGTATACTACTCAAGAATGGGCATTGTTAGATGTTGATGAAAGAGCTAGAATCTTGGGTGAATGGGCAAGGAGGATCGATGAGGAAAAGAAGCAAGTTATAAGGAAGAAACCTCCTACTAAAGGTGAGATGAGGAATGTAATGATGAAGATTATTAAAATTCAGCATACATATTTACGAAAATCTTAGTAAATGTTCATTTGAAAGAATTCATGAGCTTTATCGATGTGTGAGGATTAATAATGATAATTTACATCCAATGAATTTTGAAAAGAAGAAGAGTGGATTCAAAGTAGACAAAGAAATCGAGATTAGGAGACATACGGTTCTAAAAAGGCGAAAGTGATTGAAGATAGTAATCAAATTATCTTTTATGAATATGAGCTTAAAGGAAGTGAAGGATGTTGGAAAATTCAAAGACTCAATAATGAAGTTTAAAGTATAATAAATTTTCACGAGATGCTTCAATATCTTGATAGAGATGATTTGATGAATCTTTGGAAGCTTTATAGGAATAAGTTTGGTGATGTGCAACGGATGATTATCATGAGAGAATGGTTTATCATCACTTGAAGATTACTTTGAACCAACTCATGATGAACCTAAATGGAAAGGACTACGCAATGGACAAGTAACAAGATGGTTTCTATATCAAACTTGTGGAGTTCATGTGTTAGCTGTGTTTGGAGAAGTTATTTATATGCTTGTAGAAGGTGATTATCCCAAATTGAATAATTATCCGAAGTTATTCCTCGGATGGTGAAGCACAGTGGTTTGAAGATGTTGATGCCCTATGATGGTCAAGCTTACAATTTGTTCTTTGAAGTATGAGAAAATTCTTAAATCTAGTAAGTGTTTGGCTACATCCTCCAATTCGGTGCTTTGAGCTTAAAGGAAACTTGAGAATTCTATTTGAATGTATCAAGTTTAGGGAGGATGTTGGGTTTTGGTTCCTTGGATCAAGAATTATTCTAAGTGTTGGAACCACGGACGAGTTGATGAAACCACGGACGGAAGAATGAATCCCTTCTTTGAAGACAAACCGCGGCTAGTAGTATTGTGTAACCACGAGATATTGTATTGTAACCATTGCTAGTCTTGTATAGTCGGTTTAATATTGTGTATTAGATAAATATGGAAAAGATATTTATCTTGTAGGTTACGTATTGTATTATGTAAAGGACTCCTTAGCCTATAAAAGGAGGTCCTAGGTTAGATTAGATATCGTATGTTTTATATCTAAGGTCGATACACTTCAAGGTTGTAAAACCCTAATCTTGGTTAGAGTATTATATTAATAATAATATTGAGGTGTTGAATGTTCATTGTTCTTCTTCTTAAGATTAAGTATTAAATTCCGCGTGATACTTAATAAGTCTTTGTTTAAGTCAGTTTCTATATTAGATCGTTTGCTCAACTGGGATCAACAAGATTTATGGTGAATGAAACCTTGTGTCAATAACAATTATATTTTGATTTATCCGCTGCGCATGTATATGTTATTGTTAAACCCTAAGGCTCAAAACGATCTAAAGGAGTCCTAACAAACTCCTCAATTGGTATCAGAGCGGGGAGCTCTTGATATAGGGATCTACAAGGTTTCTTGGCGAAAAAGAATGAAGAAAATCGATTTTTTGCAAAATTCGCAACTTTTTTGCAGCACAGTTTTCAAGAGGGTATAACTTTTTAATGAGCCGTTGGATCGGGCTAAAATTGACTGGAGCTTCTTGGTATATCTATCTTTAATCTCACGAAGGATCGTTGATCGAGTTCCAAATCAAAAGTTATAAGTCGAGTCTGCTTTGAAACTAAATTTTTTTTCGTAAGGTTACTCTGACCTTTTTTGAAGCGATCATAACTTTTTAGTTAACCGTTGGATCGTAACGAAATTTTAGGTGGATGTTCTCTATATGATAATCTAACTTTCCATAGGAGGATTGTGGTTGAGCCCTTTTTGAAAGATATATGTTGTCGAATATAGCTCTTGACAAATTCTGCTTCGAAACCCTAAATTGCTCAAAATCTTCTTTGTTTATCCTTGAAATCTTGCTCCTCCTTGAAATCTTGCTAGTCCTTGTAAATGTCTTTGCTTTGCTCGAATAAGTTGAAAATCTTGCTCGGTGTTTCTGATCTTGCTACTACTTGTTCGACATTGGTGAAAATTCAATTGTCATCGGTGGAGTATTATTGGTCTATTTTTTATGGTGGGATCATGGGTCTCTAATATAATAGGCTTGTTTTGGTATTGAGGGAAGTTGAGCATAATAATTGTTATGGATTTTTGATGGT
This sequence comes from Chrysanthemum lavandulifolium, assembly GCA_022545495.1. Taxonomy (NCBI): domain Eukaryota; kingdom Viridiplantae; phylum Streptophyta; class Magnoliopsida; order Asterales; family Asteraceae; genus Chrysanthemum; species Chrysanthemum lavandulifolium. The sequence continues at coordinate 127,145,299 of CM040238.1, forward strand.
TTACACACGAATAGTTGGTTCACACACAAAGAGTTTGGATTTTTGTTCTTAAAAGATTTTAAAAAGCTCGAAGTTGATTTTATTGAAGAATTAATTACGAAGAGGATTATTTATCACTTATTTGAAGGTGAAGTGGAATTACTTGGACACGTGTTTTATCATACCTTTAGCGAGGTAACTTGTTCATGCTTCAATGATTATGACAAAGAATTAACATAACACTTAAAGGGTAGCGTTATTGTGCTCGATGATTATCGTCAAGTTGAGGTCTCCTATACATAGGTATATGTTCAATGTCATCTATAGTGCAAGATATAAGATACAAGTTTGGGTTATTTTACTTCTTCATCAAATTTGTTATACTTGGTTTTCTTCACGATGATCATTACAAGGAGCTTCTGATTTGAAGAATCATTTGATGTTCATGCAACACTCGAGGGAAGTGTTTGATTTTTACTCTTGTTGATCATTATTACTCTTGCTAGTTGGAGTTTTCTCTTGTTTTGGATTCATTTTTAGAAAGCATTTTGGTGTTCTTTATGGAGGCAATTGAAACATTGGAATGACTTAGATTGTAAGTATGATATTGGTTCGTGGTGGTCAAGATCATTGTTGCTTACATTCCTATTTGGATAATAACAAAAGGGAAGAGATGTTGGAGTGGCATGGCATGGATTAAGGGAAGACAAAGAAGACATACTTGTTTCATTCATGGTGAGATCACGATCTCAATTTCTCTACCGTCTAGGGAAGTTCGTTCAAGAATGGTTTTGTCATTATCAACTAGGGGAAGATTGTTGGGAATTATCGTTTGAGTTGATAAGACAAAAAGAATGAAACAAGAGGACTTAATATGACAAGAAGGAAACCTACAAAAGATGGAAGGACTTGCTTGCAAAAGAAGTTTTATTTATTAGTCCTTTGTAGTATTTTGTAAACCCTAATCCTCTAGTATATAAAGAGGACATAGGTGTAGGTTTAATTAAGTCTTCCATAATGTAGTCGACTAAAGGTGTGTGTGTGTCCTAGGCGTATAGTCTTGTAAACGCCTAGGTGACGAGATTAGTTAGTTAGTGTTAGATCAAGTCTTTGATCTTTATTATAGTTAGTTTATGGTGAATGAAACCTTGTGTCAATAACAATTATATTTTGATTTATCCGCTGCGCATGTATATGTTATTGTTAAACCCTAAGGCTCAAAACGATCTAAAGGAGTCCTAACAAACTCCTCAGTTTTCGTTACTGAAGGATATTTGAACAACCTACTCCTTGTAGTTGCTCATGACATGATATTTTGGAAAATCATTCCATCTGAATGATGACGTCAAAATGTCATGTTCTGCTGTGTGATTAAAATGATAGTGTGGGTTATTGGTAAGCTTCAGGTTCTCTCTAGAAAGATGGTGTTGATTGCTACTTGCATTTCGTTGGTTGACTTAATGATGTACTTTATACCCAAAGTACTTGATGATGAGGTTTCTCGGAACTAGAAAAGTTACGGGGAGAAATAGAGAGTTATGTAGTTGGTCTCTGTGAATAGTCTGGATTGTAACTGTTAATGGGTTGTTCTAAGACGGTTTATGGTGTGGTTTGTCTCCTCGGTTTTAGTACTTGGTATGAGATAAGATTGTATTCAGATGGTCAAGTTGTGTACAAATCTATTTGATTTCTGTGGTTACTAGGATGAAGGTTCGTAAGTAGTATTCCTTCCGACTCCACATGTGGAAATGGTTGTGGCACAGCACTAGGTTCTGACGATAGTCAGAGGTTTTTTGTTTGATAGTCAGTTCCTTTGAAATCGAAAGAAGCAAAGTAAGGTGGGGTATTTCTAGAGTTGAGTTTCGTACAACTCTTAAGGTCGTTACCGTAGGTAATCCTTGTTGGTTAGGGTTATGCTTGTTGGTAGGTTTCCTTACTATATGGCTAGTAGGTGTCATCCGTCCTTTCAGGTTTAAACGACATGAAAATAGAAAGTCTTGACTTTGTTAAGGTTTCGTAAAAGAGCTTAGTGAATGTATAGAAATTTGCTGAACATCAGCTTTTGTAAAGAAAAACTTGTTAATCAAAGTTTTCAGTAACAACACAGAATCGGTTCCAAGCTGGTGGTTTACATGTTCTCTATGTGAGTTCAGGAGTTGCTTCTAACACCTCAGCTTTTGTAGATGATGAATTTGTTTGTTCCTTAGCAATCCCATTCAAATGTTTATTTTTTGTTGTTTCGAGGCAAAGTGTTTCAAAGGTTTTGCCTTGTTAGTAAAGGAGAGTCATTCCTCTAATGGCTAGTGATGAATTCCTATTCATCGATAAGGTGTAGGGTGGATGAAATTGTGACGGGGTAAGTTTGTGACAGACGCGCATTATACAATAATGCAGGGGTTGTTATATGATAAGTTTGTGTATTCACACCAGAAATTTTTCAACATCCGAAGTTTTAGCAAGAACTACTTTCGAACATAATTCCAGTGTAACTACTCTCAGTATTTCAAAATTCACTTATGAGTCGGACATAGGTGATCAGGCTATGTCCAACCGTCTCTGGTCGAATATAGGTGATCAGTCCATATTCTACCAAGGTTCAATGAATTTTGAAATGCTCATTCGATTATACTAAAGTATGTTCCAATGCTTTTAAAGTTGTTTTGAAAGACTAAGATGAGTGACCAAACTCGAGGTCGAATAATAAGTTCATATAGAGCGTGGCGAGTATCAAACTCGGGGTACATGATAAGTTCATGTAAAGGAAGGCATAACTTTGAGGGTACATGATAAGTTCATGTAAAGGAGAGCATAAATTTGAGGTTATAAGCCGGTTCTGATGGGATTATCACAATCCATTGATTGTGAGTATGAGTGGCGGGTAAGACATAGTTTGTGACAGAATCGATATATATGTGTAACTATGTAATTAGTACTTAAAACAAGTAATATGTGTCAAGTTAATATAGTTTAGCATATAGCAGTGTATGACACAAGGTTGCGTTAAATGAACAACAAGTAAATAGTAAGCATAATATGAAATTATGTCAAGTAAAATAGTGAGCAAGGCAGGCTGGCATGTGTTTGGCATGTGTTTGGTCATAGGTAAAGTTTTTCGTAAAAGCGGTTATAGTTTAGGACTTATTTGTGCCTAGTTCTCTATAACCAAGGCTCTGATAACAATCTGTAACACCCCCAAAACCCGAGGGCGACACTCAATTGGCATCATAACATAAGTAATAAAGAACGGATAATAAAACCCGTTTAAGAACTTTAATAAATCAAATAATAAAGTTTACAAAAGCTTATTTGTTGCGGAAATATGGCCCATTAATAAAAGGTGGTCCCAAATACGTCAGTGTACTCTATGACCATGCCATGCCAAGCCCTGCCTTGATATCGTCACACTTCAGAATCAAAACCTGAGAAAACATGCTAAAAAGGTCAGCTATAAAGCTGGTGAGTTCATAAGTTTATAGTAAAGCATTTAAGCAATGAAAGTTTGTTTTATGGACAAAGTGTGCTCGATATACCGCGTGTAAGGAGTCTTCCAATAAAAGTGGTTGTGTCTATTACTCGAGATCTAAGTTCATGTTACCAAGCTACAACAGTTCCCGTGCAAGTAGCATGTCAATATGTTTATGGTGCCCTTAGCAAGTGTGTATTCCCATTAACACTTGAGTTCCGACATGGCATACGTCAGGAGACAAGTTGGCGCTACCAACCCGGACGGGCGTTACCCTCAATAGATCTATTTATAACATTCGCGCTTCCGCGGTGATGGTACATACGGTGAGCAGTGGGAAATAAGTTTCCTTAGGCTTCGCCAAAATAGTGGTTTACACAAGAGTTTCAATACATAAAAGTAGTTGTTGTCCATAGAGTATTTGCGTAAAAGCAATAAATCATCAAGTGTTTGCATAACAACAATAGTTCATAAAGTGGTTTGCACGAAAGCAGTAGTTCATAAGGTGTTTGCATGCAAGCAATATCATTCATAAAGTGTTTGCATAAAAGCAGTTGTTAACCATATAGTTTGCATAAAAGCGATGGTTATTCATAAAATGTTTGCGTAAACGCAATTATCATTCATAAAGATCGTCGGGTGAATAATCAAATAGTATGTGTGCACGGCTCCGACACGTAACCTAGATAAGTATGGTATGGTTTTTAGTCTAAGCCTTGAATTCAAATACATGTTGTAAAGTTTACAAGTTTTCATGTTTTTGAAATGCTTAAAGTTCAAAAACAAAAGTTTTCAAATATTTGAGTTGTTGTAGCTTATGAGGAGTTTCATAAGTTAATTGACTCTCAATGATGTACATAAAATGTAGTGATGAAAACACTTGTAAGTATTGGCTCTTGAAATAAATGTGGAAGGATGTATACGAAACTTTCGTATAAGAGTTGGCTCGAATATTTGCTCAAGTATGGTTGAGAGATAAATAAACACAATTCGTCAAGTATTTATTTATTTTAGTCGAGTTTTCGAGGGTATAAATATGTATATAACTTATATATTTATTGAAGTTTCGTGTAAATAATATAATTGGACAATCACATTATTTATAGATTACGCGGACGTGGTCGTCAAATAAAATATGTGTCAAAAATATTTATTTAACAAACGTGGTAAAATATATAGGTTTACTAAACTTATAAAAGTTTTAGGATAACAAGTGTAAAGTATTCAACTTTAGAGGGTTGAAACTGTAAAGTTTAATAATAGTTTCAAAACTAATAAAAAGCTTTAAAGAAAAACTGCTAAGTAGTTCACAGTTGAGGGGCTAGATCATTCAATCTGCAAAAGTTTCAAAATAACAAATAAAAATAATAAAAAGTGCAGCACCGGATTCGAACTCGGGATCTCTCATTAGCAAACAAAGCGACAAAACCATCTGAGCCGAAATCTCTTTTGTCTTTTGTTTTGCAGTTTCACGTATTTAAAGGGTACGCTACTGTGTTTCATTTTGCTTACAAGTTTACTCGGTATCTACTGAGCGTAGGATTGCATGTAAACGTTTTATGTTTCATGCTAGTTTCTTAAAATGTTTTTTTGGTTTATTAAGTTCTGAGACATGAGCATTATCGTATAAAGATGAGTTTTTGGTAGCGTACATGTATGACACAAGATACAAATCAAAAGAAGTGGCTTTTTTTTTTTTTTTTTTTTTTTTTTAATTTATTTATTTATTTATTTATATTTAAATAAGCGAATGGCTCATGGCTTATTTTGTAAGTTTCAAAATGATTATTAAGCTTATATAAACTGCTTATTACCATAAGTACTTGGACAAACCACTTCGATGCCAAAGTGGACCAAACGATCCCGTTTACGTGTTGTGTTTTCATATATGAGTCTCGATATGGATTTTTAAACAAAACAAGCTATGATCACACGAGCTCTCTCGTATAACTTATTTTAACAGCCGAGTGCTTATTACTAACAAGCACTCGATTGAGTCAAATGGATCGTGGTTTAGGCTTTCAAGTCCCAAGTGAGTTTGAGTGTGGTTTCACAAATGACTCAAGCATGTAGATGACGAGTACAAAGAGAGTTCAAGAACGAGTTTGAAGTCGGAATAAACACGAGGTAAATCATTAACTGGATGAGCACTATTGAGCCAAACTTATACGTGATTCATATATTGATTGTATATCATATTTACACGTTCAAAATTGTTTCCAAAAGGGTTAAAAATCCTGTAACTCCTTTTAAAACTCGAAATAGCAACAAAGTGTTTACTAGCTTGTTTAACGTTAAAAACTTCATCTTTTACGTTCAAACTTTCCACATAAGTTCAGTAACATAAGTGTAACACCCCAACCCGACAAGGGTAAAGGTATCTAAATCTGGTTTCATATCGAACCTTGATTACTATACAATAGCGGAAGCCTTTACAAACTTTACAAAGAAGATATAAATAACAATAATCAAAATAAATCTAAGATCCTATTCAAAATCTTGCTCTAGTCTCTACTCTCAACCCAAATCGGCTATCCATAGTTTGTAACACCCCAAAATTTCACAGTGAGCGTTGGTCATGGGGTGCTACTAAATCAATATACACAACACAAGGTAATAAAGAATGGAAATTCTATTCCATTTTCAAAAGATATATTAATTTAAGAAATAGTTTTACATCATTGTTTCAAAGTGCGGAAGTAAAACCCATAAAAATATATGTTGTCCCATTAAAATTGTATTAGAATGTTTGAAAACACTTCGGATGCCAATCTTCAACGAATGCCTTTGCCATTGCCCACACCAATAAGTAAACCTGAGAAAAACATGCTAAAATGTCAACACAAAGGTTGGTGAGTTCATAGGTTTAAGTAATCAAGTTTTCAAGTTGGACCACAGTTGCACATATAGCATCTCCGTGAATGACACTATATGCAAAAAGGCTATTACGCTAGTACCAAGTTCATGCGACCGAAACTACGACGGTGTGCATGCATCTAGAAGCATGATAAATAAAAGCCCGCAAGTGTATTTCCGATACACTCAATCAATACGATATGATATCGCCCGACGTTTGCCTATCCGGTCAAACTCGAGCGGGGTGTCATACCCAATAGATCTATTCATAACAATCGCGCCTCCCAAAGGGAACTAACGGTAGCATAGTTGGGATTCAAGGTTGTTTCACGTAATAGTGTTTTCGGTTCGGTCCGAAAAGAGTTTTGCATGTTTCTCCCCAAAGTTTTATAAAACAAGTAATAAGAGTAAAAGTGGGGCTATAAACTCACCTTAGCGATTCGGTGAATAAAGCACAAAGAGATCAAGTAACAAGTAGCTCCAACACGCAACCTAAATTAGTACAAGTCTCGGTTTGCGGTTTGTGTATTCACGACTCAAAGTGTGTGAATAAGTTTAAGTGTTTACTAGTGGTTGTATTTAATGTTGCTTGTGTGGCGGACCTTATGTTTAATTCGTTTGTGAAAAATCATCGTTGTCGGTAAAATATAAATAAATACAACATTAAGTGATATGATATGTACATATATAAATGAATGTGTTTTGTGTATATATATGTAGAGTTAGTGAAAAATATTTTATTACTTTTGTTTTAAATATTCCTTGTCTTTTAGTCGGGTTTTAGTATTAAAACTAAATATATTAATTTGTGAAATTACAGAGCGAAATATGTCATGAATAAATTGTTTTGACATTTTATTATTAGTTATAAAAATGTATAAGTTTGAGTCAAAAATAGTTGTTAGAATGTAAAAGTATACAAAACAAATGACAAGTATTAAACTTGAGGGGTTGGATTTGTAAAGAATTGTATAAGTCATAAACTTATATAAGTTGTAAGAAAAGTAACAACTCATTTAGATTTGGAGGGCTGAATCTGTCAAAGGGTAAAAGTTGCAAAAATCACAAAAAAATAAGGATACTGTCACCCCCAGGTATTGAACCTGTGACCACTCGCTTGGCAGTCCAACACTCCAACCATCTGAGCTAGGCATTGTTTGGTATATTACTTTACAGTTTCTATATATTTATCTAGTGTCTATTCTGTATCCTTTCTAGCTATATTGCACATTCATTTCCGAGTGTATACTGAGCATGCTTAGCATGCATTTTATGTGTTCTCCTTTCTTGTTCAATCTATTTTTACCATCAATAAAAGTAGAAAGTACGTGATCTTTAGAATCAAAATAAGCACCAAGATAAGCTCGGATTATCTTGGGGTTTTCTCGACTTAATAACAAAATGTAACCAAGTCTTCAAACTTGATTATAGTAATGCAAAAATAAAAAAAATAAAATCGTTTGTTTCGAATAAGCTACGTTTTCAAATAAAAGCGAAATACGTGTAAACAAGAGTATAGATCGAGTTTGCTTACAATGTGTAGGGTGTCTGAGTGAGATAAATGACCAAAGGACTAGAACCCGAAACCCTTCTTTTCCTTTTCTTCCTTGACCCGTATACCAAACGAAATGACTAAACCCTTGTGTTTTTCCTTTGCTCAACTTTCCCACAGTAGGCGATTATAGAGTGAAATGTGTTTTTGAGATTGAATGAGTTGGTGAGTTTGAGATGACATCTTATATAGAGGAGGATAGGAATGGTAAGTGTGTGAAGTGTTGCTTTTGAGGTCATATTTATAGTGACAATTTAAGTAGTTTGAATGGTCCTTCAAGTGATCACATGGGATGGTTTGTGCTATTATGGAAAACAAACAAAACATTGGTCTCTTGTGACCCATATGGTTCGACCAAACATGTGAAGAAAAAGGGAAAGTAGTTTGGGTGGTTTCCTCTTTTTGGAGAAGATGGAGCATGCATAGAGGAGGGAGGAGCAGAAGATGAAGCGACTTTGGAGGAGATGAGTAGCAGGGGGCGTGGGTTTCCGGTATTCACGTGGGATCACAAGCAAAAAAGACATCACATGCTATAGTTTGATATGTGTTTATGGTTTGAGTATACATATGCATGCTTCATTTTAATGACCAAAAGTCGTGAGGTTTGCTTTTGCTTTGTGTTCACGAAACAAAGAAAGGAAAGTAGTAACAAGTACTAACATAATTCGCTGACTGCATCAGAAAGAAAAAGACACATGCATGCAATATTTGGACCAAGGGTAGTATTTATTTTATGTTTTTGCATTTGTCTTGCGCTCGCTCACCGAAGGTCAGGAACCATGTGGCACTAAAATATACTTGACAATTATATGTATTACAAGATGAGCTTGGTTTGTTGTTTTAGGTCCTACGCATGATATAATAGACTCAATGTAAGAATTCACTTTGTGTTTGTTTTGATTCTTGCTCATTGGGGTCACAACCACATGGAACACACGCTTCAAATTTAACTTATGATAATTTATTGAGTTACAAAGATAAATAAGGGATGATGGGTTTTTGCTGGACTAGGATGGGTAACAGGCTAGGCCCAAGGGAAAATAAACATTGGGTTGGGTGGACTTAGAGGCCCGGTACGAGATAAAAATATAAAAGTATAGAAGTTAGTTATATATTTATTTTATGAAGTTTTTATTATCGAGGTCGAGGTAAGTTTGAAAAAAAATAATCTGTATCTTGTCGCGATGAAAGAAAGAAAAAAAAAATATAGCCGCGAAAATCGGTAGGGAAATTTACGAGTTGTTATAGTACCTACCCCTTAAAAGAAACCACGTCATCGTGGTTTAAGATGCGAGAGTCGTCGAGGTCGATACGGTGACGAGATGTGAGTATATATACTTAAAATGTGACGTGGGAAAAGAAGCTAGTCGTTCAAGAAAGATTCGGTGATGTGAGACGATAAGTGAACAATGGATAAAGGATTCATCAAACGGAATACAACGCGGTTTCATAAAAGAGTACGATAGTTGAGTTCAAAACAGAAAGAACAGAGTCGTATGTGGTTACAAATGTTAGAGCATAATAGTGAAATAAGAGATCGTGACCAGTGATAGAGGTGGTTTAAATACGTGTGCGAGAATCAAGTAGTTGTATGTTACATAAAGAAATAACATAGAAGCAGTGACGAGTTTACATTAAGAAATAACGTCGAGGTTGATGCAGTGACGAGTTGTACGTTACACACAAAAATAACGTAGAAGCCGTGACAAGTTGTACATTACATACAGAAATAACGTAAAGGTCGATACAATGACAAGTTGTACGTTACATACAGAAATAACGAGGAAGCGATTATGGCGATATAGCATAGTGCGATATTGTAATAGTGGGCATGTTAAGCAGTCTAACATAGAGGCATCAAGCATAAGCATTAGTAGTCTACTCTACACTATCCTTAAATTAATTATTCCTTAATCTCATTCGGTTTATTACATCAACATTATTCTCATTTAAACTTAGCGACCCAATCAAACAAGAACGACCTTAAAGTTTAAATGTGAGTTAATTAAAAACTTAATGACTTTGAAAATAATTAATTTAATTCAAATGAGCTTATCGAACCTAAAATATAGCGATAACTCATAGCACGACTACATCGTGTAACGATGAGGCAAGGCATGGCGGACATCGGCAAGCTGTAGAGCGTTGAAGTGTTTGATTGGTGCAAAGCCGTCAAGTTTTCTCACAGAGCTAGCCACTTGTGAATGACCAGCCGTAAGGAACTTAAAACAGCTCACACACCAAATGCAATGAAGTCTGGTGAATCTGGTGGATTCCGGGTCGTTAAGTCCCACGGAGGATGACCGGTGTTTAACACAATCGGATGTCGAATAACCGCTGGGATAGTGATCGGTAAGGATTTTGAGTTTATTTATAAACTACGAGGGCTTAAATGCAAATTAAAGGAAATTAAAAGATTAACTATATTAAATAAACGCTATCACTAATTTTAAAGCGATGTTTTGTTTTTATGTTTTATAAAACTTAATTTAAAACTACGTGACGTCTGAAATAAAAGCGTGAAACTTACACAATATTAATCCTAAAAATATAAAAATGATATTTTACAAACCTAATGATATAAGAAAATTTTAAGAAAAAGAAAATTATTTTATAACTATTTATCTAATTATTATTAATTAAAAACTATTTTAACTAATTAATAATAACCTAAATTACAAGAAAATAGGAAATAAAGCTAGAAAAATAAAATTATGACTTGGAAAAATCTAAAATAACAAAAAGAATTTTCAAAACTATTTTTATATTTTTACGATTATTTTCTATTTTTATGAATTTTAAACTATTAAAAACTAATTAAATTACTAAAAATTACAAAATAAACTATGAAAATCTGGAAAATTACTTTTTTACTTTTTATATTTATCTAAACCTAATAAAAATGAAAATTATTTTTTGGACTTTTACGATTTAATTGTATTAAAAGCTATTTAAAATTACCTAAAAGCTGTTTTTAATTAAGAAAAATAGCAAACTGTTATGGAAAAATGTGAAAAATTCAGGAAAACTCTAAAATGATATTATGAATCTAGAAAAATATAAAAACATGGTGTTGTGTGGAGGAAATTAAAGCGCTATACTAGTGCTTATGAAATAAGCACTTGAATAAACAAATGATCACCACAAGCTACCAACAACACGAAGCTATGAAATGCTAAAAGTACTAAAATGAAGCAAGAAACAATAAGCCTTAACCTCTGGATAGCCAACGCAAAGATTTGACTTATTTGAGCTTATTCTTAAAAGCAGGTGTGAGGTACTACTTTTGAGCTCAAGCACAAGTCGACAATAAGTGGAAATGAAAACAAAGTTGGAACTTATACTAGACCTGGCTAGCTTCCTTAAAACCAAAAAGCGAGACACGGAGAAGCTCTGTGGAGCTTGGAACAAACTCTGCAGAACTAGATAAAACTCGGTATTCATTGAGTTCTATGAACAAGGCAGATAAGCCCTTTTGACAAGCTTATTTGAAGCTTTTAGAAAATTTCTAAAATTCTACAAAAATGACAACAAGGAAATAGACCAAGTGAACTTTTTAAATCCACAATTTCAATTGATTTGGCCTAGAAACAAGCTCATGAAAAATCTCTCTAGCTGGGCTCAAAATGGATTTTTTCACTGTTTTTGACTTTTTACACAGTTGTGAAACTTTGACCTTTGTGAACTTGAATCTTGATTTAATGACTGGATATGATGTTTTATGTTAAACCAAGACTATTGCAACCTAAGCTAATGATTTTTGAACACAAATTAGCCTTTTGGTTTTACAAATTTCCAACGATCAAGAGATTAAGGCAGTTGAAAGGTAATTTTGACTTTTGCTTATGTAGTGAGCAATATTAAGGCTGAATTGACTATGATAGAAATGCACAAGCCAAAAACAACAAGTATCATCCTTTGCACAAAGCGTAACACAGTTAAATGCCAAATCAAACACCCTTTTGAAATTGTTTTGAACTAATAACTTAAGCAAACTAATTAGTTAACTCATTTTACCACTTAACACAGAATCTAATATCCTAATTACTACTAATTAAGCATGTTTAATCGTTTGATGACCACAAATTTAAACACAAGTACAAACGCAACTTTGAAGAAAAAGCGAAATTGAGAGTAAACTCACAAGTGTCCAAGTGGTATCGGGCTACAACCAAACCATACACTACCCTATACTAAGCTAATTCCAACCCAATTCCATCTCTGCAATACCCATTATCCAATTTCAAGCATTTAACCAAATTTTTCTTCTTTGTTGACTTTTGTTGACCTTCATGGAACTTGATTGAAGCGATTTCCCAAGCTTACAAAAAGCTATATAGAGCTTAAATAAGTTGATTTGACCATTAAATAAGCTTATTGAAGCTTGGTTTTAACATACTTATCTTGAAATGTAAGCAGTGAATGTAAAATTTGAAAACACGATAACACTTTGAATTAGAACTTGGCGAGTTACAATGACTAAATGGTTTAGTCTTAATACACTAAAACTTGATATTACAAAATTGTGAACTATTTAAGACATTTTAAAGAAAAACGACATACAAGAATTTAAAAAACTAAGTACTACTACTTCTTCTCTGTCTTCCTCTCTTTTATACTTCAAATGGCTCTCCGCGTGTCCTCTGATTGAATCCCACCTTTCAATTTGACCAATGGTTGAGTTTGGAGTGTTAGCACTTGATTTTGGCGGGAAAGTCGATTTGACTTGTAGCTCGCATTTCATCAACTAGGGGGTGGCATTTAATGTGGTGGTAAAAGATGAGTGAGGATGATGGGGAAAGGAGGAAAGGTGAGGGGATGGGAGGAGTGAGCGGCAGTGGGTTGGGAAGAGGAGTGGAAGATAAGCAGTGGTGGGCGCCTTTTTGGTTTTGACTTTCTTTGACTAAGCGGTCAAAATAGGGATTGGTGGGGTCACAATGGTATAAAGCGGGGTCAAAACATTTTGACAAGGCTTGTATTAGTTAATAAAAAGGACTAAACTTGTACTTACGAAATCTTGAAGGACCAATCGCCAATACTCAAAGTTCTCACAAGGGTCACTTTGACAAGTTTTAAAAGTACAAGTACCATTTTGACATTTTCATATTCTCAAAGGACCATTTTGCTAAATTTCAAAGTTCGGGGACCTAAGTTGTAATTTTGTAATTTTAAGTCTCAAGGACCAATTTTGACAACTTAGGAATCCCTAGGGACTTAAAATGATATTTTCTTTATTTAGATTTACCGGGGACTGTTTTTGACAACTTTTGAAACTTGGGGACTAAAGCGCCAATTATGCAAACTTGATCGTTTTCACAGTTTTGATATTTTGCATTTAAAACACATAAAACACTTATTTGTGATATTTTTATCCTTTGATGCATTTACGAGTGTTTTCGGATGTTTTGCGATCTAATTTGTACAAAATGATGAGTATTTACACACTCATCAATCCCCACACTAAGATATTGCTAGTCCCTAGCAATGTTTTGAAAAATTTAATGAATTTCATCTCTTTACCAAAAGCCATTACTTGGAGTAGCCAAATGTTTCGGTTCAAGTAAGAACCTTGGTACAGATAACCAAATGATTTTGAGCAAATCACCGACTTCAACGGGTTTGATTTGTCTTTACGAAGCCGTTTATACGGACTAATAACTCTTAGATAAAATATCTTTGGTGAGTGATTACCAATTATGGTTTTCAAGCGCCTTTACCACAAGCCATAAACTTGCGGGCTAGCCAACTCTTCACTTTTAAGGATATGGTGGTGAATACCATACAATTTTGGGCAAATTGCAAGCCAGCGGTTTGAGATATCTTTACCAAGAGCCGTTTGCTCTGGATTAGCCAATCCTTTTGTTTATTAGACAAGGCGGATGATAACCATAAGATGAGTAAGTGAAAACACTTACTCCAAAAAAAAAATTTTGGCCAAAAATGGGGGAATTAGGCGGTATAATTACATGATAAAATTCATGAGAATTCCCCCACACTTAGAAATGAATATTGCCCTCAATATTCAAAGTCTGCGGTTATGCGAAACATAGAATGTAAAAGGAAATACTAAGGCCATTATTTAGAAAGGATTTTTATTTTTTTTTTTTTATTTTTATTTTTTTGAAACTCTTATATATACACAACATGTGGGGCAACTCCCCACACTAGGGTGGTAGAAAGTAGAAAGAAGAGGCTAAGCATCAAGTTTTGTCACACAAGCTAGCCACTTGTGAATGGCTAACCGTAACAAACTTGAGACAGTTCGAAATATGGGTGAAATCCCATATGGCATCTCTTATTTTTGATTCCCGAGTCGCTAGCTTGACTCGATCCCTCATTCATTGGTTCATGGGAAAGTTTGTAGATCCGGGACAATCACGGGAGGAATGTCCTCTCCAAAGTAATGCTTCAATCGATGACCATTCACTTTAAAGTTTGGACCATCGGGTTGAGATAACTCAATGGTGCCATAAGGATAAACCTTAGTGATAGTAAATGGACCGGACCAGTAGGACTTAAGCTTTCAGAAAATCTTCAATCTTGAATTGAAAAGAAGGACTCGATCACCAACGTTGAAAACGCGGTTCTTGATTTTAGAGTCATGAATCTTCTTTGTCTTTTCTTTGTAGATCAAAGAGTTCTCGTAAGCTTGATCACGGAGTTCATTTAATTCATTCATTTGAACTTTCCGGTGATCACCGGTATCTGAATATCGAAGTTGGCATGTTTCAAGGCCAGTATGCCTTGTGCTCAAGCTCAACCGGCGGATGACATGCCTTCCGTACACAAGCTTGTATGGAGTACACCCGATGGGTGTTTTATAAGTTGTGCGGAAGGCCAGTCGTCATCTAGCTTATCCGACCAAGAGCACGGTTTTCACCAACCGTCCTCTCCGAATTCTTTAATCCCGGTTGGAAACTTCCACTTGCCCACTTGTTTGGGGTGGTGCAGATGAGAGGCGGTGAGTTACACCATACCACATGACTCTTTCAAGCGGTCATTGCAAATCGTGCCACGATCACGATTATGGCTCGTGGGTTCCAAACCTAGCAAAGAGATTTCAAGAATTTCACAACAACTCGGGCATCGTTGGTGGGCAAAGCCTTAGCTTCAACCCATTTTGACAAATAGTCAACGACCACGAGTATGTACTTATTACCGCGAGAAGAAGAAAATGGCCCGTAAAGTCAATGCCCCGGATGTCAAAATCTCACACACTTGAATGGCGTTTTGCGGCATTTCATTTCTTTGAGAGATATTCCGTGGCGTTGACAAGCGTCGAGGCTTTAACAAATTCGTGGGCATCCTTGTAAATTGTGGGCCAATAAAACCGGAATCAAACACCTTCTTGGCGGTGTAGTTGGGGCTATGATGTCCCCAGTGGGTCGAATGGCAAGCTTTGAGAATGTCAATCGCTTCACGACCATATACACATCGCTGATGACTTGATCCGCGCAAATTTTAAACAAGTAGGGTCGTCCCGAGTAATGTTTAACATCTTTAAAGAATTTGTTCTTGTTGGGACGACATCCCTTTCACTATGAAGTTACCCGCATGGTAATTTGCAAAGTCGACAAACCATGGGGTAGTAGAATCTCCACGAAAAGAAACCGCATTGAGTGTTTCGAGAGGAAATGTTTCATTTATTTCCTTTTCTCGAACACATCTTGGTGAGGTTTTCTAGGCGGACGAGATGATCGTGACTAGGTTCTCGGTTCCTTTTTATCACGTATAATGATATCAAATTCTTGGAGGAGGAGAACCCAGCGGACAATCTCGGCTTTGCATCTTGTTTTGCAAAGAGATATTTGAGAGCCGAGTGATCCGTATACACCACGCATTTGGTCAAGATGAGGTAGGGCGAAATTTCTCAAACGCATACACCACGACTAATAATTCTTTTACGTAGTGGTGTAATGGGTTTGAGCTTGATCATAGTTTTACTTGCGTAGTGGATAGGTGAAAATGCTTGGTTTTCGTTGCCCAAGGCTGCACCGATAGCAAAATCACTTGCATCGCACATGAGCTCAAAGGGTAAATCGATCGGGGCAACTAGAATGGGTGCTTCCGTAGCTTTTTCTTTAGTGTTTCAAAGCTTGGCGCTTCGGAGAGAAGATAAAAGGAGCTTCTTTTCAAGAAGATGGGTCATAGGCGGCGATTTTAGAAAAATCTTGAATGAATCTACGATAAAACCCGGCATGACCAAGGAAACTCCTAATACCTTTGACGGTAGTGGGATGAGGCGGTTAGCAATAACATCAACTTTGCTCTATCTACCTCAATCCGTTTTTGAAATCTTATGGCCAAGGACTATGCCTTCTTTGACCATAAAGTGGCTCTTCTCCCAATTTAGGCGAGATTGGTGTCTTCACACCGTTTAAGCATTTTGTCTAAATGGGAGACATGTCTGAAATGAATCCCCAATAACGAGAAGTCATCCATAAACACCTCCATTGTTTCCCGATCATGTCGTGGAATATGGCCATCATACATCGTTGGAGCGTGCGGGAGCATTACATAAGCCAAAAGGCATACGTTTGTAGGCAAAAGTTCCGTATGGGCGGTGAATGTGGTCTTCTCTTGATCACGTGGATCAATGGGGATCTGAGTAACACGAGAAACCATCAAGGAAACAATAGTACTCATTCCACGCTAATCTCTCAAGCATCGATCCATGAAGGGTGAGGAAAATGGTCTTCTGGTGGCGTCATTCAACTTACGATAGTCAATACACACGCCATCCGTAACCAATCGAGTTGGAATTAACTCGTTTTCTTCATTCGTGACATGATTATGCCACCCTTTTTGGAACACGGTGAATAGGGCTAACCCAGGACTATACGAGATTGGGTAAATCAATCACGCATCAAGAAGTTTGATAACCTCTGTTTGATAACATCATGGATTTTGGATTTACTCTTCTCGATGTTAAGCTAACGGCTTGAAGTCATCCTCCATTAAGATTTTGTGAGTACAAAATTCGGGGTTGATACCCTTAATGTCGGAGAGTTTCAAGCAATTGCTTGCTTGTGTGACTTCAAGACCTTTATGAGGCGATCTTTTCATCTTTACTCAAATCTCGAGCAATAATGACGGGTAATTTATCATCACCTTCAAAAATGCATACTCAAGATGAGGTGGTAAGTCCTTATGTTCGACTTGAAATTCTTGATTTTCTCAATGACTTGACTTCCTTGTTATGAAGGTTGACGGGAGGAGTGGAGGAGAAGTGTCTGATTTAACAACTTCTCAAGAATAAGAATATCTCCCTCGGATTAATCTCATGGTGATTAATCTCTTACGGATTGCATCACTAGTATGAGGGGTTGATGAGTGATCATCTTTAAGCAATTTCTCAATGAGAAGTATGTCCCCTCGATGTCAATTGGGCGTGATCAATTTCCATGGAGCAGAATCACTAGCCAAGTATGCTTCAATCTCTTCCAAGATGAAGTCGCTTCCCTCAAGCGGAGTGAGAGAAGGAGTAGAATTGGCTATGATAGGTTGAGAAGATGTGGTGGGATCCCACTCACGAATTATGAGAATAACCAAGAACTTCTTGAGAGTACTCTTGAAGCAACATCAATGATATCGATTCGGTTAACCGACTCGGAATCATAGTTTGCGGAGTACCTCGAAGTTTGATCAAGGTTAAAGGTGGCGACTTCATTACCAACACGTAATGTGATTTCTTGCTCAAATACATCAATGAGAGCACGACCCGTTCTCAAGAATCCTCTTCCAACAATGAGAGGAACCCGTGGATCGACATCGAAATAAACAACTACAAAGTCATTGGAAAATGGAACTTTCCTACTTTCACAAATCGTCCTCGGCAATTCCAAGAGGACGGGATATTGTACGATCTGCAAGCTCGAGAGTCATGCATGTAGGAGTAAGATCCGGAAGAAAGTTTCTTCCATCTTGAATGAGGCATCGGGTTTATGCTTGCACCAAGATCGGCTAAGGCAAAGCATTCAACCATTCACGAAATACACAAGGTAAGAGGAACTTTCCGGGATCTCCAAGCTTCTCGGGAAGCTTCTTCAAGATAACTGCAGGCGGTTCTCGTTGAGAGGAGTTTAGCCATTTCAAACGACTTTTCCTTGTTGCTTAACATGTGTTTGAGAGTTGATGCAAACTTGGGCATCAACATGATAGCATCCGAAGCTTATGTCAAAATGAAGTTCTTGGAAAATTTGAAAGAATTTTTCCATTTGTTGACTAGCTTTCTCATGAGCTTTGCTCATGTAAGCGTGATGGGTAAGGAATAGAAGTTTTGGATTTGGTATTTTCAATGGGAGCTACGGAGGTTCAAAAACAACTCTGGATTGGGTTTTGGGTTTTAGGACAACACGAGGATGGACATTGTTGGTACCTCCGTTATTAGTAGGAAGTTCCTTGTCCTTTGTCGCCTCGGGTTCACTTTCCACTACCTTGAGGAGAAGAAGAAGAGGTAGTAGGAATAGCGGGTCCATCATATGAAGTACCACTTCTAGTTGTGATCGCCTTTGCATCGCCCCTCGGATTAGCGATCGTGTTGCTAGGTAAAGTACACGAGCAGGGGTCGATCATTTAAAGACTTCTTTAATTGATTTGGTGACCAACAACCTGTTTGTCTCCTCTTGAGTCTTCATGAATTGCCTTAAAAGCTCATCGGATGTTGATACGGGAGGAGGAGGAGGGACAATTTGAGGCCGTATGTTACGGTTATAGCGAATTCCCTTGATTAAGGTTCATATTCCCGAAATTGATTCCCTCGATTGTAAGTGTTTTGATTAAGATTTCCTTGATGTTGGAAACCTTGATTGGGTCCGGAATAGAAATTACCTTGGTTTTGATAACCTTGGTTCATTCTTGGTTGGTTACGATTCGGTTAGGATTCTCGTTAAAGCCGGGTGGTGCACGATAAGTGTTAGCACGGTAGTTTGGTTCATTCGAGGACGGTATTGATTACCTCCTTGATTTGAAGTACCGGCTATAGCATTAGCTTCAAAGGACTACCATCGGTGGCGATCAGATTGTAGTATGCATGAGGACCACCACAAGTAACACAAACTTCAACTTTCTTCACTTCACCATATGATGGTGCTGCGTGTGAAAGTGACTTTCTTTGGTTAGCAAGAACCAAAGCTTTGAACAATATCCGTGAGTTTGTCAATCTTAGCATCGGTGCTAGATGTACTCACGGAGATGAAGTAGAAGGTCGACGATAGACTCGGTCGATATGTCTTTGTGCGGAAAGGACGGACACAGGACTTGTTTTCAATGATTTGCAAGGCTTCTTTTGTGGTCTTGCTCAAGAAATTACCTCCAGCGGAGGCATTCAAAGAGTCTTGATTAGTCGGTTCGGACAATTGTAGAAAGTATCCATTTGCATTAACTCGGTAAAACCATGATGCGGACACTTGCGGACAAGTCTTTATAACGATCCCATGCCTCCCGAATGATTCATCAAATCTTTGAGAGAATTTCATTATCTCATTCTTAAGACTTGTAGTTCGGGATGGAGGATAGAATTAGTTCACAAACTTTGTGACTAGATCTTCCCATGTCTCAATGGAGCGAGGGGTTGTTTCTCGAAGCCATTCGGGCTTGTCCTACAGAAAATGGGAGCGGAAGAAGCTTGATAGCTTCATGTGGGACATTCTTGTACTTGATGGTAGATGCAATCTTGTTAAACCATCGAATGTGTGCATGAGGATCATCCCGCTCAAAACCATAGAATTGGCTTTGGGTTGCAGTTAAGTAACCCGGTTTGAGCTCAAAAGTGTCGACCGCGATGGTTTGGGACAACAATAACATCTCCGTAACCCTCGATGGGTGCTTGGAGAAGCTCATTCATCGGCTTGTCTTACGCCATTACACGGTGGTGGTGGTGGTAGGCGTTCCTCGATCACGGTGAAGGAGCGAGCGTCCTCTACGTCTCGAGGAATCTTTCCAAGTTACGAAAGTGGACTTGTAGAAGCTGGAAGAGCAGTGCGCATGCACTAAGTATAAAAATCGGTTTTCAAAACAAATGCGAGGCAAAGCGACAAGTGAACTTAACCAATAATCACAAATGAAATGGCTTCTTTGAAAAGGTACACCAAATCACAAGGACACAAAGGCAAGTTTTAAATCGATGTTCGGGAACTTATTATGGTCACACCCCAGTTAGTAGGTGTCTTGCCTTGATTTGCGGTGGTTGATTTTTATGTATATATTTAAGTATCCACGAAAAGACGTAGGTATAGATTTGTCTTGATGGGTTTAAAACTTTTGGACCATATTTTTGGTATCGTCTCGTTTAACCAAATTGTATTTCTTTAAGAATCACCTTAAAAGAAACACAAGCTAGAAAACGTTCGATTGTTTTGTTGTTTTATATTTTGTTTGGTGTTTCTAACACTTTAGGAAAAGTGTTAATGAACTTTTTGATTTTGTTATAACTTTACAAAAAAAGCATTTACAAGCGGTGGTATATGTGCAAGTACGGGTTTGAAAATGCTTAGAACACGCTTCTGACCTCCCGTGGCGCAAAAATTTTATTGGTGCAAAACCGTCAAGTTTTCTCACGCAGCTAGCCACTTGTGAATGACCAGCCGTAAGGAACTTAAAGCGACTCAAACACCAAATGCAATGAAGTCCGGGTGAATCGGTGGATTCCGGGTCGTTAAGTCCCACGGAGGATGACCGGTGTTTAACACAATCGGATGTCGTATAACCACTAAGGATAGTGATCGATAAGGATTTTGAGTTTATTTATAAACTACGAGGGCTTAAATGCAAATTAAAGGAAATTAAAAGATTAACTATATTAAATAAACGCTATCACTAATTTTAAGCGATGTTTTGTTTTTATGTTTTATAAAACTTAATTTAAAACTACGTGACGTCTGAAATAAAAGCGTGAAACTTATACAATATTAATCCTAAAAATATGAAAATGATATTTTACAAACCTAATGATATAAGAAAATTTTAAGAAAAAGAAAATTATTTTTATAACTATTTATCTAATTATTATTAATTAAAGACTATTTTTAACTAATTAATAATAACCTAAATTACAAGAAAATAGGAAATAAAGCTAGAAAAATAAAATTATGACTTGGAAAAATCTAAAATAACAAAAAGAATTTTCAAAACTATTTTATATTTTTACGATTATTTTTCTATTTTTATGAATTTTAAACTATTAAAACTAATTAAATTACTAAAAATTACAAAATAAACTATGAAAAATCTGGAAAATTACTTTTTTTTACTTTTTATATTTATCTAAACCTAAGAAAATTGAAAAATTATTTTTTGGACTTTTTCTGATTTAATTGTATTAAAAGCTATTTAAAATTACCTAAAAACTGTTTTTAATTAAGAAAAATAGCAAACTGTTATGGAAAAATGTGAAAAATTCAGGAAAACTCTAAAATGATATTATGAATCTAGGAAAAATAGAAAAACATGGTGTTGTGTGGAGGAAATTAAAACTGCTATACTAGTGCTTATGAAATAAGCACTTGAATAAGCCAAATGATCACCACAAGCTACCAACTTAACACAGAAGCTATGAAATGCTAAAAGTACTAAAATGAAGCAAGAAACAATAAGCCTTAACCTCTGGATAGCCAACTGCAAAGATTTGACTTATTTGAGCTTATTCTTAAAAGCAGTGTGAGGTACTACTTTTGAGCTCAAGCACAAGTCGACAATAAGTGGAAATGAAAACAAGAAGTTGGAACTTATACTAGACCTGGCTAGCTTCCTTAAAACCAAAAAGCAGACCTGGAGAAGCTCTGTGGAGCTTGGAACAAGCTCTGCAAGAACTGGATAAAACTCAGTATTCACTGAGTTCTATGAACAGGGCAGATAAGCCCTTTTTGACAAGCTTATTTGAAGCTTTTAGAAAATTTCTAAAATTCTACAAAAATGACAACAAGGAAATAGACCAAGTGACCTTTTTAAATCCACAATTTCAATTGATTTGGCCTAGAAACAAGCTCATGAAAAATCTCTCTAGCTGGGCTCAAAATGGATTTTTCACTGTTTTTGACTTTTTACACAGTTGTGAAACTTTGACCTTTGTGAACTTGAATCTTGATTTAATGACTGGATATGATGTTTTATGTTAAACCAAGACTATTGCAACCTAAGCTAATGATTTTTGAACACAAATTAGCCTTTTGGTTTTACAAATTTCCAACAGTCAAGAGATTAAGACAGTTGATAGGTAATTTTGACTTTTGCTTATGTAGTGAGCAATATTAAGACTGAATTGACTATGATAGAAATGCACAAGCCAAAACAACAAGTATCATCCATCGCACAAAGCGTAACACAGTTAAATGCCAAATCAAACACCCTTTTGAAGCTGTTTTGAACTAATAACTTAAGCAAACTAATTAGTTAACTCATTTTACCACTTAACTTTGAATCTAATATCCTAATTACTACTAATTAAGCATGTTTAATCGTTTGATGACCACAAATTTAAACACAAGTACAAACTTCAACTTTGAAGAAAAAGCGAAATTGAGAGTAAACTCACAAGTGTCCAAGCTGGTATGCAGGCTACAACCAAACCATACACTACCCTATACTAAGCTAATTCCAACCCAATTCCATCTCTGCAATACCCATTATCCAATTTCAAGCATGTTTAACCAAATTTTTCTTCTTTGTTGACTTTTGTTGACCTTGATGGAACTTGATTGAAGCGATTTCCCAAGCTTACAAAAGCTATATAGAGCTTAAATAAGTTGATTTGACCATTAAATAAGCTTATTGAAGCTTGGTTTTTAACATACTTATCTTGAAATGTAAGCAGTGAATGTAAAATTTGAAAACACAATAACACTTTGAATTAGAACTTGGCCGAGTTACAATGACTAAATGGTTTAGTCTTAATACACTAAAACTTGATATTACGAATTGTGAACTATTTAAGACATTTTAAAGAAAAACGACATACAAGAATTTAAAAAAACTAAGTACTACTACTTTCTCTGTCTTCCTCCTCTTTTATACTTCAAATGGCTCTCACGTGTCCTCTAGATTGAATCCCACCTTCAATTTGACCAATGGTTGAGTTTTGAGTGTTAGCACTTGATTTTGGCGGGAACACGGGATTGACTTGTAGCTCTGCATTTCATCAACTAGGGGGTGGCATTTAATGTGGTGGTAAAAGTAGGTAGTGGTGATGATGAGGTGGAGGAAAGGAGAGGTGATGGGAGGAGGAGAGCGTAGTGAGCCCAGTGGGTTGGGAGAGGCAGGTGGAAGATAAGCAGGTGGTGGAGGCCTTTTTCTTGGTTGACTTTCTTTTGACTAGCGGTCAAAATAGGGATTGGTGGGGTCACAATTGGTATAAAGCGGGGTTCAAAACATTTTGACAAGGCTTGTAGGTTAATAAAAAAAGGACTAAACTTGTAATTCTGAAATCTTGAAGGACCAAGACTGCCATTTTTCCAAAGTTCTCACAAGGGTCACTTTTGACAAGTTTTAAAAGTACAAGTACCATTTTTCACATTTTCATATTCTCAAAGGACCATTTTTGCCAAATTTCAAAGTTCAGGGACCTAAGTTGTAAATTTGCAATTTTAAGTCTCAAGGACCAATTTTGACAACTTAGGAATCCCTAGGGACTTAAAATGATATTTTCTTTATTTAGATTTACCGAGGACTGTTTTTGACAACTTTTGAAACTTGGGGACTAAAGCGCCAATTATACAAACTTGATCGTTTTCACCGTTTTGATATTTTGCATTTAAAACACATAAAACACTTATTTGTGATATTTTTATCCTTTTGATGCATTTAAGGTGTGTTCGGATGTTTTTGCGATCTAATTTGTACAAAAATGATGAGTATTTACACACTCATCAGTGTTTTTAGGAAAATTTGGTTATAGTTTAGGTTTTGAAAAAAATACCTAATTCTCTATAACCTTGGCTCTGAATACCAATCTGTAACACCCCCAAAATTTCACAGCGGAAGCGTTCGGGTCATGGGGTGCTACTAAATCAATATACATAACACAAGGTAATAAAGAATGAAAATTCTATTCCATTTTCAAAAGATATATTAATTTAAGAAATAGTTTTACATCATTGTTTCAAAGTGCGGAAGTAAAGCCCATAAAAATATATGTTGTCCCATTAAAATTGTATTAGAATGTTTGAAAACACTTCGGATGCCAATCTTCAACGAATGCCTTTGCCATTGCCCACACCAATAAGTAAACCTGAGAAAAACATGCTAAAATATCAACACAAAGGTTGGTGAGTTCATAGGTTTAAGTAATCAAGTTTTCAAGTTGGACCACAGTTGCACATATAGCATCTCCGTGAATGACACTATATGCAAAAGGCTATTATGCTAGTACCAAGTTCATGCGACCGAAACTACGACGGTGTGCATGCATCTAAAAGCATGATAAATAAAAGCCCGGCAAGTGTATTTCGGTACACTCAATCAATACGATATGATATCGCCCGACGTTTGCCTATCCGGTCAAACTCGAGCGGGGTGTCATCCCAATAGATCTATTCATAACAATCGCGCCTCCCAAAGGGAACTAACGGTAGCATAGTTGGGATTCAAGGTTGTTTCACGTAATAGTGTTTTCAGTTTCAGGTCCGAAAAGAGTTTTGCATGTTTCTCACCCCAAAGTTTTATAAAACAAGTAATAAGAGTAAAAGTGGGGCTATAAACTCACCTTAGCAGTTCGGTGAATAAAGCACAAAGAGATCAAGTAACAAGTAGCTCCAACACGCAACCTAAATTAGTACAACAAGTCTCAGTTTGCAGTTTTGTGTATTCACGACTCAAAGTGTGTGAATAAGTTTAAGTGTTTACTAGTGGTTGTGTTTAATGTTGCTTGTGTGGCGAGCTTATGTTTAATCGTTTGTGAAAAATCATGCGTTGTCGGTAAAATATAAATAAATACAACATTAAGTGATATGATATGTACATATATAAATGAATGTGTTTTGTGTATATATATGTAGAGTTAGTGAAAAATATTTTATTACTTTTGTTTTAAATATTCCCTTGTCTTTTAATCGGGTTTTAGTATTAAAACTAAATATATTAATTTGATGAAATTACTGAACCAAATATGTCATGAATAAATTGTTTTGACATTTTATTATTAGTTATAAAATGTATAAGTTTGAGTCCAAAATAGTTGTTAGAATGTAAAGTATACAAAAAAATGACAAGTATTAAACTTGAGGGGTTGGATTTGTAAAGAATTGTATAAGTCATAAACTTATATAAGTTGTAAGAAAAGTAACAACTCATTTAGATTTGGAGGGCTGAATCTGTCAAAGGGTAAAAGTTGCAAAAATCACAAAAAATTAAGGATACTGTCACCACCAGGTATTGAACCTGTGACCACTCGCTTGGCAGTCCAACACTCCAACCATCTGAGCTAGGCATTGTTTGGTATATTACTTTACAGTTTCTATATATTTATCTAGTGTCTATTCTGTTTCCTTTCTAGCTATATTGCACATTCATTTCCGAGTGTATACTGAGCATGCTTAGCATGCATTTTATGTGTTCTCCTTTCTTGTTCAATCTATTTTTACCATCAATAAAAGTAGAAAGTACGTGATCTTTAGAATCAAAATAAGCACCAAGATAAGCTCGGCTTATCTTGGGGTTTCTCGACTTAATAACAAAATGTAACCAAGTCTTCAAACTTGATTATAGTAATGCAAAAATAAAAAAATAAAATCGTTTGTTTTTGAATAAGCTACGTTTCAAATAAAGCGAAATACGTGTAAACAAGAGTATAGATCGAGTTTGCTTACAATGTGTAGGGTGTGCGAGTGAGATAAATGACCAAGGACTAGAACCCGAAACCCTTCTTTTTCCTTTTCTTCCTTGACCCGTATACCAAACGAAATGACTAAACCCTTGTGTTTTCCTTTGCTCAACTTTCCCACAAGAGGCGATTATAGAGTGAAATGTGTTTTGAGATTGAATGAGTTGGTGAGTTTGAGATGTCATCTTATATAGAGGAGGATAGGAATGGTAAGTGTGTGAAGTGTTGCTTTTGAGGTCATATTTATAGTGACAAACAAAACATTGGTCTCTTGTGACCCATATGGTTCGACCAAACATGTGAAGAAAAAGGGAAAGTAGTTTGGGTGGTTTCCTCTTTTTGGAGAAGATGGAGCATGCATAGAGGAGGGAGGAGCAGAAGATGAAGCGACTTTGGAGGAGATGAGTAGCAGGGGGCGTGGGTTTTCTGGTATTCACGTGGGATCACAAGCAAAAAAAAGACATCACATGCTATAGTTTGATATGTGTTTATGGTTTTGAGTATACATATGCATGCTTCATTTTAATGACCAAAAGTCGTGAGGTTTGCTTTTGCTTTGTGTTCACAAAAACAAAGAAAGGAAAGTAGTAACAAGTACTAACATAATTACGATGCATCGTAAAGAAAAAGACACATGCATGCAATATTTGGACCAAGGGTAGTATTTATTTTATGTTTTTGCATTTGTCTTGCGCTCGCTCACCGAAGGTCAGGAACCATGTGGCACTAAAATATACTTGACAATTATATGTATTACAAGATGAGCTTGGTTTGTTGTTTTAGGTCCTACGCATGATATAATAGACTCAATGTAAGAATTCACTTTGTGTTTGTTTTGATTCTTGCTCATTGGGGTCACAACCACATGGAACACACGCTTCAAATTTAACTTATGATAATTTATTGAGTTACAAAGATAAATAAGGGATGATGGGTTTTTTCTGGACTAGGATGGGTAACAGGCTAGGCCCAAGGGAAAATAAACATTGGGTTGGGTGGACTTAGAGGCCCGGTACGAGATAAAAATATAAAAGTATAGAAGTTAGTTATATATTTATTTTATGAAGTTTTTATTATCGAGGTCGAGGTAAGTTTGAAAAAAAATAATCTGTATCTTGTCGCGATGAAAGAAAGAAAAAAAAATATAGCCGCGAAAATCGGTAGGGAAATTTACGAGTTGTTATATAAGCTCATCTTGAACGCTTAATACCTGCCGCAGGAAATGAAAATGCGACTGAGCTTACAAAGCCCAGTGAACAGATATAACGAAACAAAAGCTAAACAAAACAAAGATACGAATAACGAAATCACAACGAAATGAGAATCTTGAATCATTGAGGATTCTGCGGAAGCACAATTATCTGAAATCGAGAAGAACACATAACAGTTAAAAACACCTCATAGCAAATTAATGACACAACGCAAACACATCGAATAACCGACACTTATCATATCAAGAAAATAGATTACATATAAACCAAACGAAAAGTCTAAGGGCTAACGGAAACTATTTCTAGAAAATAAACATGGCATTCATACAAATCAATTTATCTACCTTTAACACACTTAGTTCAATATTGTAGCAGCGGAAATAGCAGTCAAATCATGGCAGTCTCACATACAGATAGAAAACACAGTAGACATACTGTAACTAAATAGACAAGGCATAACATAGCCATTAGCAATTACCAGAACAAATATCATAAGCTAAACCCTTTCCCATATCAAATCTTAACATAAACAAAGTCTAAACATAGCAGATCAATTATAGACAAATAGGTATATTAACAAATAATGAAGATTCACAATATTAACTGAACCGATTATACGGAAAGAACTTACATAACAAACAAATACCCACTAGCATAGTCATCTTGCGGATCAACGAATTCACATAACGATAAACTAACATAACATCGATGACAACATATGAATCATATTTAAACATGTTAATCATAACCTAGCATAATAGGCGGTGAACACATAAACATACAAAAGCATAAACACATATAATAACGTATAATAGGCCTAGCACATAATTATAAACACTTGAACATACCGAATCATAATCGAATACTTAACATAGAAATAACAGATAAGGGTTTAGTTAAACTACCACGAGCCCGAACATATCATATCGAAACATCATACTTATACAAAATAATCTCGAAAATAATTTGGAGTAGCTAGCTCCCGAATTTTGTGAAGACGCGCATTCACACGACATCATTCACCGACAATTCATATCGGATAACAAATAAGATCTAGGATGCATCCATCGCCCACGAGGCAGATATTGATCATATAACATAACTTGAGCTCATAATGATAATGATAAGGGGCGTGGCGAGAACATCACTCTCGCCCTAGAGTCGTGTCGAGGTGCATCAACGACACGGACATGGAACCCCATGACTAGTTAATATTTAGCTCGGTGTCAAACTATCTTAAGTCAAATCGAGAATATCATAAGTAACACGATCTTAATTCATCATAAGGTCAACGAGATATATATATATATATATCGAAGTTTCATATCATAAAGTCCGAATCAAATATTTCATGGTTCACTAAATGATGTTTCGGATAAACTACGGATCAAGCAAATCAGAGAGGGTTCATATCAATTGTTCAGAAGTCAAAGGTTCATATCACAGTCATATATCATACATTCATAATCAGAAGTTCATAATCAAATATTCATAATCAAACATAGCAAGGTTCAACAAATGTGCATATCAGAGTCTTCATATCACAAGTTCAAATCAGATATTGCATGGTTCAATAAAACATAAGTTCAGATAAGTAACAGATCGATAATCGAAAAGGGTTCATAGCAATGGCATTGGGAAACCCTAATAAGTAAAATAAGAAAACTAACGAAAAGGACGTCATAAGGAACCTTTCTTGAAAATGTCGAATATCATGCCTTAAAGCAAATGAGAGGAAAAACAAGCGAATGAGTGAATCACGAAGATGTAACGTCGCGTCTCCTTCAACGAATCTACACGGATTATGATTTATTTAATACTTATTAGCATCATTAAATTATAACGGATTCATCGCATTAACATTCTTAGAGTTGTAATTATATTCTTATTCTTAGTGACGGATGGAACTACAACATTTTAGGACTTCAATCATTAATTAATCTAACTTATGGTTTACAATTGATAAATGATAAACTTAAGGGTTTAATATGACAATTATCTTAATTGAGGACTTATATGATCACCATTCAAAGTATAGGGTTTATAAACGTCAAGAAGGGTTTTAAGACTCTCTTTCAAAACAGTTAACACAAACTTCTTTACCTTACGTAATTGACCAAGATTCACATGTAACATTGTTCGAATACAACTTAATGAGACCATGCATACTCTAATTTAATTCATGACACTCGACTTCCTGCTTAAAATCATAACTCACGCATGTTTACATCACACTTAGTACAAGCTCGTTATACGATTAATCAACAGTTATTAATGACCTCAAACTTACTATTTTCACATGAAATAACGAATTAGCACACTTAGCTTCTTAACCCTATTCGTCTCCCATTAATGTTCTAGGGTCTTCCCAAATCTTTTATTGTCATATTAATACGCATTTAATTGACATGTTACTTCTTTAATGACTTCCACCTTAACCTAGAATGTATGAAAAACTCAAACGAATTTAACTCAAACTCATGCATGTCCTTACATGATTTACTCACACATATCGACCCTATATGTTAAACATGCATACATTTGACACGAATAACTTCGCTACTAGATTAATGTGATGCATGTATATCGACACCATCAAGACCTTTTCAAAAGACTCACGCTAGGAACCATGCATGCAACCCGACACAACCCAACCCTACTGCGTTTTTCTTAATTTCTTAAACATATGACATACTTCATTCATATGGCTCGTTAGCATGTAAGTTTTATACACATAACCGAATCGTACATTTAACTTGTTCCAATCATGTGGCTCGACTTATACTTATGGTCCGATTCATATATGCATCGACACACTAAATTTTAAGGGTTTCACGTTTGCATGCTAACATAAGTGAGACGACAGGAGAAGCGTGGTTATACCTTGGCACTTGCGTCGGATCAAACACACGCGCACACAATGGAATGGCAGCTTCGATCGGAAAAGAGAAAAGGAGCAAAGAGAAGGTGTCGTGACTTTGTGTAAACTAGGGTTCCAATTCTATGTGTTGTGTTTATTTATATACATGCACCGATCGGTTCATGATGGGTGGGCTTCTTGTGTGTTCTCGACTTGCAAACCCAACCGGCTCACAACCCAAACTTAGCGAGACCATGGGCTCACGTTGGATTCTCTCATTCAAAAACAAATGAGGCCCGTCGTGAAAGTTGGCACCCGGCTCACAAAAAAAACAAGACCCAAGGCTCGTCTTGCAAAAGAAAACGACCAATTAACTTATTTGTGTGACTTTTTATTTTTCCGTCGTACCAAAGTTGGTTATTTAATATACTAGCGTTAGGTTATTAATTATTCATAAGTTAGGTTTTAATTTCGTTAAATGAGCGTTTTATATTTTACGTATTTTAAAATTTTGATTGTGAGGGTAAAATAGTCTTTTAATACGTTTTATATTTTTAGGGTTTTACAACTCTCCCCTTCTAAAAAGAAAATTTCGTCCTCGAAATTGGACAAGACGGACAGAACGGCAACAAATGTAGATTTCGGAACTTCAAGGAACATATGACGAACGCTAAACCTAGCTCGAAACAAACGGATTCTCATCGAAATCCTCAAACTCCTATTTTTCAGAAATCAAATCAATACTCAAATACTTATAACCGATAATCATATACTTATCAAAATAATGGCAGAAAACAGATGAGATGCAGAAAATCAAACAACACGCTCTAACTTATTTGGTATCTAATGATGAAAATAACATTTGCATAGACGAATCTAATCCTAACGGTTTACTAATCGCAGATAACCCAACTAAAAGGATTTAATATATCTCAAACACTTCACGAAATATCCAATGATCATAATAAGGGTACACGGAGACGTACACACTTAGAGCAAACATAGAAATCCATAGTTCACACAAATCATAACAATTTCCGGATTCCAAGCGTACAAAACTTATACGTAACAGATCTCGA
The DNA here is from genome assembly GCA_022545495.1 of Chrysanthemum lavandulifolium. Lineage (NCBI taxonomy): Eukaryota > Viridiplantae > Streptophyta > Magnoliopsida > Asterales > Asteraceae > Chrysanthemum > Chrysanthemum lavandulifolium. Next base: position 127,176,111 of record CM040238.1, read on the forward strand.
CGAAAATCTCACAATTAGGTACAGAATATCTAACAAACATGAGGAGTGCCAGAACATAGATACAAGTCAAAGTCAATTCACGTATCAACCACATGCATTTCCCCAGACGTCATATGATTTCAATAAGTTCAAATTATATGATCTCGGTATTATCACGTTGATCAGGCGTCATAATACTTGCATCACATAACAAGTTCTTATTGTCATCATATTCTGTCCCGGGTCATGACAAACCACATAACTAATATCAAAACAAAACATATAACATACAGATAACATACGGATAGCAAGTAACATACTATAACAGACCAGATTCACATGAGTATACCATCATAATGGTCATACTTTATTTCAAGCTGTGATTAAGCCACATCATTAAGAAAACAAACAACAGACGAACTTATGAGGACTACGGAAACCTAACGAATCTATCAGAAAGAAACAACAACCAGGAACTATACTTTCAAAATTTTGTTTTATTCCCACTAATCAAACAAAATTTGCAAAATCGGTCATAAGATGAACTTCCAAAACAAAACTTAATAATCCAAGATTCAATCATCTAAATGAAAACAAAAGGACCTAAACTCAAAATCCAATATCGAAATTTCTCATAAAGAGGCAACTAATCGAGTGCACATTTCTATTCTTGTATCGGATTAAACCTACTAGAAGTCAGAGACTCTAAATCCGAGTCCACCTCGTATTCTTCCTAATCTTCTTCTTCTTCCTCTTCTTCCTCACTTATCCATCCGTTTATTTCCTCATGCTGCGATAATAAGCGGCTAGCAAAGTCACTTCTCGATTCCTCTCTTCCTCTTCCCAAGACACGGTCCACGAAAGCATACAAATCGCGACTCCTAGTCCAACCTACTCCTCCATCTTCAAAGAACTCGGGACATCTATCATGGTACCTAGTGGTGAAACCTTGATTGTCAGCAACTTTAGTTTCGTACTCCTTTATTACTTTTCCGTCTACGTTCTATAAGGTCAGCTTCTCCTCAATTGTGCATGGCCACATACTTGCCGGAACTCTTACCCTCCTGTTGGTCCGCTTCACTCTACCAAACCTCTTGCAGCCTTTAGCAATAACAACGGTCCACCTCATCCTCTCCTTAGGTTGCCTAGTCGGTCCTTGTTTGCTCTATCGGAGTGAACTAGAGCGACAAGAGATAACCATCTAAAAGAATAACCAACTATAAGCAAAAATGAAAGTACGATAGTGGACGCAAAGAAAGTACACGAAAGAGAAAATCCTAATCTACCCAATCCTCACGGTCATAGCCTAAGCTCTAAGGGTCCTAAAACCTCGTCTCGATACCATAATTGTAACACCCCAACCCGACAAGGGTAAAGATATCACAAATCTGGCTTCATATCGAACCTTCAAGATTATACAATAGCGGAAGCCTTTACAAACTTTACAAAAGAAGATATAAATAACTTAATAATCAAAATAAATCTAAGATCCCTATTCAAAATCTTGCTCGCCTCTACTCACAACCCATATCGCCTATCCCATAAGCTCATCTTGAACGCTTAATACCGCCGCAGAAAAGAAAATGCGGTGAGCTTACAAAGCCCAAAGAGCAGATATAACGAAACAAAAGCTAAACAAAACAAAGATACGAATAACGAAATCACAACGAAATGAGAATCTTGAATCATTGAGGATTCATGAAGCACAATTATCTTGAAATCCGTAAGAACACATAACAGTTAAAAACACCTCAAAGCACATTAATGACACAAACGCAAACACATCAGAATAACCAGACACTTATCATATCAAGAAAATAGATTACATATAAACCAAACGAAAAGTCTAAGGGCTAACGGAAACTATTTCTAGAAAATAAACATGGCATTCCTACAAATCAATTTATCTACCTTTAACACACTTAGTTCAATATTGTAGCAGCGGAAATAGCAGTCAAATCATGGCAGTCTCACATATAGATAGAAAACACAGTGAGACATCATCGTAACTAAATAGACAAAGACATAACATAGCCATTAGCAATTACCGAATAGATATCATAAGCTAAACCCTTTCCCATATCAAATCTTAACATAAACAAAGTCTAAACATAGCGGATCAATTATAGACAAATAGGTATATTAACAAATAATGAAGATTCACAATATTAAGCGAACCGATTATACGGAAAGAACTTACAGAACAAACAAATACCCACTAGCATAGTCATCTTGCGGATCAACGAATTCACATAACGATAAACTAACATAACATCGATGACAAAGATATGAATCATATTTAAAATGTTAATCATAACCTAGCATAATAGACGGTAGACACATAAACATACAAAAGCATAAACACATATAATAACGTATAATAGGCCTAGCACATAATTATAAACACTTGAACATACCGAATCATAATCGTAATACTTAACATAGAAATAACGAGATAAGGGTTTAGTTAAACTACCACGAGCCCGAACATATCATATCGAAACATCATACTTATACGTAAATAATCTCGAAAATAATTTGGAGTAGCTAGCTCCTGAATTTTGTGAAGACGCGCGCATTACACACGACATCATTCACCGACAATTCATATCGGATAACAAATAAGATCTAGGATGCATCCATCGCCCACGACATATTGATCATATAACATAACTTGAGCTCATAACGAGATAATGATAAGGGACGTGGCGAACATCACTCTCGCCCTAGAGTCATGTCGAGGTGCATCAACGACACGGACATGGAACCCCATGACTTGTTAATATTTAGCTCGGGTGTCAAACTATCTTAAGTCAAATCGTAATATCATAAGTAACACGGATCTTAATTCATCATAAGGTCAATAGATATATATATATATATCGAAGTTTCATATCATAAAGTCCGAATCAAATATTTCATGGTTCACTAAATGATGTTTCGGATAAACTACGGATCAAGCAAATCGAGAGGGTTCATATCAATTGTTCAGAAGTCAAAGGTTCATATCACAGTCATATATCATACATTCATAATCGAAGTTCATAATCAAACATAGCAAGGTTCAACAAATGTGCATATCAGAGTCTTCATATCACAAGTTCAAATCGATATTGCATAGTTCAATAAAACATAAGTTCGGATAAGTAATGATCAAACAATCGTAAAAGGGTTCATAGCAATGGCATTGGGAAACCCTAATAAGTAAAATAAGAAAACTAACGAAAAGGACGTCATAAGGAACCTTTCTTGAAAAGGTCGAATATCTGTACCTTAAAGCAAATGAGAGGGAAAAACAAACGAATGAGTGAATCACGAAGATGTAACGTCGCGTCTCCTTCAACGAATCTACACGGATTATGATTAATTTAATACTTATTAGCATCATTAAATTATAACGGATTCATCGCATTAACATTCTTAGAGTTGTAATTATATTCTTATTCTTAGTGACGGATGGAACTACAACATTTTAGGACTTCAATCATTAATTAATCTAACTTATGGTTTACAATTGATAAATGATAAACTTAAGGGTTTAATATGACAATTATCTTAATTGAGGACTTATATGATCACCATTCAAAGTATAGGGTTTATAAACGTCAAGAAGGGTTTTAAGACTCTCTTTCAAAACAGCTTAACACAAACTTCTTTACCTTACGTAATTGACCAAGATTCACATGTAACATTGTTCGAATACAACTTAATGAGACCATGCATACTCTAATTTAATTCATGACACTCGACTTCTGCTTAAAATCATAACTCACGAATGTTTACATCACACTTAGTACAAGCTCGTTATACGATTAATCATGCTTATTAATGACCTCAAACTTACTATTTTCACATGAAATAACGAATTAGCACACTTAGCTTCTTAACCCTATTCGTCTCCCATTAATGTTCTAGGGTCTTCCCAAATCTTTTATTATCATATTAATACGCATTTAATTGACATGTTACTTCTTTTAATGACTTCCACCTTAACCTAGAATGTATGAAAAACTCAAACGGAATTTAACTCAAACTCATGCATGTCCTTACGCAATTTACTCACACATGTCGACCCCTATATGTTAAACATGCATACATTTGACACGAATAACTTCGCTACTAGATTAATGTGATGCATGTATATCGACACCATCAAGACCTTTTCAAAAGACTCACGCTAGGAACCATGCATGCAACCCGACACAACCCAACCCTACTGCGTTTTTCTTAATTTCTTAAACATATGACATACTTCATTCATATGGCTCGTTAGCATGTAAGTTTTATACACATAACCGAATTGTACATTTAACTTGTTCCAATCATGTGGCTCGACTTATACTTATGGTCCGATTCATATATGCATCGACACACTAAATTTTAAGGGTTTCACATTTGCATGCTAACATAAGTGAGACGACAGGAGAAGCGTGGTTATACCTTGGCACTTGCGTCGGATCAAACACACGCGCACACAATGGAATGGCAGCTTCGATCGGAAAAGAGAAAAGGAGCAAAGAGAAGGTGCCGTGACTTTGTGTAAACTAGGGTTCCAATTCTACATATGTGTTGTGTTTATTTATATACATGCACCGATCGGTTCATGATGGGTGGGCTTCTTGTGTGTTCTCGACTTGCAAACCCAACCGCTCACAACCCAAACTTAGCGAGACCATGGGCTCACGTTGGATTCTCTCGGCTCATAAAACAAATGAGGCCCGTCGTGAAAGTTGGCACCGGCTCACAAAAGAAACAAGACCCAAGGCTCGTCTTGCAAAAGTTAACTTATTTGTGTGACTTTTTATTTTTCCGTCGTACCAAAGTTGGTTATTTAATATACTAGCGTTAGGTTATTAATTATTCATAAGTTAGGTTTTTAATTTCGTTAAATGAACGTTTTATATTTTACGTATTTTAAAATTTTGATTGTGAGGGTAAAATAGTCTTTTAATACGTTTTATATTTTTAGGGTTTTACAATAAGATTAAACACACTAGTTCATAATAGTTGTGTAAATGAAAGGTTTCGATGTGTTTAAATTTTTAACGAGGTATACTTATTTCAAGAATATAAGTTTTTAGCAAACCTGTTGAGTTTATGATATATAAAATACAATAAAACATAAAGACATCAAGAGTACACGGAAGACTAAAGATCATAACAAATAAATAATTAGCGAAAGTATGCGTAACGTACCTCTTGCGAAAGTCAGATCCTTTTAGCAAAACAAAGAAGTGGTTTGAAGAGTTGTCCCTTACCATTCTACAACTCAAACCAATATGGTGTAAGAATAGTGTCTTACTACGACGTTCTTGTACGCACGAATTAACCAACGAATCAAGCGATTGCTAGATCTAACACAAGTCCTCGTTTAAGAAAAACGAAACCAAAATCCCTAACAATGGGGTGTTCGGCCGAATAGGGACAAGAGAGAGAGAGGAGAGATCTAGGGTTAATTCAATGCTCAAAGTTATGAAAACCCTAGAACCTAGCCTTGTTTATATAGTAGATGGAAAACTTTGGGAACAAGTTATGGATTAGGTCTTGGAAAGCCCCTTGGCCGCCATGAGCAAAGCCAAGGAAAACCCATAACTTTTTCAAGTCTTTCCATTTCTAGTCCTTTCTCTTTCATTTAACGGTCGTTAGTCATTTTCCGTTAAATACTTAACGATCGTTAACCGGACTTAATGTGCAATAATTAATCGTAAACATAAACATTAATTATTAACTTTAATTCTCATTCGCTAATGTGTGCAATCCGTGGTCACGAGTTCGAATCCGGACATTCACATGTTTGTAAATATATACATTTCAACACTCCCACTTGGATATGTTTACAAAACGTGAAATGACATTGGTTAGCGTCTAGCAACACGCCAATGCCCCGGTACAACTCGTGTATGGTTTTCTCGAGAAGAACCAAGTTTTGATGATTCATCATCATATTCATCCTTTGTTTCTAATACCATGTTAATAAAAATATGGATCTCACTCATTTCTTAATTAACTATTCATTTCTCGCTTTATGTGATTGATCAAGATTACCAATTCTTCCGAACATATTCCGAAGACCTTGGGCATGGCCATGCAAACATCTTAACAACCCTACGAGGGCCCAATAAGATTATACTTCAAAATAAATTTGAAGGAAACAAATCCCATTTTGACTACAAGCCGAATTCATAAATTTCGCAACACTTCGAAAACAACCCTTATAACTACCGATTCACGATAGCGTTAGATTGCTTCACAAAATGCACTACATCCATGACATATCTCTTGTATCTCAAGTCGAGGATAAATATCCATGATATACTTAATGACAAAGATCCATAAAGTATTATCATGCGGGTGGGATAAGTCCTATATTCAATTCATTGAATATCATCTCGAATTAGTCATGCTACGCATCAATATACTTTCAAGTATATTCTAACTAATACCCGTTTGTCTTAATTCTATATCACTCCCATGTTATTGATCGACAACGGACTATTTAGAATAACTTAAGTTATTCAAGGATTTAAACATGCAAATATAGGATAACATCATAATAAATGAATAATAAACGTAACAAAATACTTTATTTCATTTGAATAATAATGTTTACAATATCCTTTATCCAAATACTAAATAGATCAATGCATGATAATTCTTAGTTAATGAATTTTGCCTCAAGTCATGATAATCATACTTGTTGACATGGAATAATTTCAACTAACTTTGATCTATAGGAATTTTGAGAATACTTATTTCAAGAATTCAACAAGTGAATTTCTTGTATATGTTTACACATATCTTGATATTATCATATCATTCCATAAGGTGCGTGATAACCTGAACCACCCTTTTATGACAATCATCTTTCAAAACTTTAAAGTTTTAAAGTATTCTTTATTCTTTAATGTATAATGCAACTATGCTCTTAGTTGAGCATAACTAGTCAACATGGTCATCATCAAGGATACCATGACTAGAATTGAGTGTCATCTCAATTATACTAGCATCATTTTGTACAACAATATGCTCTTTAAACATCCGTAAACTTCAAACAGTTATAGTGTAATGTTGGTGCCTACCAAAACTCAAGTTTGTTGGCAATGACAATTATGAAATAATTGCCATATTTTCATCCATAGAATCTAGGAGCATCTCCAGACTGTGGAATGTGATTCTAAATCCAAACATATTCCTTTTAAAATATTTATTACACTAACAACTTTCAATGTTGTCAAACCATCTTGTAATCAAGCATGACACAACAATCTTACAACATGATGTACATGATGAATCTTCAAGTTAGACTTTAAGATCTCATTATATATCCATCATGTTCTATTTGACTCATTTATTTTACCGCATATGTTTATAGTAATAAACATATATTCCAAGGTTGTATGTTTTATTTCCAAATCTTACAAACGAAGTTTCATTACCAACTAAAACTTAATTTAGGTGGAATGTAGTTGCCCATACAACTTATAAGATTTAAAAATAATACTCCCACTAGCTTTCAGGATACTTACGAGCTATCTTATTTTAATTATTCAATCAAACATAGATTTAATATTAAACATAAGAATCATCTCCTAGATGCATGCATATATCCATTCATGGATTCTTGCAGTTTGTACATATTCAAAGATTATTTGAATTCATAAAACTCCTTTGCATTACTTATCGTCCTCGCAAAAGTAATTCCAAAACAAAGAGTTTGAATATTCATTGTCAAAATTTCACATCAATGAAACTAAGTATGACAATTATAATCTTTATACTTCTATTTAATGTATCTAGTAAAGAATATTCAATCATAGTTAATTGCTTAAGTATGATTAATATTATTATCACTAGACATGCATTAAATACGTGTACAATATTGTCCATATGATTTCTACACAAAGATTTAAACCACTAGGGTTTTCATCCTTTGAAGAAAATCATCTTCATTTAGATAAACCAAGTATCTAAAATTGATTATCTTTATGGACAGCATCTCAACATTCATAGTATGATTGCTTTACCACAATTCAACATTTGGTAAATTCATCATCATGATTAACAGCTTACCATGATCCTCAGAACTCATAATCCTCAAAGATATTTAATATCTCGAGATATCCTTACGGATCTATGAATGACAATTCCATCATATTGAGGTCTATCATTTACATGTTTAGCCTCATCATGATATTTGCTAGTGCATTTTAGAAGATTATGTATTTTGTAATTCAATCTTTCAAGATCTAAACAAAACTCCCACTTGCCTTTAAAAATTTAAAGATTACCTTTAAATAGTTTAGCAAGTAGAGCAACAATACATTGTTCTCTTTTGGGATATTACAAAAACATTGATAGTTCCTGACTTTAGTCTGTTACAACCCACTTTACAAGTAGTTTAACAAATTTAGAACTTCATTATAAGACTTAATGTGATTCATCACATTCCATAAACAAATGGTGTCTTCTCAATCTTCTAGGTTGGAGTCTTATTGAGTATATTCAATCTATACTCAATCTACTAACCTTGATAACGTTTTGGAAGAAACTATAGTTATCTTGAATCAAACAATGCCAATAGATTTTGATTCTTCTAACTGAACATACCATAAAAGTATGGTATTCCATTAGAATTAATATTGTAAGATAATCTAACAATATTTAAGATAACCATCTATTCTTTGGCTTACTTATTTACCAACAAAGTAAAACTTAATGGTACAATAGAATTACCAAGTCAATTGCATGTATTATAACATAAGTATTCTTGACCAAGTCAAAAGACATATCAGTTATAATCCCACTATAAGTTATAAGTCATTGATCAACTCATTGACTTCATGCATATGTCTTAAAACACAGCAAGTTAACGTCTTACTTTATGTCGTAAGTCTTGTATTAAAAGACTTCATGTTTGTGACTTTACAAAATCATAAACATTTATAATTAAAGTAATTATGAACACCACCTCGGGTTTCAATTTAATATTTCAAGTTAATATTTACTACATATATTTAAGTCATTCAATGAATACTTAAAATCAAAGTAGTATTAGATTACTTAATTTAATTATGTCATTCCATGAAATGTTCAATGTAAGAAACTGCAAAATCATCCATGCTCGTTCTCACGACACGTGGATATTTTACCTTGGTCTATAATCTAGTTCACGTTCTAACGTAACATAAATTGCAACAACAAGTGTTTCTTAAATATTGAATGACATAAATATTTAAAATAAAGTAGTCTTTGTTATTATCTTGACACATGTTCTTAATAGGGCAATCATACACATTTAAATGTATAATTCCTATTAGAACGTTACTCTCTTACCTTGCAGTCAAGAGAATCCATTTAAATCATATTTACATGTGTTGTACCTTGCACACAATAAAGATTTCTCCCACTTGTGCATGTAACAACATCATGTAGTAAATAAACAACACGATACACGTTCGTTTATTTGATTAATATGATTTGTGTCATAGATATAACAAGTAGATGTAGGACTATATTGATTAGTAAGGAAACGCACATGACTCTCCTTAAAAACATAAGTGCCTACAATTGGAAAGTAATTATCATTGAAGATAATCTAGGTTACTACACAGGAAATAAGGCATGTAGCTCCCACTGAATTAGAAATCAATAAAACAACTTCTTATTCAGTAATGCAACACAAATGCTCCCACTGAATCTGACAACATTGTAAGTGTTGCATAACCAGTGAAAACAACTTGCTTGCTTTTACTTTCCTACACCTTTGAAGAACCATACCTAATCATTACTAAGGTACTAAAAGGTGTATTCTACTCTGTGAATGATGGGTTATCTATCAATGTTATTAACTTGAACAATTAGGTATGTAGTACCTTTAAAGGTTAAAGCAAAACAACTAGATAAATTAGCTAGTTTGCCTTTTACCAATTTTCGCGGTAATTAGTCTATCTTCTAATTTAGTAGCTCATATACATGTTTTCCAGTTAACCAAATCTCATGTTTGTTACAAAAGGATTCATTCACCAAATTAGGGTAATGAAATCTTTATGGAAAATAAGATGTGCAATTCATTGCTATGAGTTACATTAGAATTTAGACAATTCAAATGTTCCTATAATTCCTTTCTCATTCATGAAAAGGAATAGGATTGAGTCTCATTCTTCTCCCATAGAAAAGAGACTTTGTTTATCTTTTCGGTAAATTATTCTTGATCAAACATTTGTTTGAAAGCAGAATGGAGCAATTTACTGATCAAAGACTAAACTTCATTTACGGTTAAATGTTGCAATTATACATTCAAAAGAATTACAAAATTCAATTTTAGTATTTTCGATAATTAACCTTTTTCAAGAAAATTAATTACCTATGGTTCATAATTATATAACCATTTAATTTTCACTGAAAAACTAGGATCCAAATTGTCATAATCTCATCACATCAGTTGATCTGCTAGTAATGAACCTTATACAAAGTGGTAGAGCTTTTGCTCAATTGCCAATTTCAATTGCAATTCCTAGATTTATGGGATTTACATATAGCCAATTTCAATCGCCATGTAAACATGTTTTATCCCATCTTATGCCTTGAGTTGCCAGTTCTCACTACAAAACTCAATTAAGTTATCCAACTTAAGAAACTGCAAAATCGTCCATGCCCGTTCTCACGACACGTGGACATTTTACCCTTTGATTACGATCTAAGTCACGATCTCACGCAAATAAAAAGTAATCTTAGGTGTTTCCGTTTCGTTGGATGGCATATAACTTAAATTAAAGGGTAATAATTTTGATGTCAAATCAAATATGTACAAAGATGTAATGTATTCATCTTCGTAACATAGTTTTTATTAAAACATTTATATCTTGTTTTCATGTATAAGCTTTTCATCATCAAACTTTAATTGAGGTATTGGATTCACCAATCAAGGAATTTAGTATTACTTATCATCCATTATAACGTACTTTTGCATAAGTGTAAACACTTAGTGTTTCGGATAATTACCACCGAAGTGGCGCATGGAATTAAAACTAATTCGCCCTTAAGATGAGCTTGCACATTTAATGGCTTACTAAGTAGCTCCATTCGAACTTACAGGGGGCAGAGGACCACGTAAGCGCTAAAGCATAACCTTAGACATCCTTTCGGTGTATCGCGCTTCTTTATTAACCCCTTTATAGTTCATTCTAATGGGTGAGCCGTTCGGACCATTTGTACCAAAGTCACCAATCAATTAAACGATTATGATTACTATGCTTAAAAATACATGTTTCACCATTGTTTAGGTCAGTTTATTTTTCTTGTAAAAATACCCTTGTTACACATAACAACAAGCAAGTATTTAAAAATAAACATATAAACAATGAATATATAACAAAAAATAAGTCATGCATATCAAATAGCCACATGCAAACGTTTTTGATACATCCTATTAATAAACCAATTCTAGATCTGTCAATATGCATATATTTAATTAAGACTTTCACCCGTTTTCATCTATGTACAAGGTGAGCCACATGCATCGATTCATCGATTATGTAAGTCAAAATTAAATACATACCACATAGCACATAATTGATTAAATTAATAATGATTGAGGTCTTCCCAATTTTAGATCTATCATAATTTAGTGTATATCACTTAAACAAGAAAGACATACAATAAAAGCATATCCATGATAAAACATGCAGATAATTATCATAGACAAAAAATTACACTTAACAATTAATGCAATTAGACAGAGTTACGCAATACACATAAAGTTGCATGCATCCTAGGGTTTCTAATCCAATTAAAACTTTAGTTTACAAAACTCTAATTAGGGCACCAAAATAAACGCCCCCCCTAAAAATTAGGGTTTAGGTTTTGCAAACCCTAGATCTACGCATACAAATAATAACACAACATGTTTATTTTATTTATGTGTTTTAGTAATTAATTACTTGTTATACAAGGCTCGTGATGCCACTGTTGAGTTTATGATATATAAAATACAATAAAACATAAAGACATCAAGAGTACACAGCGGAAGACTAAAGATCATAACAAATAAATAATTAACTGAAAGTATGCGTAACGTACCTCTTGCGAAAGTCAGATCCTTTTAGCAAAACAAAGAAGTGGTTTGAAGAGTTGTCCCTTACCATTCTACAACTCAAACCAATATGGTGTAAGAATAGTGTCTTACTACCACGTTCTTGTACACACGAATTCACCAACGAATCAAGCGATTGCTAGATCTAACACAAGTCCTCGTTTAAGAAAAACGAAACCAAACTCCCTAACAATGGGGTGTTCGGCCGAATAGGGACAAGAGAGAGGAGAGGAGAGATCTAGGGTTAATTCAATGCACAAAGTTATGAAAAACCCTAGAACCTAGCCTTGTTTATATAGTAGATGGAAAACTTTGGGAACAAGTTATGGATTAGGGCTTGGGAAAGCCCCCTTGGCCGGCCATGAGCAAAGCCCAAGGGAAAACCCATAACTTTTTTCAAGTCTTTCCATTTCTAGTCCTTTCTCTTTTCATTTAACGGTCGTTAGTCATTTTTCTGTTAAATACTTAACGATCGTTAACCGGACTTAATGTGCAATAATTAATCGTAAACATAAACATTAATTATTAACTTTAATTCTCATTCGCTAATGTGTGCAATCCCGTGGTCACGAGTTCGAATCCGGACATTCACATGTTTGTAAATATATACATTTCCAACAAAACCAAATACATTTAACGACATGACATATGAATCAAAGGAGTTGAAATTGAGTTGCTTACAGTGAGAACGTATACAAGTGAAAGAAGAGACCAAAAGCTAAGAACCTTGTTGATGAGGTATGTCCTCCTCCGGATACTCCGGAGGAGACAATCACAATTAACTCCAAATACTTCTAAGACAAAACCAATCTATGATGAGGCATTGTCTACTCAGGAGAGTTGTCAGCCCATGAGAGCTGTCTGCTCAGGAGAGCAATGTCGAAGAATTGTCTGCTCACGTGAGCTCTCTGCTCAGGAGAGCAATGTCTACTCAGGAGAGCATTGTCTGCTCAGGATAGTAATGATTGCTCATGAGGGCAATATCTACTTAGGAGAGCAATGTCTGCCCAGGAGAGCAATGTTTGCTCAGGAGAGCAATGTCTCCTCAGGAGAGCTGTCTGCTCAGGATATCATTGTGCTCAGGATAGCATTGTCTGCTCAGGAGAGCAATGTCTGCCCAGGAGGTAGAACATTGCCTCCGTCGGAGCTAGTACACTGGTAACTGACATACGTGGTACGTTGATGTACGAATAGCACAGACGCTTGGTCCACAACTAGCACTTTAAGCATAGAGACAACCTTGACCCCGAAGACTAAGCCTGGTGTTCGTCAGCGCCTTATGTGATGCCCCTAGAAGACCACTTAGCTTCCGCAAGGCTTGTGTCATGTAGCTAATCTCATGTAGTATAAAAGGAATATTTAACACACATGAAATGATCTTTTACACACACACATACTCCGATACTTATCACTTATTATTTATCATTCACTTATTATACCAAGTACTTACTCTCATGTCGGAGCGTGGTCTCGGACTAAAAACCCGGGGCGAGCTAACGGTGTTCTCTCTTATTTCAGCCTACAAGAAGAAGGAGCTACCGCGGAGTCTCCTGAAGCTTAGGGTTGAAGAGCATCTACAAACTTTTGCTCAAACATTGGCGCCATCCGTGGGACCCTTATACCAATCTACTAAGTTCTAAGCAATGGACGGTTGTATTAGGGATTCTCATCTGGAGGAAGGGAAAAACTTGAACACCGAGATACAAGGGACTAGGAGGACTCCTCCAGGAGGAACCTCCATTCCCGTCGGACCAGTTCATGAAGGATCTTCTTCACCATTCGTGAAGCAAAACTTTGAGGTGTTAAGGATTGTGGTCAAGGAACTTGACAATATGGGAAAGGAGAAAGCAACCCCCCGCAGACTCTCGTGCGGAGGATCGTGAGGTGCTAGACTGGAGGAGTCTCAAGTTATTCCATCCATGGAGGTTAGAGGATACTCATACTATGAATCAAGGCCATGCGAAGCACCCTTTTCCCGGTACCCACTAATTCTATCCCACATATCAGTTGTAGATACTTGTAAGTGCTTGAACTCTTTGTCTTTACGCATTTTAAAACTGCCATGCGGAGTTAAAAAGCACATAAGTAGAGTTGTTGGTAGCGAAGTGTTAATTTAGCCTTGGCCTCCTGCAAATGATGCATATTACCATATCTGGAGTTTATATCCAGACCTCACACCTAAAACACACGTCGTGCATGAAGAAGCACCGTGTTAGGCATTCCAGGAGCATGTATATCTTACATCTATTGGAAAGATGATTTCATCTAGTGGAGTAGGAGTGTCTCCTCAGGAGGAGTGCGTCCTCCGGAGGAGTATCTCCTCCTCACCAGTCACTAGGCTTGACTTATACTATAAGCTTATACCATGATATTGCACCGTGAGCTACAGTCTAAATATTTACACATGGGTGGTCAAGTACCCAACTTTAAGGGTATGATCATAAAGAGCTAGTACGCAAAGGCACGAGAGTATGCACTCAGATTGCCGTTACGATAGGCCTCCGAGCCTCGCCCTTCTGGAACCATCGTCTGGTTATTAACACGTGAATGTCTTATCTCACTCTCTGGGAGAGAGCTCATTACTGCATGTAGGAGCTTTATCGCATGAATATTAGAACCATAACTTTAGGCTAATGCAAAATTGTATGTATCGGATATGGTGGAGTTATACTTCCTTACTCTCCAGATTACTCCGACCCTCAGCTCCTTAGCTTTCCCCAAGGTGTTGTTTTGAGTCATGACCAATAGCTCTAATCACCTGAGCATGCTCGGTTACGCGTTCATCAATAGTGACATGAGCGTATTCATCCTTCGAGTGGAATGAATGAGAACTATGTGCTTCCTTCATCAGAGTAGTCCTGCCACAACCAAAGGTATCGGAACCTTCTAGAAGAGGAGATAGAGGCTATTCGCTTCTTTTCTGAGTTGGGATCTTTGATTATGCCCCAGATGAGGACTATTACCTTTATGTCATAAATAATGGGAGGAAGCAGAGTCTATGGAACAACCTCAGTTTGAGTTGTGTGATTGAACTCGTTATCACGAAACAATCAAATAATGTCGGATGGTTCGCTACCTCCGTACAAAAAGGGTAACTCCTACTAATGTGTTCCCTATGGTGAAACTGTACCATCGGTGGTTAGGCTGAGCAACCTTTGCTAATTGACTCCGCAGCAGAAGGCCGGGAACACCCACCTTTCCTTTCGCGCGTATAGGCTACCGGATGACTAGCTACATCGGTAGCGGAGTGTACACACACTATAACTACATTCTTGAGTTGGCAAGTTAAGCAACTCAAAGAACTTAGGTCCATCCTACATCACAAGCAGGCGGTGCCCGTGGAGGGACGCCTCCTAAACATCTTAAGGATGAACCATCTTGACTTAGTTTATGAGCTTGTGATGATCTACATAGGGATTGACATCCGATGGTGCAATATTTGATCTGGCTAAAACTTCAACTAGGCCGTAGCCTCCTCCGAAGTGGTGAAACAACTCCTCTGGAGTGATGGTAAAATAATGAATGTAACAGTTAGTAACTTGCTCATAACCTCCTCTCGAGTAGATGAACAATATCTCCTCCGGAGTAATGATGCAATCTTTGGTTGAGCAACCTATCTGGTTAGCTCATGGTCTCCTCCGAAGTACAGGAATAATGTCTCCTTTGGAGTGAATAAAGTGATGTTATAAACTTCGGTTGAGTAACCAATCCAGTTAGCTCATCGTCTCCTCCGAAGTAGATGAACAATGTCTCTTTCGGAGTGATGTTATAAACTTTGGTTAAGTAACCAATATGGTTAGATCATGGTCTCCTCCGAAGTGGTGAAACAACCCCCCAGAGTGATGGTAAAATAATCAATAGAACAATTACTAACTAGCTCATAATCTCTTCCGGAGTAGAGGAACAATGTCTTGTCTAGAGTGTTGGTATGATCATTGGTTGAGCGACATATCAAGTCAGCTCATAGTCTCTACTAGGGTAAATTAACAATATCTCCTTCGGAGTGATGACATAATCGTTGGTTAACCAACCTATCTAGTCAGCTCATGATATCCACCTGAGTAGAGGAACAATATCTCCTCTAGAGTGTTGATATGGTCATTGGTTGAGCGGCATATCAAGTCAGCTCATAGTCTCCTCTAGGTTAAAGGAACAATGTCTCCTTCGAAGTGATGACATAATCTCTGGTTAAGCAACCTATCTAGCCAGCTCATGATCTTCTCGTGAGTAGAGGAACAATATCTCCTCTAGAGTGTTGGTATGATCTTTGGTTGAGCGACATGTCAAGTTGGTTGATAGTCTCCACTGGAGTAGAGGAACAATGTCTCCTCCGGAGTGATGGAATAATCTTCGGTTAAGCGACATGTCGAGTCGGCTCATAATCTCATCTGGAGTAGAGGAACAATGTCTCCTTCGGAGTGATGGTATAACATTTGGTTGAGCAACCTCTACTTAGCTCTAATAACTTCTCTCTAGTAAGTAGATACACCAGATGGAGGGTGTAGCATGAGGATACTGATCCAAGTGTTGCATATATTAAAAGCACCAATGCGAGGTGCGACATCGGTGTACGCTACACATATGAGCATCTAAGAAGACATGATACCAGTAGGGAAAAGTAACGCAAGGATGTTGATCTAAGTGCTACATTCGAACATTGCAACAAATATATATGATATGATAAATTTACAAACTATGATTGTAGTTAGTGCACATCAGCGATGTTTGGCATACAAGTTGGTTCATTGCACTGAGTAAATCACACGAACACCGAACCAGGCGTTGCATCGTTAGGCACTGGGTAAAAAACTTTGGGCATTGCATCGGTATATGTTGTAGTGTGTATTTATCTAGATGTTGGGGTATGCTTGCGAATGTAGCCCAACAGCCTTATAATGACTGGAACTATACAAAATAAACTAATGTTCCAATAAAGAAAACATGAGGGCTTAGGATAGGCGTATGATCCTGGGTCCGTCAGAGCACTTCACGATCAGATATACCCAAGCTTGGAGTAACCTTGAAAGGTTCTCCGGTACACCGCGTACCTCTTTCACCAAACAAAAGTGATAAGTTAGAAACTAAACTAACAACTTATTAGAAACTGGAACATCAAAATCCTGAGAGAGCTCTTGGATCATAAAGTCGTTTCTTCTGTATACCTGTCAGTGTAAGTACTCGATCATTGATAGCCTTTCATAACTTAGGATCCTTGAAGAGTTTTTATTTAAAAGCCCACGATTTACAACATGAGCTTTATCCCACTCATCCCTCATATATTTGGGAGGATTGCTGCTTAAACCTGCATCATAAGGATATGGCATGCTATAGGGACCAGGAGCGGAGGAAAAAAGCTCCATGTAAATTGTGTCTCTAGCGGTATCTCCTACTTTGGCATGATAATAAAACCCAATTTTCTCATTATCATCTTTGTCAGTGAGTTCATCTTTATCTGACCTAACACCATCAAAATTCTCACCTCAAGCAATATCAGGATGATGCATGTCTTCATTGGTGTCATGCTGATGAAAATTTTTCCGGACAGGCTGAGCACCTATATCGATACCATGACCGTGAGTGGCTGCTCCGAGGCTGAGTCCTCTCTCCCGCACTCTAATGTTGCATATTCGTCTCAGTATCTTGAGGTGGAGTAGATGTTCCGTTACCTAAAAAGAGACTTAGGAAAACATGAAGTAGAAATAGTGACTAAAGTAAAAAGGGACAACCAGGAAATACCTTGAACTCCATAGAATGTTACATTAGTGATATTATTCAGAGTCATGGAGGATTCAGTGTGGTCAGGACCAAAAGGTGCTTGGTCCGGAGGAATAATGGGAGAATCACTCACCTATCGCCCTGTCCCCGGATTAATAGAGTTGAGATGGATTACATTTATGAGTTTGGTCTCGATAGTCCCTCTAGTATTTTATTTATCGCTCTCATCATGCTATGCGTCAAAGTAAGCATCAGAACCCACACTCGATGAATGATCATTCTCATTTTCAACATTTTGTTCACTTGATCCTACCCTGGAGTTCTTCTTCGCCACTTTTCCTTTTTTTGGTTGCATCGGTAGTTACCTCCGGCTGAGTAGAGGCTTTTCGCATATCCGTGTTCTTAGCCTTTGGAACCACCTAGAGTCAGCCCGGGTGGCAATGATCTCCTCCATAATAGGCTCATGGATAGTTGCTCCCTCTAGAGTAAGTGGTGTGGTTCGATCAACAAGTCGTTGTAAAATATTGGTATCTTGATCATGTGGTTCCTCCCTTACCTTGGTACTATCCCAAGAGGTGCATAAGCATGCAGTTATAAATATTCATAATTGCACATGCTAGTGAATAAAAGCTCCGAATGAGTTTGTGATGCTAGCTCCAAACAAAATTCCTTTGGGCTAGGGATACAACAATTGAAACTCTTGAGGTGACCTCCAATCCGGACTTGTATTTCCCCAAAACTTTGATCAAGGCAAAGTCTTCCTAGACTCCGATCAAGACAAACTAGCTTAAAACTCCTTTTGAAACAACTCACCCGAATAGAAACTTTGGAATACTATTCAAAAAAGAAAAACGATTCGAATAATATATATATATATATATATATATATATATATATATATATATATATATATATATATATATATATATATTATTAACTCGGACGAGTCAAACCAAACTCGAAAGAGCCAAACAAAACTCCGGACGAGTCAAACCAAACTCCGGACGAGCCAAACCAAACTCCGAACGAGTCGCGCCCAAACTTCGATCAAAACCAAACTCCGGACGAGCCAAACCAAACTCCGAACGAGTCACGCCCAAACTTTGATCGAAACCGAAATTCCGGACGAGCCAAACCAAACTCCGATCGATTCACGCCTAGAAAACTCTGATCGAGACATGGCTCACCCAAAAACTCCGATCGAGGCTCACCCATCCCAAACAATCTCCGAATGAGACACCACGTCTCCCAAAGCTCCGATCGAGACAACAAACCCTCTGAGGGAAATTCTCAAACCTCCGATCGGAACAAGCACAACTAGTGGAACCTCCGATAGAGGCAAGCTAATCAAAACCCCTGATGGAAATCCTGTTGTTTCATAAACTAACCCCGTCGAGACCTCCGAGTGAGAAGTCTGAATGTGAACACTAAATGAGTGGGCTATGGTTTAGTCAAATAACTCTTAATGAGAACACACAGTAAAATCCTTAATATATAAACAAACATCACCAACGGTCCTTCTAAATGGGCCTCTGGATGAAACCTCCTCGGGCTAAGGATACTCCGATTGAAACTCTTTGGGTGATTCCCGATCGAGATCTCTAATCAAGACAGCTTGTGTTAGTGACAGAAAAACTTAAATAAAAACTTACAGTTTAAGACCTTTGATCAAAACCCTTGGTATGGCCTTCGATGAAGACCTTTTAACGAAACACCAATGGAACTCACAAATCGAAAACTCCGATCAAGATAAGATCCGAACGAAACCCTTCGGTTTATGATGTTATATCCTAACGAGGTACTTAAGCGGATAGATAAACAATGAGCCTTTTTGGGTTGCATTGGGCCTCCAGACAAGGCACTTGTGTGAAATGGTCAGGCGACATTCCCAGAGTCTAGTACCAACTCTTAGCAATACGTTAGAACTAGACTGGTGGGACATGATGAGGCACATGGTCCAAAACTATTATTGTGTCCGAAAAATTACTTAGCCTCCGAACGAAACACTGGGACGAACGAGCAACCTCTCTAATTAGCTCGAAACTCTGACATAGAGGCACAATATTGGAACAACACGCAATTTACAACATAAGGAACGTCACTTCGGGAAGTGGATTCCGCTCTAGTTTCGACTATGGAGATATGGTGTATAATTCATCACCAACATACGGTGTGAATTACTAGGCGGAAATCGCCAACTAAATCGATATTCTTCTCGTCGCACCCCGAACACTTGTATGACTAAGAAGGAAAAGTATATAATCAATCTCGTCACCTTCTTCATTCGAGGGCTCACCAGAGCCTACTTGGGAGCATTGCTTGGTTAACCTCCCCTTTTTGGTAGCATCATAAGACTCTTGCAACTTAGTAGAGGCTTTTCGCTTGGTCGATGGCTTTGCCTTTGCAACCAATTTGTGATCAAATCAAGTGGCAATTATCTCCTCCAGAGTAGGCGCATGAATAGCCATGTCTTGTAAGACATGTGAAGTAGTATGGTTAGTTACCCACTCTTGTGTTGAAATTCAAAATTTAATGGTATTCTTGGAAATTCTTTCATCCTCAATCGAGACATTCGAACAAATAGACAAAATTATCGAGAGTACCAAATCTTTGGCAATTTTGGCCTCCGAACCAGACAAGATTTTTTCTTTTAAGTCTAGTACCAACTCTTTGACCATACCTTGATACTAGACTGGGGGACATGATGAGGTATGTGCTCCTCCGGATACTCCGGAGGAGACAATCATAATTAACTCCAAATACTTCTAAGACAAAACCAATCTATGATGAGGCATTGTCTTCTCAGGAGAGTTGTCACCCCATGAGAGCTGTCTGCTCAGGTGAGCTGTATGCTCAGGAGAGCAATGTCTACTCAGGAGAATTATCTGCTCACGTGAGCTGTCTGCTCAGGAGAGCAATGTCTACTCAGGAGAGCATTGTCTGCTCAGGATAGCAATGTTTGCTCATGAGAGCGTTGTCTACTTAGGAGAGGAATGTCTGCCCAGGAGAGCATTGTTTGCTCAGGAGAGCAATGTCTGCTCAGGAGAGCTGTCTGCTCAGGATAGCATTGTGCTCAGGATAGCATTGTCTGCTCAGGAGAGCAATGTCTGCCCAGGAGGTAGAACATTGTCTCCGTCAGAGCTAGTACACTGGTAACTGACATACGTGGTACGTTGATGTACGAATAGCACAGACGCTTGGTCCACAACTAGCACTTTAAGCATAGAGACAACCTTGACCCCGAAGACCAAGCTCGGTGTTCGTCGGTATATATGTCTGCGCCTAGAAGACAACTTAGCTTCCGCAAGGCTTGTGTCATGTAGCTAATCTCAGGTAGTATAAAAGGAATATTTAACACACATGAAGGGATCTTTTACACATACACATACTCCGATAGAGACTTCTCTCTACCCTTACTCCTATTTACTTATCACTTATTATTTATCATTCACTTATACCAAGTACTTACTCTCACGCCGGAGCTTGGTCTCGGACTAAAAACCCTGGGTGAGCTAACGGTGTTCTCTCTTATTTCAGCCTACAAGAAGAAGGAGCTACCGCGGAGTCTCCTGAAGTTTAGGGTTGAAGAGCATCTACGAACTTTTGCTCAAACACTTGTATCTTAGTTTTTATACTCAAAATCCCTTCCTTTCTTTCCTTCCTTGTTTGACAGTGAGATGAGAGTTTTATAAGTTTGAGTGAATTTTAAAATTGAAAAGTGATGACTTAGAAGGCTTGTGAGGGTTCGGTATATATATGAATAGATAAGAAAAGAGAGTAGATTTGTATACATATGATACTAGTACATGTGGGGTTTAGTTTACGTATGGCAGTAAGCCAAAATAGGAGAGAAAAAGGACATGACTTTGTACTTTGATGACTTTCATACACAAAGAAATGGAAAAGAAGTTATGTTGTCTGCTTCGCTCTAAATCCATACGCCAAGTGAAAGGAAAGAATATATATAAAATATAAGTGTTTTGTCAATGTACCTATTTTTAAGCACAAGGTACAACCCTATAATGCACAAGCCTTTAAAATTGACTTTCTTATAATTTACAAGTCTAAGGTACAAGTACCTAATGCTTGTGGAACAAGTACTTAATGCATAGAACTAAAGTCTATACTTTTAATAAACCTAACTAAACTAACTTAAATCTAGTTACAAACCAACTAAACCCTAACTAAACCCTCTCTAGGCTGAAATTAAGCCACATCAACTCCTCTTCTTCTTCCTTTGGCCAAAAATTGCGACACCTAGCCTCATTTCAAACCACTCGAACCAAACTTAAACCATATGGCTATAAAATCGAACACATGGTGTTTTCCTTATAACCATTCGAATCACATGGCTTGAAAATGAAACACATAGCAATTTTTCTTACAAACCACAAGGACTCTTACAACTCCCAAGTAGACACCTCAGCAAGCCCCTAACCCCTTTGCCTATAAATACGCCCCCCCACTCCTTCATTTCACTCCATCCCCCACTTGTTAGCCTACAACACACTCTCACACTCCCACATTCTGCTACACAAGACTTGGATATAGGAATAGAAGCTTAAGTTCAAAGCTAGGAAGCCTCGAAAAGTTTTAAAGTCCCATTTGGCGTGTCTCCTTTTGATCTTGCACCAACAGTTTGTAAGTCTCTCAACTCTTTTAAATCTCTTTAATACTTAACTTTTAGCTCTTAAAAATGATAGACAAGATCAAACCAAAACCGTGGCCTTTTGAATCACCCAAAACGGACACCCGAGTAAAAAGTTATGATCAAAAGAAATTTGCAAAGCTGAAAAACTGAATCTGTCAAAACGTTTCCGTTAACGAACTGATCAATGTTTTTGGGGAATTTCTGCTCCGATTCATCAAAAAGTTAAAACACGAAAGTTGTCCGCAATGACTTTTTCTTCAAAAACTAAGGTGCACAGGCCCGGAAAACGTAAAACGAAGGCTAAATTTTGTCAAAACTTGATCAGCTGTCATATATTTATATAAAACCAAACATTCCCTTGTCAAACACCCCTTTTTGCGCCCTATTTTTCTACCAAAAATTAAAAGTATCAAGCCCAGCTAAAAGACCTTTGTAATCACCACCCAGGACACTCTAAACGCCCCCATATTCTGGTTTAGAAACCCTCAAGCTTTGCTTTAAAAACAGCCTTACTTTGGTCACATGTCACAAAGCCAAACACACCAGTCCAAACCCCCACTTTTAAGCAGATTTTGAGATGTCAGCCAAGGGTATTAAGACCAGCCCTTGGTTACTTTCAATGACCCCCTAGGACCCTACACAAAGCCCGAAAAACCCGGCCAAAAACCCTTGAAGCCCCGCTTTTATTTCCGTCCCATGTTGGCTTGTCGTAACCTGAAAAACAAACGCACCATAAGTATTTTTATCTAACAATTTGAAAACCTAAGTAATAAATTGTATCAAACACACATATTAAAATTAATAAGCATTTTACAAAGCTTTCCAAACCAAGTGTTTTTAAAAGTCAAAAACCCATTTTACATGTTCTTTTCTTTTTGGTCGCGACAGCCCATGTGTCCAAGTTCACACCCTCGTATCTCCTTAACCAAAGAACCATAAAATATGAGATTTATTCCATTGTACAGAGCTCACAGAAAAGTTAATAAAACTACAAGAATGTCTTTAAAATCTTTACATGCCTCACTTTTATTTGGTCGGGAAGAGGGTGACTCGCACACTTTTTCAACTATACCCCTCTTGTGCATTTTTAAAAATACGCTAAGTTATGAGCTAATAAGTTGTTGTAAACCTGTTTTCAACCGATTATCAACTTATAATTACAATCCGTAGGAAGCCTCGTCATTTTCTAAGCTTAAAACGTACTAAAATGGAATAAGGACTAATTTGTAAACGACTTGAAACGTGAAGGACTTAAAATGTCTAAGTTATAATATTTTTAGGACGAGGATTAAAACAATAATAATCTTGAGACATAGGGGTATAAAGTGTCACTTTTGAAACTAAAGGGGGTATAAACTGTCATTTTACCAAAATTGAGGGGTGAAAGTTGTCATTTTACCAAAGTTGAAGGATAAGACTTATTCATAAAAGTTGAAGGGTATGAGTTGTCATTTCATTATAGTTGGAGGACATATATTGTATTATTATGAAAGTCAAGGGGTATAAACTGTCATTTCCTAAAAGATAAGGGTATAAACCGTCACCGGTTAGAAACTATAAGGGTATACTTTTAATATCCACTTCAATAATATACTTTTACTACTTAACTATTCGAGATTTCGATAAAACTAATTATAAGAAATATATTTTACGAGGCTTCGTTAAAAATTATCTATATCATAAACGATCGGCCGAACCATAAAAAGGAAAAATGATAAACATTACTATTCACTAACTTTTGAAGAGACTTCATGTTATCTCATTCAAAAGCCAACAAAACACTTGTAACATGAACATTAAAATCACATATAGATGAATACGAATACTTAAACTTGACATATCGATTCAGGTCACTTGTTGGAGCCATTTACCATTTTAGTTTGAATTACTTTTGACATCAATCAGATTTCCATCCAAGGTGAGTTCATGGCCCCTAATTTTACTTGCTTTTAACTATTTTGGGGGAGATACATGCTCAACTACTTGTTTTCACTGTTATAAGTACTCTAAAGCTTTTACATACTACTGTGAGTTCATGGCCCCTACTTTTACTTGATTTTAACTGTTTTGGGGGAGATACATGCTCAACTACTCGTTTTCACTGTTATAAGTACTCTAAAGCTTTTAAATACTATTGTAAGTTCATGGCCCCAACCTTTACTTGCTTTTAAACTGTTTTGGGGGAGATACATGCTTAACTACTCATTTTTACTTTCACAAGTACTCTAAGGATTTTACATGCTAATATGAGTTCATAATCACACTTTATACGTTTTGCTACAAAACTGAACACAAGTACTATCTGTATGCGATCCTGATTGTTATTGCCTAAGTTATACACTATTGCCACTAAAAGTCCCTCTATCATGAGCCATTAATCACTTGCGAGTGAATGCGAATATAGTGAATAGATCTATTAGCAGTTGACGCCCCATTTGTGTTGCTGGATTAGTAGCCAAGTGCACTTTGTTTGAGAACCCCATAGGAAGTTGGCAAACTTCTACCCGAGGGCCTTGTTACTTACATCATCTCTATGATGTCAGTAACTTACATCATTAGTTCATTACTATGATGTCGTACTGTTAAGGTTTGTATATCATGAGGCATAGAGCAATAATAATACGGTACTGCAATGATACTAATGCTGCAGTACAACAACATGACCCAACCTTGAAACTTGTGTTCAAATGATTACTAAACAAACGAACTATGGGTGTATAAAAACGTAGCCCACTACTTATTTTATCGATATATGTATTTATTACGATTATCACTCAAACTCGAAACTACTGAACTCAACTGTTTTATCTATAAACTCTATGAACTCACCAACCTTGTGTTGACACTTTTTAGCATGGTTATCTCAAGTCCATAATGTACGAGGATGGCACGGAAGGGCACAAATACTCAAGAAAGCTATATTATCATTCGAAAACTTATTTAACAAACTGTGAAACAACTTGGACCTCATTTTGTAAACTCTGATATTTATATAAATCGAATGATAAATCTTTTAAAACGACTCAATTAAAGTTCGTTTTCTATTATTATAACTGTTGAGCCATGAAGTAACACCCAGCTTGAATTCCACTGCGTATCACGAAATTGGGGGTGTTACACACATATCTAGTCTTAATGTTTACCATTTAGTTTTACAATTTTCTAGTTCATTGTTAACTCACGTTCAATATTTTTTATCCCGCTAGTTTTATTCCGTTATCGCTGTATAATTAATTCGGTACTAAATCACGTCATTAAGTATTGTTAGGTCACTAGTTTTACAAACACAAGTTATAGAGAAAGAGATAAGGCGATTGAACAAGTAAACAAGCACACATACACAAAGAGAGAAGCACGGTTAGGCGTAGGTGAATGTGTGAAGAGAATAACTTGAACAACCAACCCTCAAATGAGGGTTTACAAGAGTTTATATAGGCAAGGAGCTAGGGCAACACTCCCTCTCCTTCCCTATTCCTTATTGGGCTTGGATCAAGCTTATGGGCCTTCTACATAAGCTTGACCTTAAACAAACATAAAGGCCATAATAAAGCTACCTATTACATATGAAATATAAATACTTGAAATATTGTTTAGAGTGATTCCAACAATCTCCCCTCAAGTATATATGAATGTAAACGGTGAAGGCTTTGATGTAATAGTAGTGACGCCTTCCGACATTCTTCTTTCTTGTGAGAGGAATTGCCTTGATTCGAACAATCTCCCAAAGTAGAGATAGTTATCTTTAAACAGCTTATGCTTTGACGTCATCTTTAACTTTGTTCTTTGATCATTGTTCTTTGTGGGAAAGTGATAGTATGTTGTTGTGCGCATCGATGCCTTTCAGTGCCTTCACGCTCCAGGTGTCTCCACGTCATTCTTCAACATGCTCACACGCCTTTGACGTTGGAAATCAATCGATGAAGTTCGTAAGTCTTTGACTTTGTAGATTCTTTGATTGATGAAGAATCATTCGATCGTTGTGTTGCATTCGAATAGAACTTCCATTAGTGATGATGTTGGCGTGAGCATGAGAAGAGTCAAGACGATCATCCCGCTCCGAGCTTCCATAAGAAGAAAACATTTCAAACGGTTAGTAATAAGCGGTTTCCGCACTTACAAGTTTGAACTTGAGAGTGTTAACAACATAGTGTGGAAACACAACTCTAATTTTACGAAGGCCGCTTCGAACCGGAGTCCCACAAGTGAGATAACGCGATGTACCAAGCACATCTACAGCCGATGAGTCGAGGTAAACCAAGCATCACCTCACGATCAGACCGCTTGAGACACACTCGCGTAATCCACGGGAGTTACCGTGACTTCTTTGTCGTGGTCTGTTGATGTTGACCCCGCAGAGTTTCCATTCAATCACCGAGGATCACGGATGTGATCCTCTCATAAATGTTCTCGACAGTTGCTAAGATCCGTGAAGGACTCGATATGAACCATCGATGATCTTATTTGTTGATCATCAAGTGATTAAATGCCAAGTGTTCCTAAGAGATCTTTTGATGAATCTCGTGGCTCTAGACTCAATAGTGCGTTTGGTTTTCCCGAGCGGAGACTAGGGAGAGGTCTCCTTTTTCAATACCAACGATCTCTAAGAGAAAGCCAATAGTTTATGTAGGGTTCCCGTGAGAATGAAACAAGCTTCGCTGAGAAAAACTTGAGTGGCTAAGAAGGTTTAGTGCATGCGCCACGGGTCCATGACGACTTTTAATCTTCAATACCGGTGTCACTAAGTGACAACCAAGAGTATATGAATTGAACCCGTGTCCGCCTAAGTTGAATAACTGAGGGTCGCTTTTCACCCTTTACTTTACATTTCTTTTTGATTCTTTAACTCCTTCTTTCTCCGATTCTCATTTTCTCCTTTTACAATCATTCCTAAGGACTTCTAACACTAACTAATGGTAGTGTCCTTGGGTAGATCCCTCCGCCTCAAGGGATCATAGGACTGTTATTCCTAACCTTAGTCACCTTATAACTCCATGACTAACCTATGTTTGCCATTAAAACCATCAGATGTGAAAAATATCTCTCAAAGGGTTTGTAAATGAAAACATGTTTGAACCATCGTGAGAGATAAGTTTTTGCATAAATACTCCCTCCACATGTGCTTAATAGATTTAATGGTTAAATGCACGGTGAGAAAAGAGCGCACTTTTGAATTGATCCACTAAAGATAGACAATCTCCGCGAGACACGGTTACGTTGAATAGTTAAAGAGTTACATTGTCGCCTTTTAGGTGACCACTAGCTCTAATAACTACCTTGAAGGTGTAGACAAACCTTGGAAGGTTGTCATACCCGTCGAGTTCATGTCTATCAAGAGTTTCTCGAATGGTACATTCTACTTGGACAAGTCCTTTGCGAGACACGCTTACATTACTAGCGAACTAGCTTGAAATTATTACCCGTCCAGTGACAAGTCTTTTCGAGTTACAAACAGCTTTAGTATCGTCAATTCGTTGGTTAAGTCCGAGGTACATGATTCATTTGCATTATGCACAACATATTTCTTATCACACAATTTTCTCCCTCAAAATGGCATATAAAATTGTTATTTTGACCGGTTGAGAATAAATATGACCATTTTGAGTGTTATGGAAGAGTGACCACTTGTGAACAATTTGTGAACAAAGTTTTAATTCAAATACTTCCCTCAACTAGTGATATAAACGGTTGAGGTTTTGAAAATCTTACGGGAAGTACTTGTCTTTTGAGCAAAACCTTGAATAATGAAAGGTTTGATAGGTTTTACTCAAAAATAAGAAGCTTTCGCTCCTTTTATAAGGATTGTGGCACCGAGGCGCACCACATGGTCCTTTCTTGACACTTACGGGTTGTACATCGTTATATGTGCACAAGCCATTAACATATATAATCAATCATCCAAAATTATATGAAGGAAGCAATTCAAGGGTACCGTGAAGTGCGGTGATATTCCTGTGAGTGCGCAGGCGTTGCTGAAAGCCGATGATGTTTCTCCCGAGTCGACCACCAACATAGCTTTCCAATCGTGCAATCGATCCCTTCGAACAACCGCTCATCAATCATGGTGATGATACGCCTCACATCCCTCCTTTCCCGAGAATTCCGGTGCTTAGGATTCCCAACTTTCAGCGATATCCTTCAATCAGACGCCACCCATCCCTAACCGACTTCAAGGTATGATCCCCAAATTTGTGGAGTTCACTACACGCCATTAAGCGCTTTGAAGTTCACCGCGGTAAACAACGCCGAAAGGTTTCTTGATGAGCGTGAGTTGTGTGGCGGTTGATGTCGGAAGATCAAGTTGTGGTGGAGTGAAGTTTACACGTTTCGATATGATTCAACAACCATCCGGATATCTTCGACATGTTCTTTGATCACGATCGTCTAATGAAGATGAGAACCGACTTGATAAATTCACGTTGAACTTCATCGAGAATTGTCTCATACGACCACGTACTTTGGCAAGATACATGTCTTCGATGTCGTTGAGGACAAATTCTCAAAGTCGACCGAGAATCCATAGTCTTGTTCATCTTGTCGTTTGACTATGATATTCTTTAAGAATGTGTAGTCCCACTTAGACTTGAGATCAATGTGTTTGATGGCCACGATGTCCTTAGAGCTATACACCGCATGTTGAGACTTCGAACCGTGCACTTCATGTAGTAGATTCTTGATGCTCGTGCCAATGATGAATCCCATACAATGCATCTTGGTCGTATGCTTGCACGTTGTCGAAAACAAGTGATTTGACGCCTCGATAGCTATGCGCTTTGAGTAAATGGTCACTGGAATGGAAGAGTCAATGATGTAGTGTATTTTCTCGAACCATCGCCACCATGGAGAAGAAATTCCGTGTCTTTGTTGAAGAAATATCGGAAGGAATCCTTGGTTCGTCTGCTGGCCAATGGTCGGTAGGGGTTTGGTCCATCGGTGTAGTATGGAGGTTGTCCCTTTGTGTGAAGTCAATGTTTGCTTCCGGATTGAGCCAATCCATGTTGTTAGACATAGCTCGAGCGATGTTCTCAAGATGATATTCGACCTCGAGGCGCTTTCGTAGTCGTCTTGTAGAAGTTGAAAAGCTTCATTCTTGATTCGCTTCAATTCGATTTCGTCATTTTCTTCACATGGAACTTTTCTTGCAAAAGTTTTGCGTGCTCCAATGTAGAACCGTCTACCAATTCTTGACCTTCATCGTAGGAGTTTGATTGACAAGTGTGGAGAACCATTCATACTCTTGGTTTTATCATCATCTAGCCATGATACGACTCGTGTTGAGTCGCCTTCTTCTTCTTTTGGAAGGCCGAGATGATGATACCGGTTTCGCACTTGTTTGGGTGAGGTGGGTTGTTGTCGGGGCTCAAGGACCTCTTCATCGTCACCACCGTATACTCAAAGTAATCACCGCTTTATGAGTCGGGGTGGTAACTCGGAATCGTCCCGAGGTTTATCAAGAGAAGACCGAGGTGGAGGAGACTTTTTGAGAAGAAGTCCGTGGTGGAGGAGGTGGCATAGATGTAGATTTACCGATCGCTTCGACGCTTAGGTGCGAGTCCTTATCCTTATCATCGCCATCTCTTGGTCGTTTGGGTTGATCGGTGACTCCTTGCATGATGATCTCGAGTTGAAAATCAAGTAGATTTTGAAAATTTAGCTTCTTCCGAGTAAACGTTCTAGATCGCTTTGACATTTGCATCACAAGTTTAGCGATCAACCTGTATTCGAGAGATCGCCTTCTTTGGCCATTGTATGTTTAACCAATGCTACGATGTTAGGAGTGAGTTGTCGGAGAATACTTCTCTAGTCACACCGGGACAAGGTCGAGAAGAAACTTGTGGGTTTGATCTCTTGTCGACTTCTCCAGCTCCTTTTGGACTTTAGGAACGATATCCCAAGGTACTTTTGAGTGTAACCTTCAATCATTTCATTCGATTCCTCCCGACGATGACTTCTCATGAATTCTCGAATAGCTTTCCTATCTTTCCGCCTTGTCATTCTCATCATGTAAGCACCGCATTTGTTCAAGATACCAATTAAGTTTTCATGGAGCATGTCCTTCTTTCTAACTTGTTTGATGACTTTCACAATTCTTGCATGTGTTTGAGAAACCAAGATTTAGGTGGTTTCTTCACGATTTGGATGATGATCCGTTGACTTCGTTGATGGTGGTGGTGATGAATGAGATGAAGAGTCCGATGATGAGGAGACATGAGGAGACTTCTGTGTCCTTAGGAGTTTCGAGGTTTTCTCCTTTGAGTGTGTTGGGTGCCTAGAAGAAACTTTGTATAATCATCCTCGTCCTCTAGACTTTTCTTTCTCGCCTCGCTTTCTCAAAATCATACACATAGTGTCCTCAACAGCTTTTGTAGTTGCACAAGAGTGGTGGCACGCATCCTTATCGGGTTGATTAACCGCATCGATCCGGAGAGGAGGCAGCTCCACTTGATCCTCCGGGCCACCCATTTGATCTTTAGCAAATTCTTCGGCCTTTTGAAGGTGTCTCGACGCTAGAAACTTCTTCCCGTATGATTTATCCAGCTTGCTCTTCTTCATCTTCATCGAGCTCTCATCATAGGGTACAATTGCTAGAGTCTTCCTTTTTCTTGGATAGCCGAGGACTTGGAGGTTTTACTCTCGAGGATTAACATCCTTTGCGCTTGCAGTATGTGATCTCTTCATCCGTGTCGGTAGCATCGAGTCCTCGCCCCGAAATGCCTTTATGTTCGGTGAAATGATCGAGTGGCTTCCCGAGAAGGAACCTTTTTCTGGGGTAGGTTTCTCTTGGAATAGGTTTCTTCTTTGGAACATTCCTCCGACTATCTCGAACTTGTGACACTTCCAAGATTTCCTTTTACGGTTCTCCTTACAGGAGTTCCGTAAGATTTTCGTCGAGATGACCAACTTTGCCTTGTCCGACCGCTTCGTATACCTTTCGACGATTCGAGCTTTCGACATCTTCGCTAGAAGGAAATCAGCAAGACAAAGACCTTGTTTCTTTGTAGACGCTTCCTTGATTCCGACATGATAGAATAGGTTCCGTCAACATGTCGTGATTGTTGGGGTCATTGAGCCTCTTGGGAATGTCGGGATGAAGTCCAAGTGCTCTCTGGATCAACAATTTAGTATATCTAATGTAGGGAATCTTGAGCCAAGTTTGTTGAGAAATGACATCATGTCATCCCAAATCGAGCTTCGATAGCGATGTGTTTCTTGTTGACCAATGCCCGAATATTTGCAATTCCATGAGCTTAGGGTGCTCATAGCACCGTCACGACCGTAAAATGACTTGGTGATGATCATGTAGAGAGTTCTCGTGGTTGAGGAATACTCTTAAGCTCTACGTGAGAATGCTTGTTGATTACTCCCGTAGCCTCGCCATAACCGATATCGATTAAGAATTGAGAGTGAGCTCTTCACAGTGAGGCATATAGTTTGGTTGGATCGACTTGTGAATTAGGAGAACAACCCTTAAGTCCGCAGTGTAATGGTGACTTGTTTGTTATTCGAGTTACCGTCACGCAGTTTGTCCTTTGACCCTTTCCATAGTGTTCCGAACTGTTGGATGTAGATCTCGTGGACAATTGCAGAGTGAGTAAGCATGTTCGATATGGATGAGTCCTCGAATGTCAATAGCAATTAAACACGAAGATTCGAGAGCAAGTGAGGGTGTCAAAGTCAACACGGAGATTATTCTTTCCTATCTTCATTGGATAGCCATGAGGATAAATATCAAGAATGGAGAGAACTTCGTGTGCATTCACATTCATTTGTTCACCATGTCGTGATCCGAAATAACATTAGCCAAAAGAACCAACATATTGAAAGACATAATGTTAGTCAACAAAAGGTCTTATTGTCTAGTTATTGAATGTACAATGTCAATGATTGTTACGAGTCCTAAGTCACTTGTATATTCAATAGTCCAATGACGTCGTGAAATGTTTCGTGAGTTAGTTAACTTTAAGTTTTAAAGTTTATGTTATCACTTATTGTTCACAAGATATTAGACGATTAAGTTTATTTGTGACATTATTGATTCGTGACGTTATGATTAGTTTATTTACAAGTTTGTACACATAACAAATCATCATGAAGGTCAATCCAGGGTTAAGCGTAGTTTTGGCAAAGTTATGCGTGAGCGTGAATGATATATGCTTAGGCGTAAACTTACGCGTAGAATCCTAACTTACGCGTAAGAAATGTTACGCGTAGGAAAAGGAGACCTTATGCGAGAGCTTATGCGTGAGGCATATATTAACCTTACGCGTGCAGGCTACCGTAAGAGTTGACCTTATGCGTAGAGGTCATCGTTACGCATATCCTTCACGTGATACGCCGTAGTCCATTGTAGCCTTATGCGTAGAAGCTACGCGTAAGACTTGTCTTACGATAACAAGCTACGCCAGTAAGGTGATCCTAGCGAGATTAATAACAACCTTGATTACGAATATTACGTGTTGCAAGCCCGAAATAAAGCATCATTTCAACAAAGTTAAACACATAGCATTCGCTTTATGACAAATCAAAACACATTTGCACAGCTTTAACGATTCGCGTAGAACTACATACGCGTAGACTAAACCCTAGATCTACGCCAGATGAGATCTAGCCACGTAATATGCATACAACCGATTCGGGAGGACTAAGGAGCATATAGAGTTGTTTTGGTCAATTTTTATCATCAAAAGTGTCAAGAATAAAAATACCCAAATCAGATGAACACAAAACCCTAATTTCCATTTAAGAGTAATTAGTGTTTCTGGATGTAATCTGGGCCTAGATATAATCAATTCAACTTGATAACAACCTTATACAACAATCTTTTTCACCAAATCACTTCACATTCGAAAACACCCAATTCGACTTATAAACCCTAATTTTCAAAAATCATCAATTAGTGTTTCTGGGTGGAATTTGATGGTTAAACTGATATTATTGAAGTATTTGAAACATTTAGACATAGTCTATTTAACCACAAACGTCCACACAATGATTGTGTGTTCATACGCTTATGCGTAGAACACATAATCACTTGTAACATGAATTTTAACCGTTGGATTTGAATGAGATTCAAGACCTTATCTTAAAAACATGTTTAGATCACAAGAACACTTACACAATGAAGATCAAAAGCACGGTTTTGTTGAGTGAATATTAAGCGTAGGATGGTTTTAGGGTTTTTGCAATAATGTGAAGAATAAACAAAGGTGGAGGGTGTTTTATTAAGAGTGATTTTAACCTTTGACTGCTTTTGGTCCCTCCACCTTTTCCTTTTTCAAACCAAGCCATTTAACTTCCATTTTGGTTACCAAATGAAGATTTTAGGAAAGAAACATGACGACACTCCCCCTCGACTTAAGAAAATAATGAAAGGTTATTAATTTAAGTCCGAGGAGTGTCTTTGAACCAGAAAATGTCCCACCATTAGTAACAAAATCAACCGAGATATGATAACATGCAAGTACACAGATGTTTTGAAACAGTTAATAGATTATTTTCTCCCCCTCAACACTTGATCGGAAAAATACTGAATTTTGAGAGATTAAAGTGTTGACGGAAGAAATGTACTTGCCATGTTGAAAGAAAGATAGATTAGGAGAATATTTTTGTTGTTTTATCGGATTTTATATTTTTGTATTTTGTTTTTGAAAAATTTATTTACAAAAGATGTTTTGGTGTTTGACAAGTTTTTAAGACTGTTTTAAGAGGTTATCCAATTCCTCTTGAGTCAAACACCTCATACCAATTCGGTGGACCAACTCATTAAACCTAGCGGGAGGCAAGGCTTTGGTGAGCAGATATAACAACCCGTAAAATTTCGGATTATTATAATAATATTTATTATGTTAGAAAATTCAAATCAATTAATTTCTGGAAAAATGCCGATATTTAATATTAAAAACCGAGAGTTCATCTTGTTTCCTTAGAAATAAGACACCGCACACACAATACCTGTCTACTAGGTATCTGCATAATAGATGTGAAATCTATTAATGTCCAAGTTAAAATTAAAGCATACATAAGCTTAATCCATTGTTCGAAAAGTTATTCAGTATCTTTGCAGCAAAGAGCATACAAGACTAAAATAAATCTCGAGATAAGAGAAAATACACTTTTATCAATCACTAATAATTATGAAAGAAAACGAAAGTTATCTCGTGAAATTGTAAAGCCACAAAGACCGCACGCATACCGACACCAAATTAGTAACGGCAAACAGCTTAAATCCAATTTCAACGTAAACAAAGTGTCATAATATTACGCTTAAGAAATCGCTCCGAAAACATAATCTTTATTATTTTCGGTACTGTGAAGGTACGCTTACTCGAGAACTCGACAAAACACGGTACAATCTATACCGCATCGATAATAAAACAAAATATAAAACCACTCTACCCACCCCTAGTCTTCCTCTTCTTTTATGCTTCCTTCAGAAAACTCAACAAACACCAATATAGGTGCTTCCTCATCTATTGAATGTCAAGACCGAAGTTACTTGTCACCACCCCAATTTCATCCAAGCTACTCTCTAGCTATCCTAAGGAATACCATGCGTGGTCGAGCAGATGGAGACCAGAGCCAAGAATGGGTAAAAGTCAAGTCTTTAAGAACCAAAGCATCACTATCAATATACCATTCTCACATCTATAGAAGGAACAAGATTTCATCAAATTTCACCCACTTTCCACCCAATTCGAAAATTAGGGTTTCTCCAAAACAAAGGGCTTTTGGAAATTGATAAAGGGGTTTTGTTACCGGATGCGTAAGGAAGCTATACTACTCGTCAATTGCTCTCATTCATCCCAAGTCCCCTCCAATTGAGCTCGTGAGTTTCGGTGTTCATAGCTACTCCACCACAAATTGTGTACATAGTAAGAACACATTCCTCATCATTGTTTTATTGTCTAATAATTTGTAATTCGAATTTACATTATTTATTTGTGTCAATGTTAGTAATAAAATGGCTAAATTAAAATAAGGTTGTCCTTGTTGTTGTTGTGTGACTGTCGTGGATCAAGAAGAAAGAAAAAAAAAGAGTAAAACTTGGATGTCTAATTTATTTGGTCTTGGTATTTATTCTTACATTCGAATGGGTATGAAACAAAATGAATTAAAAAGAGAAGTTTGTTTTATTGATTATGTTGTCGTTGAGTGTTGGCTGTTTTGCCATTTTGTCTCGTACAGTCAATAATCTCGCAAGAGCATGATTGTGTCGAGACCCTAAACTCAAGTCGGGTTGTACCCAACTATCATAGTCACAAGTTAAGTACATTATTAGTGCTTATATCATCCTAGTTGTTTTGTGCTTCAGTATATTACCCCAAGGAGTAGTAGTTGTGATTGTCTAGAGTCACCATAGAACTCGCAGTATCGCCCACGAGCCAAGGAAGATCATCCCAACGGCTCCTTCTCATTCTTTTAAACACCGCATCACACCTTGGTCGTAGGTAACTCATAAGAGTCTCGATAATGTGTTAATGTCTTCTTCCTCACGCTCAAACAAAGGACAAGTATGTCAAAAGAAACTGCTTTTTCTTAGTAAGCTTATTATTGTTCCGAGTCGGGAAAGACACCCAAGGGTGCTCCCTATCGATTATCTCGTGGCCACGGTGGACGACGGGCTTAGATTTCCTTGCACCTCTTGTGTTCAATTCGGTCTCGTCCTTGCGTTTTAGTTATTGCCGTATGTCAAAAATGCACTCCTACACAAGTAATTGTCTAAGCCTTGTGACAATTTTACTTGGGCTCAAGCCCACCACCAAAATAAAATAAAATGAGTGATTGATCATTCTCGACATGGGCCGTGTAGCCCAATCCTATCCATAGGTGCGTTTGTTTCAATTTCAAAGAATTACAATTTCAAGATCTCACGCAAGTAAAACATAAATCGATCCGTCTTGTCCAAGTCTCATCGCGACTCGTGTCCGCTTTATTTGAAACTCGGTCATGTCATGAGAAACTCGGCATACAAATATTCCATCGACATAAATACTTAGCACGAAATAATAATTGAATACAAGAGTATTAAAACAAGTAACATTAAATATCGCAACCAAACCATCAATAAAATGTATCACACATTTAAGTTATATGAAGTCATAAACTTGGAAGACACGTATTTTCAACCGGATATTAAACTCTATGAAAATAAATGTACAACTATTGACAATTAATCAACTTGGATAAATAAGATATACACTCGCGTCATGCCAAAATTTCCATAAACATAACTACTATTTGTTGAAAACATATATTGTAAATGACGAGTTAAATATATAAAACCTTTCAAAACGTGTTTATTAATAAAATATATATCTACATTGTATTTTACTAATACAAATAGTATACAAGCTAAGACTTAATACACTTTTAAATATATATATATATATATATATATATATATACACTTAATATATATTTCTTTCATTCGCATCGACGTCTCTCGTTATATGTACTATTTTTCATACATCATCATTCGCTTATCATCAAACCGAAGTCTTGTTCATTCTTGATATCTTTTACTGCGTGTATCCTTCCAAGTATTCTCATTTGGTCACCATTAACCAAGGTTGTATTTCCTTCTTCAAGATTTCCTTCCATGTCTTGCACTCGTGAGCCGAAATCCATCCAAATCTTTGTAAACTGTTTTTTGATGCCACAAACAACAACAACAACAAACAAAAACATTAAACTTTGTAAAGTTAGTTAAACTTTATCGAGTCTTAAACATAAAGACTAAATTGCCGTATTAATTAGGTTGCGTGTCGGAGCCGTGCACTATCACTCCTTGATTTAATTTCCTTTAGACTTCATATTGCACATTGCCAAGGTGAGTTTCATAGCCCCTGCTTTTACTTGTTTTCATAACTGTTTTGGGGGAGAATACATGCTCGTTTTTACTTAAACTAAATGTTGATTTTACCTGAACAAGTGAATTGTTTATTAAAATTATTATGAATGACTGAATGCATTATATGTTTACTTGCCAATTACTTGATTACTTAGATGCATTCTAGTGTAAAGTTAATGCACGCTTTTACATATGGACACAAGTACTTGAAACTGTTATGCCTGCATGACCGAGTGAACTGGTCACTTGTTCGAT
The DNA here is from genome assembly GCA_022545495.1 of Chrysanthemum lavandulifolium. Taxonomy (NCBI): domain Eukaryota; kingdom Viridiplantae; phylum Streptophyta; class Magnoliopsida; order Asterales; family Asteraceae; genus Chrysanthemum; species Chrysanthemum lavandulifolium. Next base: position 127,213,650 of record CM040238.1, read on the forward strand.
TGTACTGGTTGCATTTACTATGTACATACATGACCGAATGAATAGGTCACATTGCCGAGTGAACTGGTAACATGACCAAGTGAACTGGTCACATAATAAAATGAATTAAATACTAAATCTTGTGGTCCATAAAACTTTTACAAATAAAAATCTATGAACTCACCAGCGTAAGCTGACCCCTTTTAGCATGTATCTTCAGGTTTCGAGGTGATAGCTTATCTTTGGAGGCGCAAGGCAAAGGCATGGCATGGTCATAGACGACTCTGATTTATGTATTGGGACCACCTTTTTATAATGGGCCATTTTCCGCATTAAATCAAAATGTAAACATTGTTTTAAGAAATGAATAAAAGTTATTTATAAAAACCGTTGTTCTATGCTTATGTTGTGATATCAATTTAGTAGCACCCAACACTTGTATGCTTCCCGAGCCATTTTGGGGGTGTTACAAAGATCCGCCAATTGGTATTCGGTACCACAAAGTATAATTCAACGGCACTGCTCCACGTGGTCCTTGATGAAATGATAGCGTGATCGATGTGCTTTGATTTCGAAAATTGAATCGAGTTGCGAGATTGCAATGGCACTCGATTGTCGCAAAGACATCGATTCATCAAACACGTAACCATAGTCTTTGAGTTGTGTTCTCATCCAAATGACTTGAGCACAACACGGACATGGCTACATATTCGCCGGTTGATGACAATGTACAATCCGCTTCTTGATTGCCAAGACACCGCTTTATCACCAAGAAATTGTAGAGCTCTCAAGTACTTTTCCTTGAGTCTAAGCATCCTGCGTGGTCGGCCCTAAAAGCGATTAGTTCAAAACAAGAATCCTTCGGATACGGATCCCCAAATTAATGGTTCCCTTGATGTATCGGAGGATTCGTTTAGCCTCGAGAGGTGGGTTTCATTGGTCGCGACCGATAACGGGAGCATAGATAAACGGCAAAGACAATATCGTCTCTGCTAGTCGTTAGATACATGAGGGACCCAATAATATTTCGGTATTTGGTGGGTCAACTAATTTCCCATGTAAATCAACATCTAGCTTCTTGGTATGAGTCATTGGTGTGGCATAAGTATCACGGTGTTTTCATTCCAAATTTGTTTAACAATTCAAGGGCATATTTGACCGACTCGAGAAAAATACCACGGGTGATTGATGAACTTGCAGTCCTAAAAAGAACGTAAGTTCACCCATCATGGACATTTCAAAATTTTCTTCATTAGTTTTGCAAAAGCGGTTGAAAACTTTTATGTGTAGACCCAAAATGATGTCATCCACGAAATTTGAACAATTAAGATGTGTGCCCGTGATATTGTATAAAAGAGTTGGGTCAACCGAGCCTTTGGTGAAATTATTGGCAATGAGGAAAGATGATAGCTTATCGCACCATGCCCGGGGCTTGTTTGAGACCATAAAGAGCTTTGTTCGGTTTGTAGACATGGTTCGGGAACTCGGGATCAACGAATCCATCCGGTTGGTCGACATAGACCGTTTCTTTAAGTTGCCCATTGAGAAACGCCGTTTTGACATCCATCCGATGAGACCGTCATGTTCATGTGAGCATGACGCGAAATATCCGAACGACCTCAAGACGAGCAAGCTGGAGCAAAAGATTCTTCAAAGTCTATTCCTCTTCCCGACGATAACCCTTAGCAACTAGACGTGACTTGTTTCGGATGACGCCCTTCAAAGATCCAATTTGTTTTTCCAAATCCATTTTAGACCAATGACGTAGATTCTGTTGGTCTTTCAACCGCCCCATACTTCAAGACGTTTGAATTGGTTGAGTTCTTATTGCATGGATTCAATCCAGTTGTCTTTTGTCATTGCGTCTTTAATGTTTTAGGTTCAGATTGGCGAGACGGTGAGTGCATAAATGCAATGTTCACTGTCTCGAGTGAAGACGTTGTCTCGTAACGATCGGTTGATTCGGGTTGCCAATAATGTTAGCCGAGGATGGTCTTTTGTCCATATATGTGTAGAGGTTGATGTTGGTATACATTGTGCGATTCGAGGATTCAAATGGTTTGTTGAAGATTCCGCGACATCCGTGCGGCGATCTCATTAGCAAATGGATTGAAAACGATTTGGATCAAAATCTGCAGTGGGGTACTTCATTCGTAATATCATCACCGGTTCATCATTGTTGGAGGCGGTATGTTCAATGCTGTGTTGGAGTCAATTGGTGTAGGTGCATCTTCAACAAGAGTTGTTGTAGCAGTGTATCGTATATGAATATTATCGGGTTGTGCAATGAAACAGCAGATACACCAGAGCATCGCTCATCAATATCGTCACGAACGTAGGAGCAAATAACCTTTCCATTTGTTGACGAGTTAGTCGAGGGCTTTCTTCAATGATGATGGGGTTGTGGGAAGTTTAAACGGTTGTGACCGGTTCTAAGTCATTATACTCGAAGCCATTTCCGTGAGTTCATCGAAATGAGCATGAATCGCTTCCATTACCTCCTTAGTTCGGCGATTCCAGTTCGAAACCTTTAGAATTGTCACAAGATCCAATAAAGACTCCAATATCGACTTTGGCTTTGAGCTTTCCAAAATCATCACGGTCATTATTCGGATAGCAAAGGGATCCAAATACATGAAAGTGTTTGAGGTTCGGTTTATAGTTGTGACAAGCTCGAAAGGTGTTTTGTTGTGGTATTTTGTGATCATAGAACGGTTTTGAGTATAGCATGCGATGATACGACACGCCCATAAGTAATCTAGAAGTTTAGCATTGATTAACATTGTTCTTGCGCTTCCACTAACGTTCGGTTTCGCTCTTTCAACAACTCCGCTTTGTTCGTGTGTACGTGCAATAGATGTTTGATGTCAATTCCCACTTTCTCATAAAATTGACGAAGGGTTTTGTTAACAAATTCAGTTCCTTTGTCTGCTCGATTATTCGGATGGTGTTGCGGAGCTGAACTGTATTTTTGTGAGAAAGGTGATGATCATTTGTGGAGCTTGGTCTTTGCTACGAAGGAAGTAGACCCAAGTCCATCGTGAGTAGTCATCAACAATTACTAAGATGTAGCGTTTGCCGCTGATCGTTTGCACACGCATCGGGCCACACAAATCCATGTGAAGAAGATGAAGCACATGTTGAGAGTCGTGTTCCACCTTTGAAGGAAAATGAGCACGAGTGCTTTTCCCTTGTTCACGGTGAGCAAAGGTGATCTTTGAATACCGGAATCGTGGGAGTCCTTCAACTAGTTTGTGTCGAGCAAGGTTGGTGATGGTTTGAAAGTTTAGATGTGAGAGACGACGGCCATAACCGGATTTTGTTGATTTTACCTTAGAAAGTAAGCGGATGGGAGAGGAAGCAACCATGTCTTGCATAGAGATAGTGTAGAGACTAGAATTACGCGCCGGACATAAGGTCATTTCCTTGTAGATCACGAATGAAACAAGTTTTCTCCCGAAAGCAACCTCCAAATCTCCATCACAAAATTGACCCATCGAAAGCAGATTGTGACCGAGGCCTTCCACATAGTAAACCTCGCGATTTCGATGTTCCCAAGAACATAATCTCCGTAGCCCATGATGGTCTGCAGTGATCGTTCCCGAATCGACAGGTGCCAATGAACTTTGCAATAAAGTTTGATAACAGTTTAAGGTTGCTGTCATGTGTCGGGAACATCCGCTATCAACAATCCGAGAATGATCATATCACACCGCATTACACACGACGACACAAATGGAATAGAAGTAGATGTGGAACCCGAAATGTTAGAGGGTTCGATGCAGTACATTAGACATACACATTGAGAATTTTAGGCATCCACTTAAATCCTAGTGTGTTATATATCCATTTCGCCATCCAGTAACTACTCTTTGCTTTAGTCTTAGTGAAAGCACTAGGTGGTACTACATTCTTAGGAGGTGAAGCGGGAGTAACTGTGATAGCACAGGTTGCCTTAGAATCTAAAGAAGGTGGTTTACCAAGCACGGACTTAGAATGATTAGTGGGCTAGAGGTATTCCGATTCTTAGGATTCCGTAATCGAGATTATAGCTTTAGCAACACATTTGTCATGACAATCGAATTCATACTCTTTCGACAAATAACACAAGGTGCATCGATGAATATCAAAAGTACTTAACGGTTTAGCATTCGTTACATCACTATTTCTATTACATTTGCCGACGTAACATCTATAGTGGAGGTAACATGATTTTATTTGGAGTCCTAGGGTGTTCTTCTACTTTAGCATTCCTTATTGATCTTTTCTTAGGTCGCAACTTCCTATTCTTGATTGAGTGCTCCTAGGTCGTGAAGTGCGGACGTTTGGAAAAGATGCAACTATTCTGTTCAAGAGAGGAAACACATTAGCAACTTGTGATTTGGCGTGGGAATTCTTGGTTCACGATTACTAAGTGTGATGGTGCTAATCTCTTAATCACGAGGGCGGAAGTAGTTCATACTTTCCTAACATTTCCGTAACTTAGAGATGGTGTGAATCGGATCTTGATTTTCGAACGAATATTACCAAGAAAATTCATGACTTCTAGTGTGAGCAAGATAGTGATCAAGTTCGTTTGATGCTTCAAGTCGAGTCTTTTGAGTAAATCAATTATGACACCATATTCTGTTTAACTTTTAAAAGTTCTTGTTCATATTTTGAGATTTGACTTTTCAAATACACGTTTTGATCATCCGGTTGCTCAATTTTAGGATCGGAAGATTTTGCACTCAATTGAGCGATTTTCTTTTGAAAACCGAGTTGATGGTTGTGAATATCTTTTCACACCAATGAAGACGACGTTTTGCATTGTAAATTTCCGTGTGTGTCGTTTATTTTCAGCTTTTAAAGACTCGATCGAAGCACATTATCGGTGTTCTCAACAAGAATAACAGTTTCAACAATATCGGCAGATATACGATCGATGCATATGGTAACGAATAGAATAGCACAACATTATGGATATCAAGATGATAACATCTTCCAAGAGTCGATCAACATCTTTTCTCAACAGCTTTCTTTTTGCTTTGTGTTAGAAATAGATGTTTCGCTTTTCGAAAACGTTTTCATTACCCAGTTCCTTATGAAAATCCTTTTCCTGTGCAATTGCACAACTTTTCAAGTTTTAACATTAGGTAAAAGATTTTTCCGAAAATGTCTCTTTGTTCTCGCGCCAGAGGCGATTGAAAATGTTCAACTTTAATTTCGGATCGATATTCTATCTCATGTTGTAAAATTTTGAGGTCGACCATGAAAATGTCAAAATATCGAAGAATTTTTGATTTTCGGGTTGTGAGTTTACTTCACTAATGGAAGGTAAAGGACCATAAGTTTGTGCAAAGACTGCTTTGGGATTAACAATAGAAGACTCGGTGTTTTGATGATAACCTGGGTGTGTTTGAAGAATCCGTTGGTGTGACGAAAGTGACCGCATTTTATAATTAAAAGGTTTGTTGTAAACAACGGTTTTTAATTTAGATCGACTCGCCTTCTCATCTAATTCCTCTTAACGATGGTATTCAACAACACTCATGACAATATTATCAATTTTGTATTCGTGACCGGAAACTTCGTGAGTTGGTTTGAATGTTTTAGTGAAAGCTTTGGTTTGTAATCGCTAGATTTTTCCATATCCATTTGGATTGGGTTTTAAGGTAAACTTTTCAATAGTCATTCTTGATTCACCATGTTTGTAAACAACAGCTTTAAACTCTTTAAGTTTGTTTTGCAAACCGAGAATTTCTGCAAGAAGGTCATCTACCCGATTCGTTGAATGCTTTTGTATGCGGAGAACTGTTTTGACAATTTAACAACTCAACCTTAGCTTTTTGATTTTCCAAGGTGAGCGTTAATTTGATTTTTATGTTCATGTTTGATTGTTCTAATTCGGACAACAAAGCATTCTTCGAGGCGGCTAGATCACGATCCGTCTCTAAATATTTTTCGTTTTGATGAGATTTTGCAAAAGCGGCTTCAAAACCTTTTCACGGTTTTCTTGAGTTTTGAAAAGTTGAGTTGCATTTGTAAACATTCAAAATCCTTGGTTAACGATGCATTTTACTTTTTAAGGACCGATTTAATGCATAACATTCCTCCATTTTGATTTTATGGTCTTGAATTAACCGAGCAAAATCCGGATGAGGCAACAGATCATCTTGTTCAACGTGAGTCTCAACATGATCATTCTTTAGATCCTCAAATGCGACCACGAGTCAATTTGATTATCAAAGGAAACCGTAAGGTCATCTTGATCGTCAAATGTAACTACTGTGGTTAACTTGAAAATCATCGAAAGAGATGTAGAAGACTCATTTTGAATAAGTCGATCCGTGCCGGATTCGAGATATTGGCGGAGATATTAGTTCGAGATATGATGATGGTTTGTTCGGTACCTAAGACAAGCCATCGATGTCATACACTGGGCTCAGATCACTCATGTGCGCTCATGCATATTAGCCATCAACATAACAACTGCATTAGCTTGCAAGTCCTCCATATCATCATCTCGAGTCTCAGCATCCGCCATAAAGCTCGTTTTTGTCCGTGAGAGATCCACCAGCTTCATCCTTAAGAGCCAAAAGTAAGGCCTTTTGAAATAAGCACGCCCTAGTCCTTGGCTTTGGGCATGCATTAGCCGTGTCCCTTCTCATTGCGCTTGTAGCATCTAAGACCATTTAACCGATTCGAGCATTTCCTGCTCCACCACTTGAGCTCATTGTTATTCCTACCCACAACATTAAACCCTTGACCACCGTCCATCCGACGACCATAATCACGATTCGAACTTCAACACATCCATTGTTCACAACACTTGAGTCCGTGTGTTAGATGAGGAACGAATCGATTGTTGGATTTGTTGGTGTAACGCCAAAAGCATTAGCAATCATCACAAATCCTTGTTGCAATGCTTGAACGGATCTGTTTCCTCGGTCGCTTCAACGACATATGCTTGAGCATTGTTCGTATGGAACCAATTGATTTTGTTGAGGTTGTGACCGTGAAGGTGTGTTTGAAGCGCTTGGTTGAGTTCTTTGGTTGAGAGGATAATTACATTGAGCATACAAGGCAAGTTGTTGATTGTCCGGTTGTATTGCTTAGCAATTTGAGCACGGAGAATCCTTTCCCGATCAACTTCCTTTTCATGAGGCTTCAAGTAATCGTACAACAATCCATAAGTAGAATGAGGCATATTCTTCGCTTGACGGAGAAAGATGACATACTTCTCCCATTCGGACCAAGACTACTCAGAACTTAGTATTCACCGCAATTCTTGGCATGATGATGTTGTGTTTATCCAAATCATTGATGATATCGAAAATCGATGATGATAGGACTCTAGTGTCTCTCGTGTTCAATCATGAAGTGTTCATAAGCCAAGTAAATTTTGGATTCCAAATCCTCCCGATTGAGTACGAGATCCTTCCATAAGAAGACGAATATGATCCCACATCTTTTGTGCGATCTTTTGAGCATCAACACTACGAAGAATTGGGTTTGGTAATCCTAAGAGGATGTATTCCATTGCAAGTTCATCGCCTTCATAGTGTAGAAGTTCAGTAGCATTAAGATCTGCAACCGTAGCAATGTTGGTTTGTTCATCTCTTGGTGGAACAACATTTGGATCTCCTGCACAATGACAAGTGGGCATCTCAAATGGACCTTCCAAGATAACCTTCTTTAAGAACTTTCCATGTGGTTTCTTTAGATCACAAAACCTGAAGAACCTTATCACCCATTGATCGTAGTTTCTGGAGTGAGCATTGGAGGTCTATCAAGTGATCCCGCTTCATGAATTGATTGTTTCTTGCTTAAAGCTTCACACATCTTTGCAAACCAAGTGGGTTCCTTCATAGTGGTCCGTGATGGATGTTGATTGAAATCGGTTGTGTAGGGTTGAACTTGAAGGCTTGGTTGTGGTTGAACCATTTGTGGTTGTGGAATTGCACCAAGTTGTGGAGTATGTTGCTGATTAAATTGTTGTTGATAAATAGCTTGTTGTTGATTCCATTGTTGATGTTGTGGAGTTAATTGTTGTTGTTGTTGATGATTATAAGTGTGAGGAAATAGTTAGAGTATGGTGGTTGAGACATGATGATAAACTTATGTGGTAAAATTGGATCTTTGTAGTCGAATGAACCTTTGTTGATGAAGTGTCCTTAGGCGTAGAAAAGACAAGAACCAAGTAGCACTTATGCGTAAAACACCAAAAGTTACGCGTAACAATGAGGAGTTACGTGGGTTTTAGCTTCGCGTAAGTAGGAAAACACTAAAGTTAAGTGTAGACAAAAGTTAGGCGTAGAAAGGTAGGCGTGGGATTACCTTATCGTGAGACCGTAGTTTACGCGTAAAGTGAATCTTATCGTGGGAATTCTACGCGTAAGCTTATGCTTATGCGTAATTTTAGGGTTTTGCCCAAATGATCTTTTACACTTCACAAAGGCAAAAGATATCCAAAGTCGACGTATTTTCGGACTTATCCAAGTAAGAAAACACGGAATAAACCGAAAATTGAAGATCAAACCAAGGAAAATCTTACGCGTAATATTAGGGTTTTGATACGCGTGGGATTACTCGTAATTTTGATTTTGCCCAAATGTGTTTCTAAACCAGATTTTGTTATGGAATAGCTTCAATAGTACCAAAAGAACACAAAAGTGTGAATTTTGATGTACCAAAACGCTAAGCGGGTTACGCGAGAACGACACCCACGAACAAAAACAAGCTTAAAACGTAAATCCACGCAGTAAAGTTTGAAACTTTTGCCAAAACAAGTATTTTAACACCTCAAAACATTGAAAGTACAAGAATCTTGGATTAAAAAGTGTAAAAATGAGTTTTAAGATAACCAAAGATTGCGTTATCTTTACGCGTAAGATCCAAAACCAAAACTTCAAAAACAAACGAGTACACCCAACTATTTGGCGATTGATACCACTGTTAGGTCACTAGTTTTACAAACACAAGTTATAGAGAAAGAGATAAGGCGATTGAACAAGTAAACAAGCACACATACACAAAGAGAGTAGCACGGTTAGGCGTAGGTGAATGTGTGAAGAGAATAACTTGAACAACCAACCCTCAAATGAGGGTTTACAAGAGTTTATATAGGCAAGGAGCTGGGCAACACTCCTCTCCTTCCTATTCCTTATTGGGCTTGGATCAAGCTTATGGGCCTTCTACATAAGCTTGACCTTAAACAAACATAAAGGCCATAATAAAGCTACCTATTACATATGAAATATAAGTACTTGAAATACTGTTTAGGAGTGATTCCAACAAGTATATATATACATATAATATCAACCAATGGTTGTAATACAAGTTTACCCGTTTAACTTACATCTCTAACCAATGCCTTAGTTCCGATATTGATATATACATAATTAATTCGTTACATGTTTCGATTTGGCCCATTATCTTATACCGGTTACCATATTATTTATTTCAATCTTCCTCGTTAACAACATTTTATGGCTTATAAACAATTATCGAGTCTGATTCGAGTATTACCCGTAATCCCATATCGACACATATTGTAAGACTAATTAACATGCTAACCATCTTACTTTGCAACATATCTTAACACGACATGATTTAAACCCGAGTCAACTCAACTCACTGAGTTGACTCGGCTAAGTAAACTCGACCGGTATGTAAAACATACAAATACAACTCAACTTTACTCGTACACAACTGATCCAAACAAACTCCAACATGGGTCATTAGACCCGACTTGCGACTGACCCGGCTGAGTCCACTGACCTGACTCACTGAGTCACCCGAATCACTGTCAACTCATTACACAACAAGAACCAATATATGAAACATAAGTTAGACCCGGTTTCAGTCGGATCTGACCCGACCCGGTTACTCATCCAAAACAACCAACAAACACCTTCAATTTCTTTATACCACGAATCATCAACATGTTTTAATAAGATTTATATCATACAAACGTGTTTCCTTAACGTTTTTTAAAAACTGTTTCGAACCATCTTTAACTTGTTTGATGTTTGTACCCACGAAAACAACACAAATAATTTATATACGATTATCAAAACAGATTATACAATATTATGAGTTGGGTTAAGTTTTACCGAGAGAGAAAGAGAGGAAGAAGAGGTTGGTGGTGTCCTTTACGAGTACTACTCGTAACCACGAGCAAGCTAGAACCCCTTGAACTCGTTATCTTTCTAAAAACCCTAGTGTTCGATTCTAAAACATTAGATCTAGGGAGAGTGGGTACGTTTGAACGCGCGTGTGGTACATAAACGTAACCACAAAGAGAGGAAGACGAGGTTGCTCTCCCATATGTGCTAAACGCTTTCGAATCTCAAAGCACATATTGAGGGGGAGCATTTCAAAAGAAAATAAACTATCAATGTACAAAGATTTCTATGTTTCAACATAAGTACCTTGACTGATTTTATAATGGTTTCTCAATGGCAAATATGATCGTGGAAGTACTCTAAAAACCTATTTTCTCTATGTGTTAAATGATTTCAAATATCCATCGCACATTTTGAGGGGGAGAATTTACTAAGAATATCAAATGGCTTTTTCCACGGAAATTGTGATCATGAATATATTTCAAAGAACTCTTGCCTCCATGTGCAAAACAATTTCAAAATCATATGCACATGTTGAGGGGCAGCATTTCTAAATGATCAAAACAATTAAGGTACAAAATGCTTTGATTTTATATCACAAGTACCTTGATTATTTTCCAAATGATTTTTCAATTGGTTTCATGATAAGGATTTAAAAGACACACTTTTGAGGGGTCATTTAAGCCCTTAATCGACCACTTTTATATCCGTTACTGCTTAATTTTGTTCCTTTTCACTTTTTAGGTCTCTTGAAGGCAAATTGCTGGAATGACACTTATTCGGACGAAAAGATGTGAATATATGAAGAAAATGGCCAAGTCAAGATCAAGACACTCAAGTCTGCTGGAATTGAAGGTGACGTCGAGATTAGAAGGCGACGTCATAACGTCTTCAAATTTGTGACGACTCAGTAGCAAAATTGCTATTTTACACCCGACGGCGTCATGTTTTAAAGAGTAGGGCATCACAACTCAGACGGCCAAGATTCAGATCAAGACGCGTCAGAAGCTGAAGTCGACGGCGTCACAACCATAAGGTGATGCTGTCACAAGGTTGACGTGAGCAAGACAAAACTATAATGGCGGCGATCCGACGGCGTCACATTTAAATAGTGACGCCGTCGCATGTTGTAACTCTATATATAGAATTCAAATTTTCAGACTTTAAAGAGGTAGTTTTGTGGAGTAAAACCTAAAAACCGAATTTTGGCTGTCTTGGGAAGTGTCTTAGGGTTCCCATACCCTATTTTACAACAAGATAAGTAATTTACTTCATTGATTCAATTATGTCTTCAATTATATGTGTGTATGCTTGCATATTTTCCATGTCCGACTAATTTACTTGTGTGTTTGCTTAGATCTATCAAACCTAGGTATTGAATATTGATTGGTTATCTCTTATCTTAATTGTAATTGACCTAGGATTGCAATAGGTCATTCGTTGTGTTTTAATGCTTGAGTAATCTTTGTGAACATTAGCTTATAATCACCTAGAGTTATTGTAGGCTAAACTTCCAAAGATAACCTTAGAGTTAGTTTATGAATCCTAGAGATTTCGTAGGCTATAACCTTAAAGTAGTCTCAAAGAGTTACTAGAAGACACAACGTGTTAAGAATAAGGACGTGACAATTCAACCATCAATAGGAGATAATTAGGGAGTAATAGCATCTAGGTAAACACATCTTTAATCATCATACGAGCACACATCAATTAGACATAGACTACCCCTTAGCTTAGTTAATTAAAATAGATAATAGTAGGGTAATCGGTAGAAATACCACCCCCCAAATCCACTACCCCGAGATTCGTACCTTTCAATTTTCTAAAAAATATAAAAAGATAAAAATAATCTTCCTCAACCCCAACCTTAGCGTAGTAACTTCTCACTAGCATTCCTATTTCCCTAGAGAACGATATCAATACCCGAGGCTTACCCTAATACTACACTACAACGATTAGGTTCACTACCTAGGGTGTTGAAAAACTTCTTCGACGAAAAGGAAGTTCCTTTGACCCGAACGCGTTGTGCGTATCAAGTTTTGGCGCCATTGCCGGAATAGAATAGCTAGTTAGATTTCCACCTCGTTTAGGTTCCCTTGCTTGATTCCTATCAAGTAAGATTTTTTCTCATTTTTAGCTTTCTCGTAGTCTATCCCCCGTCTTCGTGAACTTTGTTAGTAATCCTATCACTTTTCATCATGGAAGGTGATAATCAACCCCCACTCATCAACCCACCACCAAATGACCCACTAAGAGGCCGTGCTCTTGGTGAATACTCAAGACCAAGCCATCTAGGCTATAAGAACACCATTGAGCTTCCCGACCAAGCCCAAACTACGACCCTTCGATCCGACACCATCCGGTTGGTGCAAAACGGATGTGCATTCCATGGACTTCGTTCCGAAGATCCTAATCAGCATCTTAAGGATTTCCTTAAAGTTGTCGATTCCATCGACCTCGATGGTACTACTCGGGAGACCACGTGCTTGCGTCTCTTCCAATTCTCTCTACGGGACCAAGCTAGCAATTGGCTTGAGCGACTAAGCTTAGGAATGAAATCTTGATGTTCCAACAACATCAAGGTGAATCTCTCTACGAAGCATAGACTCTATTCAAGGACTTACTCCATAGAGTCCCTCATCACGACATTGATATTTGGCTTCAAGTCTAACTCTTTTATGATCATGTCAACTTCCCAACTAAGCGATCCATTGACCAAGCGGCCGGTGGTAAACTTAGTGATCTCACCGCAGAAGAATCGTGGGGTATAATAGAGGACGTTTCTCTCTATAACAACGAAAGTTGGAATGACCCCCGTGAGTTGCCTTAAACCGTAAAGGCAATCTCCTTGCCTCCCATTGACTCACAACCTTCTGAGCGTAGGATGCTCGTGCTTGAAGATCAAGTCAAATTCTTAATGATCTCCTACGAAAATCCTAAGTCTTCACATCAAGTGAACAAAATCACTCTACCTTGTGATTTGTGTAGTGGTCCCCACAACACTCTTGATTTCACAAGACTCCCCGAATAAGCTTTTGCGGAATACGCCTCCACGCGTACCGACAGAGTGGGAGAGAAGTGGTACACCTTCAAGCCCGAACAAAACAACTTAGGAAACTCCTATAACCCCTCATGGAGGAATCACCCTAACCTTAAGTGGAACAAAAATTCAAACCCACCCGAAAGCTCATCTAGTCCACCTAATAGGTTCAACCATCCAAACACCGGGAACCCCACTAGTCTTGAGGCAATTACGTCTAGACTCATGTCATCTCAAGAAACTCGATTGACTAAGCTTGAAGCCGATTTCAAGCAACGACAAGACGAGATGACAAACAAGCTTGAGGCCCTCTTGAAAGCCTTCAATGATCGAGAAATTGGAGCACTCCCAAGTGATACTATAAAGAACCCAAAAGTGAATTCGATTTCATTGACTTCATGTTCTTGTTCACCATGGGAGAGTGCACATCCATGCCCCTCACACCCAAAGGTCCACTCGGTAAATGCTATCAACAAGGGTTCCAAGCGATCCCAAATGAGGTACCAAGGCCCCGCACCATTGGTACAACCCACTCTTGAGAAACCCGTCAACCAATAACCCAAACCTAATCTAGAGGAGGAGTACAAGGAACTACATCAAGAATATCCGGTTCTTGAAGTCTTAGCTCATGCACCTTATTACAATGCTTTAAAAGAAAAATATGAGTGAGAACTAAAACTTGGAAAATATGGGTCCGCGTTTGTTCAAAATAATTTACCTAAGAAGTTAGAAGATCATTGGCTATTCACTCTTCCGTGTAGGCTTAGAACCTCCAAATCTCTCGATGCTCTAGCCGACTTAGGATCATGCATCAATCTTGTTCCGTTGTCCCTCCATAGAAGCCTTAACTTAGGTAAGATAGAGCCAACGAAAACCATCTTAGGTCTAGCGGACGGTAATATTGCATATCCAGTAGGGATAGTAAAAGACATGGTAGTAAACGTAGGAGAATTGACTCTTTTGGCGGATTTCCATGTGCTAGACATGAATAAGGACCTGACATGCCCATTGTTAGTAGGAAGGGGATTCTTAGCTACCGCTAGTGCCATCATTGATTGTAAGATGTCTAAAATAGTGGTAGGAGAAGGGAGTGCTAGATCAATTTACTATGTCAAAAAGCATATTTACTACAAGGAAGAGGAAATCCCCCATGAGATTAGGTTAGATAGAACGCCATCTAGATATGGACCTTGGATAAATAAGGACTTCATAGGTCCCCAACGACCTTTCTATCTAGATGAAGCCTTTGCTAGTAAAGCAACTTTCCATGAAAAAGAATTGGCTAGGGACATGGAAGTGAACCTGATCGAGGACGCCTTAGTGTTTAGGAAGATGACCGAGTTCCTAGGAAGCTTGCCCGTCAACCTTGTCATGAATAAGTGGAAAGTTGAGAGTGATAAGCCTAAGCATAAGTGGAATTGGGATAGACCGCCTAGTGATGGTAATGGAGAGTGGCACATTAGGATAACGATCTATGACCCCGATGAAGAAAAGTTTGAAAAGGCATACCGAACTAAGCGTACCACTAGGAATTTAAATGATAAGTTTGATCCTTATGACATTCTAGAGGATAAGCTTACTTATATAGGTATGTAGGAGCACGACTTCAAGTCTAGCTACAAGACTCATAAATAAAGAAAAGCGCTTCGTGGGAGGCAACCCATGCTTAATTGTTTACTTGTTTGTGTGTCGTATATCTTTTATTGATTGTTTATTCTCATGTTTGAATTTGTAAAAATGCTTTATTTTGTCTTTAACCTCGTCTTAATTACATATAAAGGTATTTTACAAAAGGGATAAGTGTAGGGAGGATTACACACATTTTCAAAAAAAGAACGTGAATATGAGAATTACGATTATTAAAAAGATATAGATGTGTGTTTGTTAGAGTCAAATGCTTGTATCGAGTCATAATGAATGTTTTGCAGAAATCTTTTCCAGATTCTAAAGATATAAATTTTCCAGAATTTTTTTCGAAAATTGCGGATCGGTTCTGTCGGGATAACTGACGGCGTCGGGAGGAGCGAAACAACTTATCACTTTTCTCGTTTTACGTACTACTTATAAATTTTTGGAATTTCTCGGTCTTAATTTTCCGTAAAATCAGTAAACATCCATTCCACAAGCATTATATCCTAGTTTAGTAGAGTCATATATAGTGTTACCGCCGATTTTACGCGAATGTTTCATTTTTTTTCTTCAAGTGTGCAGGTTTTATTTATCAAGAAGAAGATACATAAGATTGGATGGAGCTTTTCACGCATACATTCTTCTTGAAGAAGGATTTAACCACTACTTCACACGGATCCTACCGAGCTAATAAGGGGAGTATTAGTTTCTTTCGTTTTTAATTACCTTCCATTATCATAACTTTGATACTTTCGGGGAACATTGGGGACAATGTTCAGTTTAAGAGTAGAGAGGGAAAATAAAACGGGAACTTTGAAACTATTCTTTTCCTTGACTATTTACCTTGTCCAATTTCATTTGTGTAATAAACCATGAGAAATATCGATTAGGGTAATTTTGGCACAAAATTTAAAAAATTTCATGACATGTAGGAGTGGGCCATTAGTCTTAATAAAGCGTCTCATGGATAGGAAGTTATATGACTAGCACAAAACCCTTTACCACTGAAATTCCACCCAAAATGTGAGGATCGCCCTTAGATTTGTAGGAATTAAAGCATTCATCTTTAATGCTTCGAGAGTGTACCGGTAGTATAATAGATTCTAGAACTTGTTTTGTGATGCATTCCGAGATCGCTAGTAAGACTACTTTTGTGTAGTTAGGAATAACTAAATGATAAGAGGCATTAGGATAACCCTTGTTTGATACTCGTATTATAATTACTTCTTCCACATCGGTTGAGTAATTCCCCCACACCCTTGCGTTGTACTCATCTTTAGTACATGATACCCCTAGTTAACCCCTCAGAGCCTATCCTTTTCACGGTTCTCGTGATGTTTCAGTTTTTCAGAATATCAATGAAGAGCATTGTTTACAATCCACCCTTAAATGTACACCTAAATCGCCTTAGCCTACCTTGTATTCACTCACTTTTAGTTCATTATTTTTATCATACTAAACCCTTAGTTCAATTATCTAGTTGCTTGCATAAGTTGCTAAGTCGAGTCATATCCTTTGTACACAGTTTTGGGACGATTGGGACTCATGGGAAAAGTTAAATTTTATGAAGTGACGGGAAGGAACGTTAAATTCAAATTCCCTTTATTTACGTAATAATGTACTCCAAGTGTTTTGATTTTTTCAATTCGGGTCAAATTAGTGTTAGAGTAATAAAAACTCAACTGTAGGGATGTGCCTATAAATCCCTATTAGTTTGATGTTATTGTAGAGGATGGTAGAGTAAAATTGTATGAAAAAAAAATGAAAAAAATGAAAAAAAAAACATACGGGCTACCATCCTACATCTATCTTTAAATTTATTTTTGTTTATTTTAAAGTTATCTAGAGTTTAGAGTGTCGAGTCTTGGCTTAGCAACGCCATTCTTCTCATCCTTGTAACATAAAGATTTTTGACTTGCCACCACTAAATCGCCTTTCCCACCAAACCCTTTGTTTCCCTACCGTAAGCTTAACATTACAACCCTTCAAAATAACTCTTGGATAGTTTTTCCTAGGTACTTACGCCAAAGCGATGGAGGTTTGATCTAGTCTCAAGCCTATGGTAATCTATGTACTAGGACCGGTTAATGAGTGTTTATCTTCCATTTCCAACTTGATATATTTCATATACACCCGAGAGATGAGAGTATCCAAACACCACTTGTGATGTGCTAATATGTAATTTTTGTGCTTGTTATGAATTTTGCGGGGCTTATACTTGTTGTGAATTGTTCTAAACTAATGCTTCATGACCCCTAACTTATAAATTAATTGGCCAAAAGCACATTTGCTTGAGGACAAGCAAAAACCAAGTGTAGGGATATGTGATAAGGATTTAAAAGGTACACTTTTGAGGGGTCATTTAAGCCCTTTATCGACCACTTTTATATCCGTTACTGTTTAATTTCGTTCCTTTTCACTTTTTAGGTCTCTTGAAGGAAAATTGCTGGAATGACACTTATTCGGACGAAAAGGCGTGAATATATGAAGAAAATGGTCAAGTCAAGATCAAGACACTCAAGCTGCTGGAATTGAAGGTGACGACGTCATAATTAGAAGGCGACGCCATCGCAACGTGCTCCAAATTTGTGACGACTCACTAGCGAAATTGTTATTTTACACCCGACGGCGTCAGGTTTTAAAGAGTAGGGCTTCACAACTCAAACGGCCTAGATTCAGATCCAGACGGTGTCGGTGAATTCGATGGCGTCACAACCATAAGGTGACACCGTCGCAAGGTTGACGTGGGCAAGACGAAACCCTAATGGCGGCGATCCAACGGCGTCACATTTAAAGAGTGACACCGTCACATGTTGTAACTCTATATATAGAATTCAAATTTTCAGACTTTAAAGAGGTAGTTTTGCGGAGTAAAACCTAAAAACCAAATTTTCGCTGTCTTGGGCAGTATCTTAGGGTTCCCATACCCTATTTTACAACAAGATAAGTAATTTACTTCATTGATTCAATTATGTCTTCAATTGTATGTGTGTATGCTTGCATGTTTTCCTTGTTCGGCTAATTTACTTGTGTGTTTGCTTAAATCTATGAAACCTAGGTATTGAATATTGATTGGTTGTCTCTTATCTTTGTGTTATTGTAGGCTAAACATCCAAAGATAACCTTAGAGTTAGTTTATTAATCCTAGAGATTTCGTAGGAAATAACCTTAAGGTAGTCTCAAAGAGTTAGAGAGAAAAGCATACCCTACGACCTTAGAAGACATAACGCGTTAAGAATAAGGACGTGATAATTCAACTATCAATAGGAGATAACTTGGGAGTAATACCATCTAGGTAAACACAACTTTAATCATCATACGAGCACACATCAATTAGACATAGAATACCCCTTAGCTTAGTTAATTAAAATAGATAATAGTAGAGTAATCGGTAGAAATACCACCCCCAAATCCACTACCCCGAGATTCGTACCTTTCAATTTTCTAAAAAAATAAAAAGATAAAAAATAATCTTCCTCAACCCCAACCTTAGCGTAGTAGCTTCTCACTAGCATTCCTATTCCCCTAGAGAACGATATCAATACCCGAGGCTTACCCTAATACTACACTACAATGATTAGGTTCACTGCCTAGGGTGTTGAAAAACTTGCTCGACGAAAAGGAAGTTCCTTTGACCCCGAACGCGCGTTGTACACGTATCATTTCATGAAGGAAAGAACAATACCAAAAGATCGACCAATTTACTTTATGCATGGTGATATAAGGATGGTTAGGTTAGGTATTCGTTCCCACGATCCCGCCAGAGCCGGAGGGATCTACCCAGGGACAATCCACTAGATAGTTTAGAAGTCCTTAGCTAAGATAAAAAAAAAAAAAAAAAAAAAGAGAAAAGTGAGAAATGGTACGAGTGCCGACTAAGAAAGAGCTAGAACTGGAATAAACCCAACAAGGTTTCGATGTGTAGTCTCGGTAAGCGAAGGGGTTGAAGAATGAAAAGAAATGAATGTGAAAAGGGTGAAAAGAAAGAGCCCTCCAATAATTCAACCTTAGGCGTAAACCGGTTCAATACATATGCTCTTGGTGGTTACTAAGGTAACGCCAGTATTGAAGACAAGACGTCATGGACCTAGTGACGCACTGCACTAAACTTCCCAAGCTACTCAAGTTCCTCTTAAAAGGACTTGTTTATTCTCACGGGGAACCTACATAATCTATCGACTTTATCTTAGAGATTGTTGATATTGAAGAAGGAGACCCTCTCCCTAGTCTCTGGCATAGAAAACCAAATGTGCACAATTGAGTCTAGAGCCAAGAGATAATCCACAATATCTCATTAGGACACAAAATTAATGAAGACTTGCTGTTTCACACAATGTGGAAAGTAAGAATATATTAAGAGTCCTACGCATTATCCTTGTGGTATTGACATAACATCTCGAGTGATATGTTAAACATTCACAATGAAGATGGAAATTCTTCTAGGGCCAACATCAAACAAGCTCTTGGTGGGTGACATGTGAGATGTTTTCTAAAGATCAAACTTGTGACAACTGGATAGAAACAATGGGGCGATTCAATCTTGAATCAACCTTGGTCCAGGAAATGAATTGAAGAATACTTTTGGAAAAACCGTTAGATGTGTAAATCTCTTCCTTTCTCTAGCACATCGAATGTGTATTCATATTTGAAACACAAAAAGTATCTCTGATTGAAAAAATACTTTTGGAAAAACCGTTCGATGTGCAAATCTCTTCTTTTCTCTAGCACATCGAATGTGTATTCCTTTTCAAATACAAAAAGTATTTTTGATTGAAAATTGACCTTTCTCATAAAACCTTCCTCGTATTGCAAAACTCTTTCTTCAAGCAATACGCGATTGTTTTCAAATCAATTCGCTGGTTCACTCACTCCGTGTTGTCTTCTTTGGGACGCTCTGGTTTGAGAAACGCTAGAACACCTGCGAAACCCTGTAAAGGAGATTCTTCGGAACTCTACCTGATCACAGGCAGTATTTATACTGATCAATAGGGAACCGTGGTTCTTGCAATTATATTCAAGGAAAGTTAACAAAGACACTTTCGTGTGTTTTAGTACTAACTGTTGTTTGCAGGAACTGTTGGACGGTTGCAGCTAATCAGAGTTGAGAAGTCAATTCACAACCGCATGATCACAGCATTCACACTTAATTGAAGAAAATCATGACCATCAATGACATTTAACAAAGATGCTTCCGCTACTCTGATGAAAAGATGTCATGATCCAGAAAGTGTGAGCATGTCGGTTCAAAAGTCACAACATCACATGAAGGCAACACTACAAAGGGTGATCCAGAGATTTACCGTGGCTGATGATCTCAAGAAAGCTCGAAGATCATCAAGACGTGGATCAGTTCAAAGACCTCCACTAAAAGTACAAAGCAGTCGGACTTTGAAGAATCACTGCTAAAGCACAAAGATTGCGGAAATTGAAGAATTGAAGTCTACGAGCTCAGAACAGAAGACAAAGAAAGAATGTTAGGATTCAAATGTAAATCATGGGGTGACCTCCCTTAGGGGGAGATTTTTAGAATTGGAAATTCCATAAGGAAGTGTCGGTCACCCCAATTATAGTCTAGCATATGTTAGCTCGTAGACATATTGTTATTTACGTGATTTAGTAGTTAATTAGTTAGTTATAAGTTTAGTTATTAGTCTAGAGTAACACCGTGGAGGAAGGACGGGTCTTTACCCACTGTATGCCTGATCCACAGTCCGACAGGAGGATGTAGTGTCTGTAACTATAAATACCCCTTCCATCCTTGGAAGGGGTGGAGCTTCTAATCTAACCTTTCTTCTTTTTGTTAAAACTCTCTCTAGAACTCCCTCTCTACTCTCTTCATCGATTTTAACATGGCACTCTTGTTTCATCATAATCGTAGACCACCCGAATCATCAAACAACATAAAAAGTATGATCCTAACAATTGAGAACTCAATCAATGAGATTTTTGCACAAAATGTTTTATCTAAAAATGACTCCGTTTTTCCTGATGATATCAATGAAATTGTAACTTTAGTTTCATTATCTTTCGGAAGCGAGGACAAAATTTTCAAACCCGGTATATTACCATTTACGGGAGTTCATTCTCAGAGAACTCAAATTTTTAGAAAGGATGTTTTGTTGCTCCAACTGAATGATAATGGTATCTTCTCCCGTTAGGATTCTTTTATTGAGATTTCACCTATGTTTCCTTTCGGAAATGAAAACAAAGTTTTTGATCCCGGAATCCTCGCGGTTGATAAAAGTCACTTTTTCAAGAATGAAAATTTCAAGAGCGATAAATGTCAAATTTTTAAGGAATTTGCTTTGAAAAACAAATCTATTATTTGTAATGACCCCAAGGACAAAGAAATTAGGGGACGAGTCTAGATAGAGACTCAATAAACAAAAACAAAAGCGCTTCGTGGGTGACAACCCATGCTTATCTTTCTATTCTCTAATAAGTGATGTAAGGGGATTCGCCTCTTCTATTTATCGTGTTTGGTGTTTGATGTTTTTGTCCAGGATTTGCCCGAAGTTTGAAGACTCTCGTTCTCGGTATTTTTTCTTTCTCCACTCGAGTCTCATCCTTCGTTTCTTATTTGGGAAATCCGATATCTGAATCTTATCGACTAACGTTTACCTATTTGGCATACTTAATAAACGGCCTTAGATTTATGTTTGAGAAACCTTGCCTTTAAACATTGAGAACAATGTTTGGTTTTAGTTTTTTTTGGGGGGGGTGGGGGGGTAATCTTCAATTTGATTTGACCACACTTGTTTTTTGCCTTACACTCTGGCAACCCCGTTTTTCCTAAAAAATGAAAAAATTGATGAAAAAAATGAGAAAATATAAATTTTTTTGTAAGATTTTGTTAGTTTAATGATTGAAAAGTCTTTGCGAGTCTCATAAAAGTTACTTTAAATATGCGAATCTGAAGAATCTTTGCTAATTGCTTAGAAACGAAGTTACAATATACGAATTCTAGCTCACAAGGCTAGGAATTTTCAAGCTTCCCTAAGTGATTTTAAATATGAGAAGCTTTAAAAATAATTGCCTAGTTTCTAATAAGTGATTTTAAAAAATGCGAGACTTGAGATTATTTGACAAAGCATTTTCAAATTAATTTATGTTTTGATACCTTGTTGACTTTTCGCTGGTTAGAGTAGCAATAGAATTTTGACTTGACTGGCGTGTTGAGCCCTAGCTTTTTCCCTTAACCTTTATAATTATAAGCTTTCGCTAGTTTTTCAAATAAGGAGCTATAAAATGCGAATTCTAGCAAAGAGGTTGCAAGTTCCTATGATTGAATTTAATTTGCAAGAGCTAAATTATTGGCTAAGCACTCGCGGATCGTATTATTTATGATTTTAAATTTGCGGAGATAGAGAAATGATAGAGTTATATAGAAGTTAGATCCTAAGCATGGAGTAGTTGGATCTCTTTAGAGCTCGTAGAGTTTACTTGTGGCTTTTTACTCCCAGCAGCTAAATAAACCCCAAAAAATAAAAATTTCAAAATAATTAAAGGTGTTTGGTTTTGGCGATACTTAGTTTTCAATCATTCTTTAGAGAATCCTTGCTTATGAGAGTTGGGTACACATCAAGGTACTGCCAGTGTTGTGGTATACTAGACAACTGATTCATTATAGTACGTTTTATTGTGTCTAAGGTTATAAAGGCCGTGGGACTCGGATTTTGGCAAATAATTAATGTGAAATAAAGCTCAAATGTATAAATGTAAAAATACAAAGCCATAAAAGTTTTCTATGTTTGACGATACCCTCGTTTCCATGGACTTCAAAAAGGTTGAGGAAAAATTCCAAATTCATAATAAGACTTCTAATAAAATGGTAATCCCGTTGAATTGGTGGTCAAAAATATCGAGGAAAAATTGCAAATGTGCTGAAATAATGTTTAGCCAAGCTTTGACTCGGGGATGTCCTAATAAAAAGTTTCCATTTCGAGTGTCAGACATGGGATGTCTCGGTTATAAATAAAAAGGATGTCTCGTAAATCGTGTTAAATTGATGTGGACCTCAATTTTGTGGGCAACGGTTTTTGAGGGATGGTTTGGAAACTACTTAGCGTCTAAACTCGATGCTTTTATCGGATTAAAAATATATAGCAAAAAGAAAATAGAAAAACAAAAAACGATTCTTAATTTCCAAAATAACATTCATAGAGGTACAAGGATTATGGGAGCAAAAGTAGCTAAGCGTGCACAAGTAGCATCTATGGGTAGTGTTAGCATCTAATTTGTATCTAGCAAGTGATTTCGATTTTAAGCTTAGTTTGGGGACTCGTGAAAAATCAAGGACGATGAATTCTATCCGTATGGTCACTTCTTTATGAGTTGTGTTTCCTACTCCGTGATCCTAAATTATCTATAAAAAATATGTGAGAGTTATTGATAGATAAGAAAGTTAAACAAACTTTCACTCAAAAAAGGAAAGTACTAAATGTTATATCTATACATGAATAAAATGGTTTAACGGGGCGTTTTTAGAGCTAAGATTTCTTAATCTCTTTTGAGGAACGCTTTCCTAATTTACATAGCTTTAGTAGAAAGAGGTTGAAATCTTTGGTTTTAGAAGCGTGAGTTGATAACATTGCATGAGGACACAACAATACCTTAGTTTGGGGGATTTTGGTATGTGTTAAAATACACATACCTGTTACCTTGTAAAACGGACTTAATAGACCAAAAACTGATAAAAAATGCCAAATATATGTTGTTTTTGTGTTTATGCATGTGCAGGTACGGATATTGTGAAAAAGGATAAAGAAAAGACAAAACAAATGAAAACTGAGCACGAGAATGGAAAGTGTGCATATTATCACTTCACACCCTCATATTGATAATATTTTCACATCACATCCTCACTTTTCCATAATTACCCATTTCACCCTCACTTTACCCAAGTTACAAATTTGGTCCTTGAATTATCACTTTACCCAAGTTACACTATCCTTAAAACCGGATAGTATTATTACCAAATAAACCAATCCATAACCCATCCTACCCTTTAGCCCAAAATCACCTAAAGCCCAACACCTAAACTAAAATTAGCCGGTTTTTAAAACCCATTTTCCCCACCCGTATCCCAAGTCAACACAACTTACCAGTCAAAAAAATATTATTAAACCCCCTTTTTACCCTTCCCCGCCTTAATCAAAATACACTGTTCATTATCTCTTTCAGCCTGAAATTCCCACTGTACCCTCCCATACTTGGTAGTACGAATCTTTTCAGTCTGACAAGGCAAAGGGAATGACAAGCTGCCAATCCCAACTTGTCCTATTGGTGGAAGATGCGTGGCTATCTAATCTAAGGGCTGAGATGAATTATGATGATGCATTGATGATCAAGGGCCAATAATCAAGCTTCCTTATCCTTCTGAAACCCTTGAAGGCCGATATAAGAAGACCCTCTTCTCACATATTAGAATTGTCCAATAGAATTGATTCCATAGTTTTCAGGTCATTTTTAAATGTCAATTTTAATTTCAGATTGTATTTAGTTTAATTTGTCTTTTAATTTCAGTTTTAAGCTTGTAACATTCTCTTATTATTAATAGAATTTAATGTTTTCCTTTAATTCATTTGTTATTTCATATTTATGCTTTTATTATTGTTCTCAAAAGGTTTATTAAGTTTTAAATAAGCTGTAAACAGCTTCTCAACAAGCTTATGAAAGATTTTTAGCTCTTTGTAAGGCTTGTCTCATTTGTTTGTGTTTTAATTTTAAAAATTCAAAAATAGTCAAAAGTAAAAAATAAGCCAAATCAGGAAGGGCTTATGTGGCTTATTTAGTTTAATCAGCTTGTAGATAAGCTCACTTGAGCATGATTTGCCCTGTTTGTGCAAGGGCTTTTGTAAGTTTTCATTTATTTTCAGTTTTCAAGTCAAACTGCTTATTTGCTTTTGTATTGCTAATTAATTGCTAACCTGTCTTTAATATGCTTGTATTTGTTTAAGTATTGTTTTAGTTTGTTAATCTTAGTCTTACTTTGTATTTACATTTACTTTACATATAAAACTATCTAAAAATAACCAAAAAATAAGTCATCAAATGTCATTAGCTTTCTCATAGCTTAATTTTGCTTAAAGTCAGTTTTAGATACTCTATTAAAAATAAAAGTTTGTTTATGACAAAAGTTTTGAAGTCACAAGTTTAGATTAGATAAAAACTGCTCAAGTGATTATTTTAAAGAGTGTTTGGCATTAGGGTATTTTTTGTGTTCAATTGGCTTTTGTTCAATAAGTCAGCTTGATTTAGCTTAGTTTAAGTCAATTTAGTATTTTTTTAGACTTTCCAAATGATTTCATAAAGTTTCACAGTTTCTTTTATTGGTAGTCAAAATTCTATTATCAAAAACAAGTTATACAGTTTAATCTGATCAAGGAATAATAAGGTCTTGTTAGTTGTTTATTTGGTGTGTAATACAGTCCATTTAGACTGATTTCTAGTTGTGAGTAAGTGTAAATAGCTTTTAACTCATTGTAATCATTTTCTGTAAGTCTGTTACAATTTGTCAAATTAGTTCAAAACTGCCTTTCCCTCGGTTCATTTTATAGCTTAAACCCTTTTTCAAAATTCATAAAAAGTTGTTTTCTTGTTTCCTTGTTGGACTATGGTCATCTGTTTTTAGCTTTTTAAGTTTTTCAAAAGTTTTCTCTAGCTTAAATTTTGGTCTTGAAGTCAGTCACTTAGGAACCTTTAATCTCAAAAAAAGTCCATCAGTCCCTAAGTTCCCTCCTTATCAGCTTAATTTTAAGCCTCATATAAGCTTAGTTATGTGTGATTTTCAGTATATAAGCTCTTCGCTGGATGTTAAATGCTGTTCTTAGGTTGGTGGATTGGTTTAGCAGCTTTTGTTATCTTTTTGTTAAGCTTAAAGTGACCCCCTTAGGCTGCCGCATCCACTTTTTATCAGTTTAGCTTAGTTTGGTTTTTCAGCTTAATAACTTTCTAGGAAGTGCTCACTTAGGATCCTTTAGCTTATTTAGGTGTCTTTTTAACTCTTAGTAGCTTATTTTAGGTATAGCACAAGCTTTTAACAGCTTGTGTGCTCAAACCTGTTAAGGTTTTTTGGTTTAGTAGCTTACTAGTTCATCTGTTGCCATTTAAGCTTAATATCTGCTTATTTTCTAAGTGTCAAAAGTTTTGAATTTTCAAAATTTGGTTATTTTAAGCTTTTCTATTAGCTTGTTCAAAAAGATTTTAAGCTTTTCTATTAGCTTGTTCAAAAAGATTTTCAAAATTTGGTTATTTAGAACAAAAAATTTCAGCAGGTTTTCAGGTGGATTTTCAACAGGCTTTCAGCAGGATTTTGAGCACGAATTTTGGATCAAATGGTGTTCTATCAACTCTTGTTGATTTGATTATGATGTGGGTGATGCAATCTAGCAATTTGTATTGATGTATTGCAGGTTGTATTGATCTATTGCAATGTATGTGCATAAATTACCAATTGATATTGTCTGACTTTTGAAAGTCAAACATTTGTCCACTCCAGGTTGTATTGATTATTGCAGGCTACTTTCTTTCCATTTTCTAGATCTTTGAAAGTTAAACTTTGATACGTGGTTCGGGGTCGAAATACTTCCTTTTCAATGAGCAAGATTTACAACCCACTAGGCAGTGTACCTAATCGTTGCAGTGTAGTATGGGTAAGCACAGGGGGTTAATCCTTCTATAGGGGAATAGAGATGCTAGTAGAGATTTATGACGAAAAGATGAGGTTGAGGGTGATTCTTTTTTATCTTTTTTTTTTAATTTTATGAAAGCAACTAAAATCTCGGTGTTTGAAGAGTGGGGGTTGGTAATTCTACCAACTTAAACTACCTCAAAATTTAAAATTAAAAACTAATTAACTAATGAAGAGGAGAAGCTATGGATTGATTGAATGTGTTTCTTATGATAATTAAAAACGTGTTTACTTAGATTTTATTACTCTGTAGTTATCTTTTACTGGTCGGTTGAATTGTCACATCCTCATTCTAGTTGGTGCGTTGTATTCCGTGTTAGTCATAGGGGTGCCTAATTCCCTAGTTCTATGAATCATAACTCTCCTCTAGAATATCTAGGATTGCCAAGTACCAAAGTATCTCCCCTGAATACTCTATTATTCTTAAGCTCCAACTTACGCAATAAACACAATGATGGCCTAAGTGCACTCTTAAGCTTTTTGCTATTTCGGAAGTTTAAGCTCGCAACAATTAAAGAAGAAGCCAATTTTCCTTACTCTAGCGTCTACCAAATAAAAAAGAGAAAACCAAACAATAATCAACAACTAGGTTTCATTAGATCTAAGCAAACACTAGATTAATTTAGCTACACATGATAAATAAGCAAGAACACAAACAAACAATTGAAGATAGATCAAACATGGTGATAGATTGGATAAACAAACTTATCTTTAAGTGTAAAGAAGGGTTTGGAACCATAAAATACTGTCCAAGTCGGACTCTTAACGAACTAGGGTTTGCTCTCCAAAATAATGCACACAAAATACAGAAAATTCGGAGTCTATATATATTTACATTTGCGATGGCGTCGCCTTTTGATGGTGACGCCGTATGGTCGCCGTCATTAGGGTTTTGTTTAGGACAAGTCATCGTTGGGACGACGTCAAGTGAGAAAGTGTGACGCCATCTGGCTTGCTTGAGGACGTCGTCTGGGATGGGTCTTGGTCGTCTGGTGAAGAGAGTAAGGGCGACGCCCTTCCGGAATAAGGCGTGACGCCGTTAGCTTGTAAAACCAAAATATGACTTGAGCCGTCGCTTGAGACTTTTTAGAAAACCTTGTGAGCGACGGCGTCGCCTTATGAGTTGGGACACCATCAAGTGTGTAAAACAGCCTTGAAATCTTGACTTTGTCGTTTTCTTCATGTTTTCGCTCCTTTTCGTCCAAATATGCTTGATTCCAGCATTTTGCTTCCAAAAGACCTAAAATGTGAAAAGGAGCGAATTTAAGCAGTAATGGATATAAAATGTCACGATTTAGGCCTTAAATGACCCCCTAAAAGCGTATGTTTTAAATCCTTATCAAATATCCCTAAACTTGGAATTTGCTTGTCCTCAAGAAAATATGCTTTTTGGCTAATCAATTTATGAGTTAGGGATCATTTAGCATTGGTTTAAAATAGTCTACAACAAGTACAAATGCCACAATAGTAAAAAAGAAGCGCGGAAATTATACATTAGCACCTCACATTTGGTGTTTGGATTCTCTCATCTCTCGGGTTTATATGAAATATAATATGTAAGGAAATGGAAAATAAACACTCACTACCGGTCATAGTACATAGAGTACCATAGGCTTAAGAATAGATCTAACCTCCACAAATTTGGAGTAAGCACCTAGGAATAACTATCTAAGAGGTCTTTACAAAGGGTTATAATGATAGGCTTCAGGTAGGGAAATAAAGGGTTTTGTTGGATATGGGGATATTTAGTGGTGGCAAGTCAAAAATCCAAGTTACATGCATGTAAAACACGGTGTTGCTAAGCCAAGAATCGACTTACTAACACTAAATAACAACTTGAAAAAAACATAAACTTAAAACATAAAACATAAAAATAGATGTAGGATGGTAGCCTGTATGTTTTTATCATCATTTTTTTTCTGACTTAACTCTTTTTTTTCAATTTTTTTCAAACCTTTTTACTCTACCATCCTCTAAGATTACATCAAAATAAAAGGACATATAAGAGGATCCCTATAATTGAGTTTTTATTTTATTAACACTAATTGACCTGAATTGAAAATATCAAAACATTTGGAGTACTTGATTACGTAGGCAAAGGGATATTGAATTTATCGTTCTTTCCCGTCACTCCATAAAATACTACTTTAACCCATGAGTCTCAATCGTCCCAAAACTGTGTACATAGGATATGAATAGACTTAGAGTTACATGATTTCTGACCAGGATTTAAATTTCTAAGGTCTCGTCTACCTAAGGTCTACCTGTTGCACTAACGAGCAGTGAACCCGATCGTGCGTAGTTTAGAAGGTGGTAAAGCCGATGTCATTCCCAAGAGCTATGTAGATGAGGATCCTAATTAAGTCTAATGTCATGGTTTTTAAAGAGTTTAAGTTGAAATGATTAATTATACTAGAAAGCGATAAATAAAATGCGAAAATTAATTGAGGTTGTGAACAATAGAGAGAAAGTGTTCTAACCTAATTATTAATCCTATCATGCTATGTCTATGCTAGACTCCTTTTGTCAATTCATTATAGCCTATTAGACAAAGGTTCCTACCCGATGTCAAAGGCCTACCCTTTAGGGAGTCAGTGATCTCTAGCAACCTAAGCTAAGTCTTTAAGTACCCTACATGCAAGATTCGAAACAATGTGTGCCTGGGCACTAGCATCTTAGACACATGTCCCTAACTTCTTAAGTTTCTCCTTCCGAATGGTGATCCTTTGGTCAATTCGCATAAGAGGGATTGATAGTCCTTTGGTCAATTCTTACCAACCCTCTCTACCTACTTCCCTAGGGTCCTTTGGTCAATTCTCCTAAGCAAGTAAATACGACCGCAACTCAAATCTACCAAAGCTAGGGTGACTACCAACGAACTATGCATGCATACACTAGAAACAATAATAGAAGTGCGAAAATATAAACAACACAATCAAGGAATCATAACTAGGCTAGGACCAAAGGTGCTTAGCCGATCATATTAAAACACACAATCAATTAAATGTTTAACATAATTAATGAAGACATGAATTAAAGTGTAATGAAATAGAAATCGCTAAAGCTTATCGATGATATGGTGTGATTTCGTTTTTGGAAATAGCTCCGTATGCTGAGTATGATCTGCCCTTGGAACCCTCTTCATGTTCTTTGATTTTGTGTAGGGAGTGAATGATGAATAATGCAGATTTTAGGGCTTGTATTTATAGGCCCGATCATAGTTACGACGTAATCTAAAAATGTGGTTACGCCGTAACTTAATTATCCTCCAAACTCAACTCTCATAGTGATGATTACGGTGTAACCTTAAGAATAGTTGCGCCGTTATTCTAAGCTCCACCATAAACTTTATAATTGACTACGCCGTAACTTAATTATCCTCTACACTCAAGTCTCGTAGTGCTGGTTACATCGTAACTCATGCTTGGAGGTTACGGCATAGTTGATGGAGGCGTGAAATTCCACATGACCTAGATAGTTAGGACTTAACATAAGTTGATAGTTACGCTGTAACTGCTGTTGACTTGGTCCTCATAAACATAATCCTACCTACGGCGTAATTAAGAGTAAGAGTTATGCCGTAGCTTCTTCAATAAAAGCATATTTAGGTGAAAATCATTAAGAATATCTCCAAAACCGCGTCTCTAAGTTCCAATACTCATATATTACCTGGAAACGAAATATAAAGGAATAAGAGTATAAATCTATATAAACAACATAAAATATGAGCATAAAGGGGGGAAATTGACACTTAAAAATCAGGATTATTTGATGTTATCAAATATCCCCCCACTTGAGCTCTACTTGTGCTCAAGTAGACCCTATTAGAATAATTTCTAAAAAGATATCCCCCAAATTACCTGGAAGATATGAGATTAAAAATTCCTTATTCTAGAATAAATCAAAGCCGAACACATCATGAAATAGGAATAAACACTCATACTCTCTGTCTAATCCAAGTGTCAATTTCGGGGTGATCACTCAATGCATAGTCATAGCATGTATTCTATCATAAGCTTGGCGGTTATACACAAATCTCCACCACTCGAGTTAAGGTCTACACAATATGAGGTTAAGGGTGAAATGTCATTACTAACATGTCACGGAAAAGTGGACAAAATCAATGATACATGACCAAATCTATGGCCAAGACACCAATATTTCTCACTTCATCACCTAGACACGCTTCATGACTAAAGGGTAGGATAAGATACGGAAAATAAATGGTGTAAAATAAAAAATAACAAACACATAGTCTGAACCTATAATCAAGTTGTCACCGCCCACCGTCCATCCAAAGTTCAAGCTTTAAGATGAAGAAATTGGATCATGACATATCAATTAAATTTGCCATTAGCGGACGTCATGATGAGCATATTACCTGTCTTCAAATTGTTGGTGTATTGATGTAACACCCCCAAAATACCGCAGCGGAAGATTGTGTCATTGGGGTGCTACTTCATAATAAAAACAACCTCAAAATGAGACGTTTTGAAAAGTTACCATTCAATTAATGAAATTAGAGTTACAAACAATGAGGTTTCAAAGTATAATACATAAATGTTTAAAAATGTTTTGAATGGTAAATCGAATGTATAATGTCTTCAAAACATGTCATGCGACTCTAAGTTCCGTGCAATAGCTATCACCTTATTGACCTGAGATAAACATGCTAAAGTGTAAACATAATGGTTGGTGAGTTCATAGAGTTTCTTTAACATGTAAGCCTTTAAAAGAATGTTCACACAGCAAAGGCATTGTAAATCCACTCAGTTCCAAGTTCCGCCCATACAAAAATTGCAACCTGTGTATTTACAACCCACTGCTAAAATATAGTATGTCAATCATGTATGCATGTATCATAGTAGTAAAAAGTATAAATGTCACCACAAGGGTCTTCCAACAACTTAATTTAGGATGTATCTAATTTAATAGTCTTCCAACAACTTAATTTGGAGCCACTAAATTAATGGTCATCCAACAACTTAATTTGGAGCCACTGAATTGCATGTTATCACAAGGGTCTTCCAATAAACTTAATTTGGATGTATCTAATTTAATAGCCTTCCAACAACTTAATTTGGAGCTACTTAATTAATTATCATCTAACAACTTAATTTGGAGCCACTAAGTTGAATAAACCAATTAAGTATAATGCACTCAAGAATAACGCATATAAGTTTAACACAATCATGTAAGAAAAGGTGATTGATGGAGTTCGTTTTACCAAACCTAAGGTCCAATTTAACTATCGTTGGCAGCCGGTGTCGAAACCTAAAGGTGGATCTGATGGAGCGTCTACGTCCAAGGGTAATGGTACTAGTAATGTATCAAATGCTCCTAAGAAACTTGGTGACATAAGTGCATCATCTCATATGACTTATGGTACGGATAAGGATACAATAACGCCCAATGTGGCTGCTGGTCTTGATACGTTAGAAAATCAGCCTCCAAGTAATGTTCCTGTCCACTCGAAGTACATTCATGATGACCTTAGCGATATTGCCACAAAGAACCCTTTTAGTGCGATTGGTGATGGTGTTATATTAGGGCTTGAGGAGGACTTTTTGCAAGCAGACCAAGGGGTTACTGTAGTGGATACTGAGAGTGATAATGAGGTTGATGAGCATCTTGAATTTGGAAAACCAAGTACGGACACTAGTAATTTCAAGGAAGCAAGCACTTCCTCTGTTGAAGTTCCTCATGTATAGTATCGCTTCATGGAATATACGGGAATGAACCAATCCCTAAACAAACCGAGGTTCGACGGGTTATTAGTGAGAATCAACTTTCTATTTGTGCTATTTTGGAATCGCATGTTTCTAATTCTCGGCTTGGAGTTATGCATGAAGGTTTTAGAGGTGGGATTGGACGCCTAATGGTAGTTTACGTATTAGGGGTCTCGTATTGTCTTGGGATGGAATATGGATGTGGTGGATTTGAGTGTGGTTGCTATGACCGATCGGTGATCCATACTTTCATTCGGTTCAAGGTCGATAAAAAGAGTTGTTTTGTTCTTTTGTTTATGCTCATAATAGATATACTCATAGAAGACCTCTTTGGGATAATCTTGGGTTACATAACCAGCTGGTCCATAATCGTCCTTGGTGTGTGCTTGGGACTTCAATTACATTCTTAATTTAGAGGATAAGATTGAAGGTTCCTCGGTTATTGATATTGCTATGCGGAATTTAAAGAATGTGTTGATGCTAATGAGTTAGTGGATATTAATCGTTCGGGGTTGCAATTTACGTGGACTCGAAACCGAGAGGTTTAGATGGTACCTTGAGGAAGATTGATCGTATAATGGCTAATCTTGGGTTTCTAGATTCATTTGCTGGTGCTCATGCTATTTTTCAACCGTCATCGATCTCGGATCACTCCCTGCTATTCTTCATATCCCTACGATGTGTAAATTTAAACCTAGACCTTTTAAATTCTCTAACATTTTGGTGCGAATACTCGATTTAAACGACAAGTTAGAGAGTGTTGGAGCACTTCGTGAGTGGGTTTCATATGTTTAAAGTGGTTAGTAAATTGAAGGCGCTCAAAAGCCTTTTCAAGAATGCTCTTTCGAGAAGGTAATATTCATGAGAATGTTTCTAAACCGCCATGAGTTAGATACTGTTCAGCGTGCCCTTGATATGGATCCTTTAATGTTGATTTGCGTGAGGAGGAAGCATGCTATCTTAATGCGTTCAATGAAGCTATTCTGAAGGAAGAATGTTTTCTCAAGCAAAAGGCTAAGGTTGAATGGCTTCGGGTTGGTGACTCGAATTCTGCATATTTCCATAAGGTTGTTAAAAGTAGGAAAGCTAGAAATCGGATTGATTCTATTTGTGATGGTAATGGTGTGCAATTGGTGGAGGATCAGATCCCTAATGCTTTTGTGTCTTTCTTTACGGGTTTTCTTGGTCAAGAGGGGACGTGTTTGCCTTTGGATGATTCTGATTTGTTTACTTCGATTCTTGATCCTAATGTGGCGTTACATATGGTTCGTGAGGTTACGACACGTGAGGTTAAAGATGCTATGTTTTCGATGGGTGATGATAAGGCTCGGGTCCCGATGGTTATTCTTTGCTTTCTTTAAGGGTGCTTGGGATATTATTTGGATGATGTTACCAAAGCGGTTCGAGAATTTTTTGTGAATGATAAGTTGCTTAAAGAGATTAATCATACTACTATTGCCCTTTTGCCTAAGGTCAATGCTCCCACGAGGATTACTGACTTTAGACCTATTTCGTGTTGCAACGTGCTCTTCAAGTGTATAAGTAAGATTATTGCAAATCGGATTAAGGATAGTCTTCCCAGTTTGGTTAGCCCGAATCAATCTGCGTTTGTTCCTGGTAGACGGATTGCAGATAACATTTTGCTTACTCAGGAGCTTATGCATAATTATCATCTTAATCGTGGTCCGCCTCGATGTGCTTTTAAGGTTGATATTCAGAAGGCCTACGACACGGTGAATTGGGAGTTCTTGAGGGGTATTCTGGTTCGATTCGGTTTTCATTCGCGTATGGTTCATTGGATCATGGAATGCGTGGCTACTACTTCCTTTTCAATCAGCGTGAATGGTATTTTGCATGGTTATTTTAAGGGTAAGCGTGGGTTACGTCAAGGGGATCCTTTATCGCCGTATCTTTTTACGCTTGTTATGGAGGTGCTTACTCTTATCTTGAGGCGTCGGGTTAGGGATTCTGAGATGTTCACTTTTCATCACAAATGTTCTCATCTTAATATCATTAATCTTTGCTTTGCTGATGATTTGTTTTTGTTTGCTCATGGTGATGCTCAATCGGCCGGTATTATTATGGATTCTTTGGAAGAGTTTAAGGAGGTTTCGGCTTGTCTCTAGCTTACCCAAGAGCACCGCTTATTTTGTAATGTTCTTAATCATGTTAAGCTTGCTATTTTCTGATTCTTCCTTTTGTTGAGGGACTTTGCACGTGAAGTATCTAGAGTGCCATTGGTTACAACCAGATTGATTTTAGAGATTGTAGAGAATTGGTGGAGAAGTCGGCCAACCGTATTAATGATTGGAGGAATAAATCCCTCTCGTTTGCTGGTCGTCTTCAGCTTATTCAGTCAGTTCTTTCTTCTATGCACATATATTGGGCGTCGGTTTTTGTTCTTCCTGCTAGAATTGTGTCTGATCTTGAGCAACTTATGCGGGGTTTTCTTTGGAAAGGTTATTCTAAAGTTGCTTGGGAGGTTGTGTGCTTACCTATAGAGGAGGGTGGACTTGGGATTCGTAGGCTTGTTTGTTTTAACACGGCTCTTATTGCTGCTCATATTTGGCGCTTATTCAATTCTATGGATTCTTTGTGGTTAAATGGATTCATACATACGAGTTGCGTGGGCGTAATTTTGGGATGTTCCAAGTCGTGGTAATATGTCATGGAGTTGGAGGAAGATCCTTGATTAGGCCTCTTGTCGCAATTTGTTTGGTATAACATTGGTAATGGTATGAAGGCTTCTGCTTGGTTTGATAAGTGGTGTTTGGTTGGTCCTCTTTCTTATAGTGTCTTCAAGGGATATATATCGGGCTGGTTTTACTTCTAATTCCTTGGTTCGGGACATTATTTTGGAGGATTCTTAGGCGTGGCGAATGTGTGGGGCACTAAGTATCCTATGATTACATCTATACGGTTCCTACCCTTCGCTAATGTGGATGATCGGTTAGTTTGGAAGATGGGGATGGTCGTGTGAAGTCTTTCTCTGTTTCGTCGGTTTGGGAGTGTATTCGGCCGCGTGGACAAGTTGTTGATTGGTTTCATCTTGTTTGGTTCTCGCACCGTATCCCGAGGCATGCTTTTCATTTATGGCTTGTGATGAGAAGGGGACTTCGTACTCAGGATAGGCTTCGCCCTAATGATCCCACTATTGGAACTCTTTTGTGCCCATTGTGTAATACTCAACCGGATTCTCATGATCATCTTTTCTTTGAGTGTTTGTATTCTTTTCAGGTTTGGGATTCGTTGAAGGTGTTTGCTGGTCTTACGGATATTCCTTCTTCTTTAGAGAATGTGGTTCATCATTTGTCTCCTATGGCTTCATCTCGTTCTGTAAGGAGTGTTGTTTCTAAGCTTTTACTTGCGGCTACGTCTTATTTCATTTGGCAAGAAAGAAACAATAGAATTTTCAAGCAGCAACGTCGGTCTGAAAGTCAAGTTATTGATGTGATTAAAGCAACGGTGCGTTTGAAGCTTCTTACATGTAGATTCAAGAGGAGAGCAAATGTGCTTAGCTTTTTGCGTGTGTGGCATGTGCCTTCATCTCTTATGCATTCTTGATGGCTTGTTCTATTCTTGATCTTGGTTTCGTTTCTTGGGAACGTGAGGTCGGTCTTATGCCTCGGTTGATGTCCTTGGTGGTTGTTGGGCTTCGTTGGAGATTCGGGTGAGTGCTGTACTCTTTTTCCCTACTCCAAGGTTTTCCCAATGGGTTTTTGCTTGGAAAGGGTTTTTAAGGAGGCAGGCTCACTTGATTCATAATTCTCCTTCGAAGT
Source organism: Chrysanthemum lavandulifolium (assembly GCA_022545495.1). Lineage (NCBI taxonomy): Eukaryota > Viridiplantae > Streptophyta > Magnoliopsida > Asterales > Asteraceae > Chrysanthemum > Chrysanthemum lavandulifolium. The sequence goes on from CM040238.1 coordinate 127,249,607, forward strand.
GTTGGGCGGATTTGTGTGGTGAGTCGTGTGTCATTAGGTGGTTATTTCCAATAGGAGTTTTGGTATGTGTATGTAGTGTTAGTTTAAACGCTTAGTGGCCTGTCACAAGTGTTTAGTTGGATGTTCAAGCGTTGCTTGAGGTTAATGTGGTAATTCAGCCACATTCCATTGTACTTAAACGATTTTTTTGGTGTAATATAATTTACCGGGTGGAATACCCTTTACCCAAAAAAAAACAATCATGTATAACGCAATCAAGTATAATGCAATCATGTATAATGCAATTATGTATAATGCAACCAAGTATAATGCAATCAAGTATAATATTTTGAGTATTTGTAAAAGTAAAAGCAAGTAGTTGAGCATGTATATCCCGTACTTTTGAAAGTATAAAGCAAGTGTTTGAGCATGTATCTCCCCCAAAAGTTTCAAACGAGTATAAAAACGGGGCTAAGAAACTCACCTTAATAAATGATATCACAACGTATAACGAAATTGATGGATAAGCCTGGAAGTCTGTATGTATAACCTAGAATATGATGTCAACTCTTAGGTTCGGAATAACAATGCTAAAGTAAAAACATGCCTATATACGTCCTTATATTGATCATGATGCACTATTTGTATGTTTGTTTATAGAAATGGTTTTAGTTTGTATATCTCGTACCACCGTTCGGGCCATCATAATTCAGAGGTCATGCAGTAAACGTTCGAGGAGCTAGGACACTTTAATTCATAAATCCAGCAACTCGTTGATCCGTTTTCTCAAATGAATCCCTCACATGAAGTTACCTAGTGTTGTAGTGCTTAATACGTAGAACATGTATTTTTGATTACTTGATTATATGATATATTAAGAGTTTATAAATACAATAAATAATCTAACCAAGTTTATAAGTATTTAAATAAGTTTGAGTATTATAAATACTTACCTTAATATAGTTTGAAAATTCCACCTATGGTAAAATGAGGAGGTTAAGAGTTTTGAAATTTTATCTTGCCTTTACGGAGTGAGTTTTGGTCCCGGAAATCGCTAACGGTAAGTATTTAATTCATGAAACGTAAAACCGGGTGTTGTAAAAATATGAAACTTATAGGAATGATTAAACTCATCAATATACTCATTATTATCTGATAAAAATGAGTGATAAGTTTAATGGGTCGCGTAAACGCTGTTAAAACTGGAAACGTAGGCTAAATACGTGAAAAATGCAATTAATCATAAAAGAACGAGATTTCAGGAAAATGACCATGAATTTATTTAAAGTAGACTAAAATTAGTCTATAAGTGATATGAGATGTCAAAATGTGGTTTTCGTTATACGTGGGATAACTTAACGGTTATACGTGAAGTCTAAAAGTTATGCGATTTAAGCAAAAATGTAGAACGTTCAAGGTTAATTTCTTTATGGTCAAAGGAGGAGGGAAATATGTTTGACTTTTCCAAAAAATGTAAAAGTTTCTAAACATCTTAGGAAATACAGTGTAGGAATGGTTAAGTCTGGGTCTAAGTATAATTGTTTAAAACATAAGTTTAGTCTCGTACGGCTCAGGGTTTATTTGGTAACATTTAAATAAAATCTTAAAAATTATCTAATTGATTATGAGTGATCTAAAAATTAACCTGATGTGAGAAAATTTGTCAGAGTTGGTTTTCGTTATGCATGGGATGTTTAAATGGTGCTCCGACCAAAACAAAACTTTAAGACGATGTTTTCTTAATAAATTTTGCGAAGATGATCTAACGATTGTCAAGCTCTCAGGTTATCACTAAAATAAATTAACTTACGAGAATGTGAAATAAAAATTTTGGTAATGAATAGTAAAAATGAATAGTAAAAGTGAATAGTAAAAATTCGAAAATCGATAGAAATCCTAAAAATGTGAATTGTTACAGTCTCTACCCCCTAAGGGAACTTCATCCTGAAGTACTGTTGATGTTAACTACTTATAATGTGTCTAAGAAAAGTGTGGTCTCTAAAACAGTGGGGTTCTCTCTTATTCAATAGGAATAGTGTATGGGTTACATTGTAATACACCCATAATGTGGTTAGGGAATCGTATCGGATGCAAATAAGCCCACTTATTTATAATTCATTACTTACATAAAGAAGCGTCCAAATTTATGTAATTAATGGGTTATAAACCTATGGTTCGTGGTTTATAACTTCTTTATTTGAATAAAGAGGCGTCCCAATCCATTCAAATAAGGAGATTATAAATCATCCCACTTAAGATTTCCCGACACAAAACTCGCTTTCTGTGACATATAATAAGATAACCAAGTCATCAAATCCCTAAATCTAATTAATAATATTATTTAACTCAAATCTCATGTCTCATCAAACAAGAACTGTCACAAGATCAAGTTAAATAATTAGTTATTCTTGAGCTCCATATTTTTAATGACTCGATTAAATTACGGGTTTCCTTATTATTACTAAAGTCATATCATCCAACAACGTGGATCTAAACAAACAACTAACAAGAAGCATATGCTATACGAAGTGTGTGTAAGGCAATTTATAGTGGAGAGTCTTAACGTATAAAGCAATTATCGTCTAGGCTCTTAATTGCAACCTAGCTCTCTATAACCAATGCTCTGATACCAATCTGTAACACCCCCAAAATACCGCAACGGAAGATTGTGTCATTGGGGTGCTACTTCATAATAAAAAGTATAAGTTAAAGAAAACAACCTCTAAATGAGACGTTTTGAAAAGTTACCATTAAATTAATGAAATCAGAGTTACAAACAATGAGGTTTCAAAGTATAATACATAAATGATTACAAAATGTTTTGAATGGTAAATCGAATGTATAATGTCTTCAAAACATGTCGTGCGACTCTAAGTTCCATGCAACAGCTATCGCCTTATTGACATGAGATAAACATGCTAAAGTGTCAACACAATGGTTGGTGAGTTCATAAAGTTTGTTTAACATGTAAGCTTTTAAAAGAATGTTCACACAACAAAGACATTGTAAATCCACTCAGTTCCAAGTTCCGCCCATACAAAACTTGCAACCTGTGTGTTTACAACCCACTGCTAAAATATAGTATGTCAATCATGTATGCATGTATCATAGTAGTAAAAAGTATAAATGTCACCACAAGGGTCTTCCAACAACTTAATTTGGGATGTATCTAATTTAATAGCCTTCCAACAACTTAATTTGGAGCCACTAAATTAATGGTCATGCAACAACTTAATTTGGAGCCACTGAATTGCATGTTATCACAAGGGTCTTCCAATTAACTTAATTTGGGATGTATCTAATTTAATAGTCTTCCAACAACTTACTTTGGGGCTACTGAATTAATGGTCATCCAACAACTTAATTTGGAGCCACTAAGTTGAATAAACCAATTAAGTATAATGCACTCAAGAATAACGCATATAAGTTTAACAAAATCATGTATAACGCAATCAAGTATAATGCAATCATGTATAATGCAATTAAGTATAATGCAACCAAGTATAATGCAATCAAGTATAATATTTTGAGTATTTGTAAAAGTAAAAGCAAGTAGTTGAGCATGTATCTCCCGTACTTTTGAAAGTATAAAGCAAGTGTTTGAGCATGTATCTCCCCCAAAAGTTTCAAACGAGTATAAAAATGGGGCTAAGAAACTCACTTTACGAAATGATATCACAACATAAAACGGAATTGATGGATAAGCCTGGAAGTCTCTATGTATAACCTAGAATATGATGTCAACTCTTAGGTTCGGAATAACGATGCAAAAGTAAAAACATGCCTATATACGTCCTTATATTGATCATGATGTAGTATTTGTATGTTTTTTTTATAGAAATTGTTTTAGTTTGTATATCTCGTACCACCGTTCGGCCATCACAATTCGGAGGTCATGCGATGGCGTTAGGAGCTAGGACACTTTAATTCGTAAATCCAGCAACTCGTCGATCCGTTTACCCAAATGAACCCCTCACATGAAGTTCCGTAGTGTTGTAGTGCTTAATACGTAAAACATGTATTTTTGATTACTTGATTATATGATATATTAAGAGTTTATAAATTCAATAAATAAACTAACCAAGTTTATAAGTATTTAAATAAGTTTGAGTCTTATAAATACTTACCTTAATATAAATGCTTGAGTATTATGGAAAAAGGAAATATAAGCGAGCTTCGACGTAGAATTTGTTATCTTCGAAAACCCGAGACTATTAGAAGATTATAACAAAGTCTTTTTGGAGACTTGAAGTTATTTGAAGATTACAACGACTCTTTCTTGAAAAATTGAAGATATTAAGATCAAATGCTAACTTTTCTCAAGAACATAGCTAAGAATTCCTTTAGGTTTTAGGACTTTTTAGATAGAAGAGGTGTGGGGCATTTTTTTTCTGTGTGTTTAAGTTAGTATTTATAGGCTAGGATTTGGAGTTAACTACATATCGGGTTAAATACTAACTATAGTTAAGTTTACACATGTCTATATCCTAAGCATGATGTTATGTCACCATGACATGTGTCATGGTGACTTGTTGAAATTCCACCTATGGTAAAATGAGGAGATTAAGAGTTTTGAAATTTTATCTTGCCTTTACGGAGTGAGTTTTGGTCCCGGAAATCGCTAACGGTAAGTATTTAATTCATGAAACGTAAAACCGGGTGTCATAAAAATATGAAACTTATACGAATGATTAAACTCATCAATATACTCATTATTATCATATAAAAATGAGTGATAAGTTTATAGGTCGCGTAACGTGTTAAACTGAAACATAGGCTAAATCGTGAAAATGCAATTTATCGAAAAGAACAAGATTTCGTGAAATGACCGTGTATTTATTTAAAGTAGACTAAAATTAGTCTATAAGTGATATAAGATGTCAAAATATGGTTTTAGATTATCGTGAGATAACTTAACGATTATCGTGAAGTCTAAAAGTTATGCGATTTAAACAAAATGTAGAACGTACAAGGTTAATTTCTTTATGATCAAAGGAGGAGGGAAATATGTTTGACTTTTCCAAAAATGTAAAGTTTCTAAACATCTTAGGAAATACAGTGCGAGGAAGGGTTAAGTCGGCTCTAAGTAGAATTGTTTAAAACGTAAATTTAGTCTCGTCGGCTCGGGGTTTATTTGGTAACATTTAAATGAAATCTTAAAATTGTCTAATTGATTATGAGTGATCTAAAAGTTAACCTGATGTGAGAAAAATTGTCAGAGTTGGTATTCGTTATGCGCGGGTTGTTTAAATGGTGCTCCGACCAAAACGAAACTTTAAGACGATGTTTTCTTAATAACTTTTACGAAGATGATCTAACGATTGTCAAACTCTCAGTTTATCACTAAAATAAATTAACTTACGAGAATGTGAAATAAAAATTTTGGTGATGAATAGTAAAAGTGAATAGTAAAAAGTGAATAGTAAAAATTCAAAAATGGATAGAAATCCTAAAAATGCGAATTTTTACAATTGACGTCACCAACTCACATCTTCAAATGTGACCGAGGTGGCCTCCTCGATGCTAATATCTAATAAGCTCATAACATAGTGCTTATAACGTTGCACTTTAATACCATAAACTAATAAACAATATATATATATATATATATATATATATATATATATATATATATATATATATATATATAATCATAACTATTATAATAAAATATATAAACATTCCCCACTTTATATGAACATATATGGAGAATATCGGGGGTCTTCAATGATCTTCAAATATATGTCTTTGATGTGTCTGGTGTGTACAAGTTTTATATTTATAAAAGACGAATTACCAAATTTACCAATAACACATACGAGCAAGTGCACTCGTTCGTTATAGCAAGATTATGAAGGTAAGTCGGGATCGTTCGCAGGGATTTGAGTGAATCTGATTAACAAGTTTGAATCAACTAAGACAATCCAAAAAACATAACAACGAAAATAGATATAATGAAATTCAGATGATTAAAAACTACTTGCTTAAACTAGTTTCTTATCCTTGATTAGTGTGATTGTGCTAACCTCTTAACATGTTGGTTATGATAATTAGTTGGTGTACTAATCTATTGTTCTTACAAGTTAAACCTTCGTCAAGATTTTAGTTTATAAAAACAAGCATTAAGTTTAACCAATCAATTCAAGATCAATTCAAGTTTCATAAGTTTATCTTCACAAACTTAAACACAAAAACATCCATTTGCTTTATCAAATTGCTTAAGAAATGGTCAATACAAGGTAACCGATTATAGACAAAAGGGTACAATTGATTGTCAACAACTAATCTTACGACCTTTTAGATGTTTCCAATCAATCCAACTTGATAATCAAAAAGCGTTCTTATTACAACCACGCCTTAGTTCTTTTGTTTAATCAAGAATAATGGGTAAAAACAATCATCCATAGACAAAATGATTATAACTAGTTGAACAACAATAAGTTCTTTCGACCTCTACGATTATTATCAACTAGTCAAACTTGATTTAACAAATGTCACTATGAAACTTTAGCACAATTGGATCTTAGAATCAACTTGAAATTGAAATAAAACATGTTAACACAATCACCAAATAATCATATGATAATCAACATCATTTAAGCAAGTGTATAAAGAAACTAGCCACTCATAGCAAACATAAACATAAACTTAGAACTTTGAACATTAGAAAACATGATTAAGAGTCTTACAATGCTTGGAATAAGATTACAAATGGTGAAGTAATGATTCCCAAAGTAATGGGGTAGACTCCTTGAGGTTTTGGCCTCCAAATGTGTTACTTCTGAAACTCCAAACTTTCCTGGACTTCTAAGGACGAATTTGAGAGCCTAAGAGCTTTGTTTGATGAGTAGAGAGAGTTGTATTGAAGTGTGTATCTCATATGCTCACAAGAGGTCTCTATTTATACTAGTTCCAAGGCCTAGGGTATTAATTGTTGAACTTGGCCTCCAAGGAGTTAGGAAGGGACTAGAATACACCAAGGAAAGGACCTAGAATTGTTTGGATACAAAGGGGAAACTTAGTGATGAAGATTTGGCAGAAACAGGCTCTCCAACCGGATCGGTCATATGACCAACCGATCCGGTTGTTCTTCTACAAGGGCTCCAACCGTATCGGTTGCGGGTGGCAACCGAGTGGTTGGATTGACGTCTCAGGCATTATTTGATCTTCTTCCAACCGATCCGGTTGTAGTTGCAACCGATCCGGTTGGTCTTCCTGAGTTACGGGAAATAGACTTTTACTTCATTTTGACTTGTAGAGCTTGGTTCTTCAATCATCTTGGTCTTCTTAAGGTACTAGAAACACTGATTTGTACTTGACATGCTACACTGAAACGGGAATCTTCCAATTGTTGAACATTACTTTACTTTTCCTTCCGTTTTCCTGCACTTGGTTATAAACACTAGACAAACATCTTTTGACGCGATTAAGCACTGAAATCATACAAATATAACCAAATAACATATACAAAAGCACACATAACTCTACTAAAAACATGTACAATCTGAGCGTTTTATTCGGGTTATAATGTTATGGCATAGGGTTAAGGGCATGGATAAGGCATGGGAATATTTATGAAATTGGTGTTAAAATAAAAATAAAATCAAGTCTAATACCCGTGTTGCTAGCTACCAAACGATCCGCAAACCAATAAATGATTATAGCTCCATTTTCTTTTTTCTTTTTTTTTTTTTTCTTCAAACTCATAATGGCTCACTCAACTAACAAGATGCGGTACTCATAATCATTTGAACAATCTTCTCTTTCCAGGAGACTAGCAACCAACCGTTTAGACATTGACAAGGGTTAGGCTAAGGTTTAAAGTGTAAAATCTTTTTGTATTTTTCTGGATGAAACAAAAACGAAAAGGATGGCTCAGAGGGTGTAACTAGGGGTATCTAGCGCTAAAGATGAGCGCTACAAATGGGTCCATGTAGGTGGTTAACTAACCGATGTGGTAGCTAATATAGCATAATATGAAAAATGGAAGGCCATTTGGGTTAAATCCTAAGGTGCCTCTTTATCTCACGAATTTACCTATATCGCACGAATGCGATCTCACTGCGGTCTGGTAATGATTTACAAGTAAAAGTTCTAGAATAAATAAAATCACCAGCACACTCATAGCAAAAGATTCAAGCATAAAAGATGTATGCTTTATATGAAATAGGCTCAAATCCTCACAATTTTGGTAAGGGCTATAATTTGTGCTAGCAAATGTCTATCGATCCCAGAATGGATTGCAATATTAATCGGAACACATCTCAAAGTTTCAAATATTACCAGTTTCACCAGTGGTTTGATCCAGTTATTCTAGTATATTATCCTAAAAGCGTGAAAATAACTAGATCACAAGGGCAAACAAAATTTTTAAATTTAAACTAAAAAACTCTAATTTTCCTATTCACCCCCCCCCCTCCCACACTTAAATTAAACATTGCCCTCAATGTGAAAAACGAACTTCAAAGTAAAGAAATAGGGAAAATAGAGATGAAACCAGATATTCCAATGAGTTTGTCAGCTTAATTTTCTTCATCCAAGCGTCCACTGGAGTAATCATTACCTGCACAAAATCTTATATACAAACAAAAGAGTTTTATTAAGTTGTGGCACCCCCCCACACATAAGTTCAACCAAAGGTTTAAACTTTGGGGCGTGGCCACAGAAAATCAAATCCGAAACACACGGGTTGCCTCCCGAGAAGCGCTTGTTTTATTAACGAGTCATCAGCCGGACTCGAATCTTCCCGATTTTACTTGGCCACATATGCAGCCTTGAAAATTTTGAAAAGTTCGGGGATATACATGATTTCTTCACTAGTAGCATCAATATCGTTCCAGATGAACTCAGCAGATGGTTTCTAAGGAACACTTTGTGGGATTCTTCCTTGAAAAGGTGCTACGAAAGTGATTGTTTCGAATTCATTTTCAGGGGAAACTGTCTCAACTGATATTTCATTCATTTGCCCCTTATCATAGTATAGTTTGATTCGGTGCCCATTAACTATAAAACTTCCACCCTGTTTGTCATAAAGTTCGACATAACTAGATGGATATCCATGTTTAACGATATATGGTCCAAACCATCTTGGTTGTAATTTAGGAGCTTTAAATTTGAATTTCATATTTTATCTCCGACTTTGAATTCTTTTTTAACTCTTAGCTTTTTGTCGTGATAAGCTTTTGTTCGCCTTATACAGTTTAGAATTTTCGTAAGCTCGAGTCGTAATTATCGAGTTTGTGCAATTGCAAGAATCTCTTCTCTCCACTATTTTGAGATCGGTGTTCACGCTTTACGAGAGCCCAGTAAGCGATGTTCAACTTGAACGACAAATGACAAGTTTTTCCATACGAGTCTCAGAAGAGTTGTGCCAATAGGAGTTTTATAAGCCGTACGAAATGCCCACAGAGCATCGTCAAGTTTCTTCGACCACACTGAAGGATTGTCCTTCACTGTTTTTTTGAGTATTCTTTAAAGAGCTCTATTGGTGTTTTCAACTTGACCACTGGTTTGTGGATGATAAGTTGTCGCGAATCGATGATGAACTCCATATCTTTTCATGGTTTTCTCCATTTGTTGGTTACAGAAATGGGTTCCTCGATCGCTTATCAAGGCCTTGGGGATTCCATAACGAGCAAAAATCTTTTTGAGAAAATTAACGACGACGCGAGCATCGTTCGTTGGTAAAGCTTCAGCTTCTGCCCATTTGGACACATAATCTATAGCAACGAGAATGTATTCTTATTTGTGGGATTTAGGAAATGGTCCCATGAAATCTATTCCCCAAATATCGAATATTTCACACACTTGAATGCTTGTCAATGGCATTTCGTCTCTGCGTAAAAGTTTGGTGGTTCTTTGGCAAGCATCACAGTTCTTAACAAGTGTATGTTCTTCTTTGAATATTGTTGGCCAATAGAATCCAGCATCAAAAACTTTATTAGCTGTGGTGGAAGGACCATAATGTCCCCCAGTTGGGCCATGATGACATTCGTCAAGAATTTTGCGGGTTTCGGAACCAGAAACACATCTTCGGATCATTCCGTCAGGACACATTTTGAAAAGTAATGGTTCTTCCCAAAAGTAGCATTTAAGTTCCAAAACGAATTTGCTCCTTTGAGCGTGAGTTAAACCTTTTCTTAGAATTCCTCCAGCGAGATAGTTCGCAAAGTCAGCAAACCAAGGATCGTCACTTCCATCGACGGTCATGAGGGTTTCATCGGGAAAGTAATCATCGATTTCTTCTTCCTTTAACTCCCCAAGATCAGGATTTTCAAGACGTGATAAATGATCAGCGGCTAGATTCTCTGCTCCCTTCTTGTCTTTGATTTCGATGTCAAATTCTTGGAGTATCAGAATCCATCTGATAAGACGCGGTTTAGCATCTTTCTTGGTGAACAGATATTTGAGTGCCGAGTGATCGGTGAACACGTCCGTTTTTGAGAGTACGAGGTAGGATCGGAATTTTTCGAATGCGAAAACTACGGCCAGTAATTCCTTTTATGTGATTGTATAATTCTGTCACACCCCCAAAATACCTATTTTGCGCGAATGGAATTCGGGGATGATCGCCATAGCATCACGATTCTGATTATATTGAACGACCTAAAGTGTCGTTTGAAAAGCACATCGTTTGATATAATAAAACATTCAGAGTTTACAAAAGATAGGTCCCAAAAGGTAGTCAACATTTGCGGAAATAAGTTTGTTACAAACCAAACGATGTTTTTAAAGTGCATAAATCCCATGTGAGATGCGTCGTCACCGCGACTCTATGATAAGTCCACATGCATGCCATGAAGTATATGTCTTAGATACCTGAAAATACATTGCTAAAACTGTCAACACAAAGGTTGAGTGGGTTCATAGAGTTTATGAAAATGTTTTATACGACTACCACAAGTATAGGTCATGTATGACAAATATGTCACATAAAATGATACAATTGCTATAAGCACATGACAAGAGATGATCATGATGTTCGCCCCAGTAGTGTTTGCCAAAACAAGTCTAATTCGATATTAAATGAAAAGCATCCGTTTGACCAATTGGAATCCACCAACCCGGATGGAGGAGTCACCCTCAATAGATCTATTCACTCACCCTCGCTTACCCCGTAATTAACGGTTCATGATTTTGATATGGGGACATTCAATTGGTAATGAGGTAACTTAAGCAATGTAATGAATTTGATATACTTGGTATCGTAATAAAAATGATGTGCAATGTATTCTCCCCCGTAGGTTTGAAATAAAGTATAAACTTGAAAGACGGGGCTATGAAAACTCACTTGGTACAATGATATGATGGCAAAAGTGGATACACTGAAATGTGGCGCAATCTCTAACCGCGACCTATTATGAATGATATGATCTAATATGAGTTATGATATAATGTTATGCATGCAAACTCATATGATATCCATACTACTTGTGCATTTTTGAAAATAAAGTTTATCATCGAAAAATAAGTTTATAACGTATTGTCAAGTTATAAACTACTTTACAAGTACTTACGTTGAAATGATATCATACGATAGTCATTTAGTGAGTTATTAAGAATTATAGTTCTTCGTCGTAAAACAATACACTTTGACAATTCATGAAAATGACTAATTTTGAGTGATTGTATTTTATTCGTTATAACTTCGCTTGACAAACGGTTGAACATTTTGGAAAATAGAATAAGCGAACTCACTTTTACTTGAAGACATCGTTTTCTCAAAAATATTATATCGATATGAAAAATGACTCCAAACATGGTCACTTGCGATAACTATTTTGGACTAATAAAAATATGTAAGTGTTATTACTTATGAAAAATAGTTACGATAGCCATATTTAAAATGCGTATAACTTAGTCGTTATAAGTCCGTTTTCTACGTTTTATATATCCTTGGTTTCGTGTTAATATATACTAATATATTTTTGGTAAATCGACTCATTTAGATAATGTTTAAAACTCATTTTTGCCCTTTAAATAACCCTTGACAGCTTACATATTTTCAGAAATTTAGTTTTCGTCCCAAAACTTGAAAATAGCGTAACTTCTTTGTTATAAATCCGTTTTAACCCGTTCAAGCGACCACGGTTTCGCTTTAAAGTCTATTTTCTGAAAATATAAACCAAAATATTCCATGACCTGTCGAAATTTCCAGATTTTGTAAAAACGATCAGACCTCAATCTTGTGTTGTCGAAAATGATTTTTCTAGTGTAATACTTGATTTAACCCTTTCCAATCAACAACAAAACTATTCTAAACCTACCATACACCTTATTAGGGTTTCATGGGTTCCTAAACCTCATCAACAATGATAAGTTTCATGGAAATAATTATAGGATGATTTATACTAATAATAAGTATTAAAAACAAGTAAAAGTGGTATGAATCCATATAATATTTGCATGTTTTTGTTACTAGATCATAAAAATATATCAAGAATGAGTATGAAAGAGTAGTAAAAATTATGAAAAGCTTACTAGTAGTATGATGAGGTTTTTGAGCTAGTAAACCTAATAATCTTGAGGTTTTTATTTCAAAACCCTAACTAGATTATCACTAAGACTTGATTAACACTTGAAGCTTTGAAAATAAATGGTTTCTTTATTTCCATGCTTGGCCGACCATGAGGATGAAGTAGAGAGAGTTCCCTTTTGCTTTCACCTTTTAAAAATGTGTTGCTATGTGTTTTGGAATGAATATAATTCTTGTATCATACAAAATATCGATCAAAATGTGTATGTGTACATCTTTAAAGTCAAGATTTTATAAAAAGATGGTGACTAGGGGGAGGTCGGCAAGGGCTTTTTGGGTAGATATGTTTTGTATTATGATGATTTAAATGTATATAAGTTGAAGTATTATGTATATTTTGTACATGTAATTAATTATTTAGTGTAGCGTTAGCTATAAATCGATTTTAACAGAACAAAATAAAATATATCGAAGTCATAAAAATTATAAAAATGCATTTCTCGCAAGTATTGGGTGAATAAATAATTATTGAATTGTATTTACAAAATCGTCGTAAATATATATATATATATATATATATATATATATATATATATATATATATATATATATATATATATATATATATATATATATATATATATATATATATATATATATATATATATATATATATATATATATATATATATATATAACAATTTATATACCAAAATAAATTCAAAACATCGGGTAAACTAATAATATAATTTTGATAATCTTAAAATGAGTATAAAAATATATCAGGACAATTTTTGGAAGTGTCGGATCAATTATTCAAAATAAATGATCGTGCGATAGCGTTTATTTAATAAATAAATATACGTTAATAAAATATGCAAACCCATGCATAAATTAATATGAAGATGATGTTACTGATGATATGTAGACTAACTCTAGTCTATATGAAATGTTCTCAATGATGTTCCATGAACACGCAACTTAACCCTCAAGGTTACGCGTATTTGATACTCGTAAACCTAGTTTACGAAAAATGATGAATAGTAAATCATGAATAGTGATTTTTCTCCGGGAATGAAGAGTGTTTCGTGAATAGTAAATTTTTGAAATAACCTCTCAAAGTCTCAAACCGACTTCAAAAATGATGAATAGTAACCAGTGAATAGTAAATTCTCGAGATGAATAGTAAATTTGAGAAATGACCTGAAATTACGAGTTGTAACAAATTCTGTTGAGCACTATTTAGTGTCTTGCTAGCAAAATATATGGGCCGAAAGTGGTTTCCTTCTCGTTGGCCTAAGACAGCACCAATAGCAAAATCGCTGGCATCGCACATAAGCTCGAAGGGTAGTGACCAATTAGGTGAAACCATGATCGGAGCACTAGTTAGTTGAGATTTCAACGTTTCGAAGGCTTTTATGCAGTCAGCATTGAAGTCAAAGATATAATCTTTCTCGAGAATTTTTGTCATCGGACGGGATATTTTTGAAAAATCTTTGATAAAGTGGCGGTAGAAACCGGCATGTCCTAAAAAACTTCTAAAGGCTTTAACGTTAGTTGGTGGTGGGAGTTTCGTAATAATGTCGATTTTTTCTTTGTCTACTTCCATGCCTGCACTGGAGATCTTGTGGCCAAGCACAATTCCTTCGGTCACCATGAAGTGACATTTTTCTCAGTTAAAGACAAGGTGTGCAACTTCACATCTTTCGAGCCTTTTATCAAGATTGGAAAGACAAGCTTCAAATGAGTTTCCGAAGACGAAAAAGTCATTCATGAAAACTTCCATGGAGGTTTCGAGCATGTCTTGGAATATGGCTATCATACACCTTTGAAAAGTTGCAGGTGCATTACAAAGACCAAAAGGCATACACCGATATGCGTAGGTTCCAAAAGGACAAGTGAAAGTGGTCTTTTCTTGGTCATTAGGATCGATTGGAATTTGAAAATATCCTGAAAATCCATCGAGGAAACAAAAGAATTTATTTCTTGCTAGTCTTTCAAGCATTTGATCCATGAACGGGAGTGGAAAATGATCTTTTCTGGTGGCTTTGTTTAATTTCCGAAAGTCAATACAAACGCGCCAACCAGTGACAGTTCTAGTAAGGACTAGTTCATTCCGTTCATTAGTCACAACCGTCATTCCTCCTTTCTTGGGAACATAGTGAACGAGACTCACCCAAGGACTATCCTCGATTGGGTAAATGATACCAACATCGAGAAGTTTTATGATTTCCTTTTTAATAACTTCTTTCATGTTGGGATTGAGTCGACGTTGACGTTCAACAACAGGTTTGATCCCATCTTCGAAATTGATTTTGTGTTTGCAGAAATTGGGACTAATTTTCGGGATATCGATGTTTCCAAGCGAAAGATTGTTTGTGATTTTGAGGACGAAACTAAACTTTCTTTCTCATTGGCCTCGAGTAATAAAGATATGACTCTTTGGAAGAAGTGAATTTTCCTCTAAGTAAGCATATTCAAGATGATCGGGGAGCGGTTTGAGCACGAGATCTGTTGGTGGTTCTTCGATAGAGGATTTTATTCTCATCTCGTCATCGAATGTTATTGCTTCAAAATTTTCTTCCTCCATTTCTTCCTTCTCCGTGTTATCTCCTTCGAACTCTACTTTCATGAAATCATCAAACTCTTTGTCAAGTCTGCTTTCATTGATTTTTTGAAGTAGTCATGAATGGATCGGATTCGTTAAGTAATGCATCCAATTCTTCGTCAGTGACTTCATCGATAACATCGATGTTGAAACAAGTGTCATCACCGGAATGTGGATAGCGATCGCTTTATCCATTAGAAAGGTGATTCGATCTTCTCCAACTCCAAGGTTGAGTTCTTTTCCTTTCACTTTGATGATTGCATCGGTATTTAGGAAAGGTCTTCCTAAGATGAGTGGGACTTTACTATCTTCTTCCATTTCTAAGATTACAAAGTCCACGGAAAATGAATTTACCAACTTGAACAAGCATATTCTCAAGAATTCCAACAGGATATTGATAAGAATGATTTGCTAATCGAATGCTCATTTTGGTTTGTTTAAGGTTGTTGTTGCATAATTTGGAATACAACGAATAAGGCATCAAATTGATACTTGCGCCAAGATCGGCTAAAGCATCGCATTGAATATTATTCCCGAAAGTACATGGAATAAGAAAGCTCCCAGGATCTCTAAGCTGTGGTGGGATTTTGTTTTGGACAATGGCTGAGCATTCTTCATTAAGGAAAGTAGCTGATATTTGCTCTAGCTTGCTTTTGTTATTAAGAAGTTCTTTCAAGATTTCCCGTAATTGGGCATTCCGGCTAAGACATCAACGAGAGGAACATTGAGTCTAACCTCTTTGATTATTTCAATGAACTTCTTATAACGCTCTTCCATTTTTTCTTTCTTAAGGCGTTGAGGATATGGAATTTTTGGTGTGTACGCCTTGACATATGGTGTGGTTTTCTTTTTGGTGGTTTGAGTTATGTTGGTTTCCTCCGCTTCATCCTCGCTATCTTGGGTGATAGGAGCATTTTCATTAGGATTTTGGGGTGGATTGTACGAGAGACCACCTCTTGTGAAGACAGCATTGATATGCTCATTTCTCGTTTGTGGTGGACGATACGTTTTATCATTTGATGGTTTTGGGTTGGATTGGGTGTTACTTGGTAACGAACCAGATGGTCGAGAGGAATGTTGGTCAGAAAATCTACCAAATTTGTTTTCAAGATCTTGGATAGATGCTTGATGGTTTTTCTGTCCCTGCTCAACTTTGGCTTTGAGATTAAAAAATTGATTTTTTATGAAATCATTTGCAGATTTTTGAGCAGCCACGAATTCTCTCATGGTTTTTTCGAATTCGGATTCTTCCATCTTTTTGTCAGAGTTTTGTAGTGGCGGATTGTCAATTCGTGGTTGAGAATCACGGTTGTCATCCCTTGGTCGGAGGTCTTGCCAATTTCTAGAATTTCGACCGTAATAATTACTACGATATCCTCCTCCACGATATCCTCCTTGGACATAGTTCGCTTCTCCTTCGTTAGGTCCACCCATAGGTTTATCGTCGCACTCAGACGATGCGTGATTTCCTCCACAATTGTTGCATCCGTCTCGCATTTCCTTCATTTCTTCTTTGATATCTTTTTATTGCGAGTCGATTTTTGAGGTTAAGGCTTCCATTTTCTCTATGCGTTTTGAGGTATCGGTGTTTTTGACAAAAGCAATGGTTTTCGAAGAGGTTTTGTTTTGGAATCTTTAGACCAATCGAGTTTGAGAAGTACTCGATCTTCGAGTAATTGGTGTGCATCGTTAGGAGTCTTATAGAGAAAAATTCCTCCAGCATCAAGGATGCCTTGAGAGATTTCATCTAGTCCATGGTAAAATATTTGGATAATGGTTCCTTTAAATAATCCATGTGCATGACAACTACGAAGCAAATCTTTCATCTAAAGCCAACTTCGACAAGTGTGTAACCACCCGCATTTTCAGGTTACTTTTTATTTTCGAGAATTTACTATTCAATTTTATTATTGACTTTCACTATTCATACCATAAATATTTTTTTATTTTAATATCATGACAAGATAAATAAACTCGACAAGTCGTCCTGATGGCGCACGTTGAATCCATTCAGAACCGTTCTCACGAAACCATGTCCGAGAACTACTTTAGGGTTTAAACGTCATTCGGACATCCCGACATGTCCAGTAAACCATATAAACATTAGAAATATGTATTTCTACCATTTTACGACAATTCCACAAGTTTTGGAATTTTACGTTTTCCAGTTATGCGTTTTACGCGAATTACGCGTTTTTGACCCGTGTTTCCAGTGCTAAGCAGCGTTTTTGCACCCAATGAGACTTATGACTTATTTTATATTTTTATATAGAGTGTAATGATGAGTCTCATCATTCCTGCAAGTTTCGTATTTTTACGATACCCGGTTTTACGTTTTATGGCTTAACGACTTACGGTTGGCATTTAACGGAACCAAATCATGCTCTAAACTCAAGATAATACCAAGACTTATCATCTAAGCCTTGTCACACCCTTGTGACCTCATCTTATGAGGTGAGTCACCTTGGTGGTGGCTTGATCCTAACCATGCTTCATTTAGATCATTACAAGTGTCTAAACTTAACCATGGTTAGCATTTAACCCAATATATGGTTAACCAAACTTGCCCTCCTATAAATAGCAAGTGAAAGACATCCTAAAAACCCTCATACTCTTCTCTTGGTCGTTCATAGAAAAAATCAAACATATCTTCCATAATTTGTCCCTTAACTCCAAGTTTATGCAAAGAAGTTTCGAATAACAAGTTACTACATCAAATCTCTAGCAAGTTTAAGTGATCTTCTTGAGTTTAGATCCACTCAAGTCACTTAGTACTTCATCACCAACTCTTCAAGATTACAAGGGTGCCAAGGTGTAGAAAGCTATCTCAATCCAAGGTCCTAAGTGTTCAATCAAAGTCCTATCCTTACTAGTTACTCCTTTCTTGATTGAAAGCCAAAAGTTGTAAGCAACTAATCACCACCATCATCTCATGTTTATTATTTATAATCTTGACAATTTCATGCTATATATATAGTTACTATGTTGATTCATGATGTACATATACTCAATCACATGTTTTAATTCACATATTGTCGTAAAAGTAACAAACTAGTAAACTAGTCATACTCTACACATTTGATACCATTAAAACCAGTCACATATGGAATTTTTAACTTAAATACTATGGTAGACAAGATAATAAGGTAAACATAGCAACTTGAATCACCCAAAACGGAAAAACGAGTCAAAAGTTATAGTCAGAAGAAGTTAGTGAAAACCTAGAAACGCCAAATAGCTTATTGTGGGGTCTGTCAAAATATAAGTAGCAATTCTGGTCCGAATCATCAAAAAGTTAAAGCACGAAAGTTGTCCGGAACGATATTTTACGGCTACCACGTAGGGAACTTGGCCTAAAAAGGCCAAACGATATCATTATTTTCCTAAAATTTGCAAAACAGTTTTTACCGGTAAAAGTTGGATTTTCACAAGTTAAGAATATAGAAACCACGTTATATTCATAGCTAGTTACATATTAACTTAACAAAACTTCATTTAATCTTTGAAATAGTGTTTTCACAAGTAACGGAAAAATGACCATTTTACCCTTTTCCGACGATTTTTAGCAAAACTTCATTCTTGAACGTGTTAATAAGTTGTAATCACTAGTAAACAATGAGAACTTGTAAAAACTAGATATTTACTAAAAACATGATAAACTTTATGATATAACAATCTTCACTCAAAACATATGTTTTATCTATTAAGTGCTACGATACTAGGGAGCTTCGTGTGAGGGGTTTCATTTGGGTAAAACGTATCGACGAGTTGCTGGATTTACGATTTAAAGTGTCCTAGCTCCTCGAACGTTTACTACATGACCTCTGAATTATGATGGCCCGAACGGTAGTACGATATCTATAAACAAAATATGTTTTCACATACTAAACTGTTATATAAGCAACAAACTATAAATGACTACATCATGATCAACATAGAGACATATATAGGATGGTTTATGTTTTCCAAAACATTATTCCAAACCTAAGTCGCAACATTCCATTTTAGGTTGCACGTAGAGGTTTCCCGGCTATCCATCATATCCGTTAAAGTACTAAACATCATCAACTCTCGGTGAGTTCATAGCCCCACTTTCTATTACTTAATTGTTTTACAAACCCTTGGGGGGGGATACATGCTATTTTTAAACTGAACACATTACTTTGAAACTGTATGCTTATCTGAATGTATTATTTGCACTAAGTACCACTATTGCCAATTTTAAGTCCCTATTATCATGAACCATTAATCACTTGCGAGTGAACGCGAATATTGTGAATAGGCCTATTGGGATTGACGAATCCCATTTGTGTTGATCGGGTAGGCAAAAAAACGCACTATATTTGAAGATCTATAGGTTTATTGGCAAATTACCTATTAGGGAAACTGTTACTATTATATAATTTTCTATTGACAAGTTGTTAACGTTTTCGGTGTCATGAGCTTAGTGCAATAATATCTGTTTTGTTTCCAAAACCTTGGTATGAGTCAAATTAACTCACTCTACAAACATAATGTGTTCAACCATCAAACAAACTCTATGAATTTCACTCAACCTTTGTGTTGACTGTTTTAAGCATGTATTTCAGGTCTATAATGTCAGAAGGACAAGGACAAGATCAAGAAGGCTATAAATAATTTATCATTCACGAAACATCAAAAACTTTATATTGATGTATTTTGTAAACAATGGAACCAACTGGGACCTATTTTGTAAACTTTGATATATTTGAATGATAAAGCCTTTTTAAAAACGACTCCTTTAGAGATCGTTTTCTATTATTATGACTGTTGTTCCATCAAGTAATACCCAGTTTGAATTCCGCTGCATATCATGAAATTGGGGGTGTTACAAAGTGATTCGTTGGGATTTTGTGTGAAAGCACGAATTTCTCCCATTAATTGATCAAACATGGCAGGTGGAAAGAATCGGCTTACAAAGGCTTGCCTCATCTCCTCCCAAGTGTTGATAATTCCTGGGGTCAATTCATTGTACCATACTTTAGCATTTCCGGCGAGTGATGATGCAAAAAGTTTGAGTTTGATGGCATTGACATCGGTGTCGCCATAACAGAACATGCCGCAAATTTTGATGAATTCACGGTGAAGTTGTCACCAAGGTTGACAGCAACAATAGCACTTCCAGGGGTTGGTGCTATGGCTCGGTTGGTTCCCCACATGGGTTGATCGTCCGTCATGGGAAAAGGTAAATTGGTGAAAGGGTTGTAAACGACTTTGGCTTCTACGAGGTTATCAAATGGTGGGTTTGGTACTCTTGGTACATGATTTTCTAATGGTATGAAAGGTGTTCTTCTTCTTCTTTGAATCAAATGTTCAGGGTTGGTAAGAGGTGAGATTGGTTCTATTCCTGCTGCACAAGTGTTCATACAATGACCTAGAGAATCCAAAAATATCTAAACACACGGACAAACAAAGAAGACAGTTTTTTGGACAGAAAAGGGTAATCGGATCAGTTGCGAGGAGCGACCGATCGGTTAGATCAATTTGGTAGGGTTAAAGGCGTAACCGGTTCGGTTGTGAGGCAACCGGATTGGTTGAAGTTTTTGAGAAAAATTTTTTGGAATGAATCGACTGATGTTGATTCAAAACTTGCTGAAACACAATCAAATCCACGGCAGCGGCGCCAAAAACTTGATGTGACCGGTGTGTACAAGTTTTAAATTTATAAAAGAAGAATTACCAGATTTACCAATAACACATACGAGCAAGTGCACTCGTCCGTTATAGCAAGATTATGAAGGTTAGTCGAGATCGTTCGCAGGGATTTGAGTAAATCTGATTAACAAGTTTGAATCAACTAAGACAATCCAAAACATATAACAAAGAAAATAGATATAATGAAATTCAGATGATTAAAAACTACACTTGCTTAAACTAGTTTCTTATCCTTGATTAGTGTGATTGTGCTAACCTCTTAACATGTTGGTTATGATAATTAGTTGGTGTACTAATCTATTGTTCTTACAAGTTAAACCTTCGTCAAGATTTTAGTTTATAAAAACAAGCATTAAGTTTAACCAATCAATTCAAGTTTCATAAGTTTATCTTCACAAACTTAAACACAAAAACATCCATTTGCTTTATCAAATTGCCTAAGAAATGGTCAATACAAAAGGTAACCGATAATAGACAAAAGGGTACAATTGATTGTCAACAACTAATCTTACAACCTTTTAGATGTTTCCAATCAATCCAACTTGATAATCAAAAAGCGTTCCTATTACAACCACACCTTAGTTCCTTTGTTTAATCAAGAATAATGGGTAAAAACAATCATCTATAGACAAAATGATTATAACTAGTTGAACAACAATAAGTTCTTTCGACCTCTATGATTATTATCAACTAGTCAAACTTGATTTAACAAATGTCACTATGAAACTTTAGCACAATTGGATCTTAGAATCAACTTAAAATTGAATTAAAACATGTTAACACAATCACCAAATAATCATATGATAATCAACATCATTTAAGCAAGTGTATAAAGAAACTAGCCACTCATAGCAAACATAAGCATAAACTTAGAACTTTGAACATTAGAAAACATGATTAAGAGTCTTACAATGCTTGGAATAAGATTACAAATGGTGAAGTAATGATTCCCAAAGTAATGGGGTAGACTCCTTGAGGTTTTGGCCTCCAAATGTGTTACTTCTGAAACTCCAAACTTTCCTCGACTTCTAAGGACGAATTTGAGATCCTAAGAGCTTTGTTTGATGAGTAGAGAGAGTTGTATTGAAGTGTGTGTCTCATATGCTCACAAGTGGTCTCTATTTATACTAGTTCCAAGGCCTAGGGTATTAATTGCTGAACTTGGCCTCCAAGGAGTTAGGAAGGGACTAGAATACACCAAGGAAAGGACCTAGAATTGTTTGGATACAAAGGGGAAACTTAGTGATGAAGATTTGGAAGAAACAGGCTCTCCAATCGGATCTGTCTACATATGACCAACCGATCTGGGTGGCAACCGAGTGGTTGGATTGGCGTCTCAGGCATTATTTGATCTTCTTCCAACCGATCCGGTTGTAGTTGCAACCGATCCGGTTGGTCTTCCTGAATTATGGGAAATCGACTTTTACTTCATTTTGACTTGTAGAGCTTGGTTCTTCAATCATCTTGGTCTTCCTAAGGTACTAGAAACACTGATTTGTGCTTGACATGCTACACTGAAACGGGTATCTTCCAATTGTTGAACATTCCTTTACTTTTCCTTCCGTTTCCCTACACTTGGTTATAAACACTAGACAAACATCTTTTGATGCGATTAAGCAATGAAATCATACAAATATAACCAAATAACATATACAAAAGCACACATAACGCTACTAAAAACATGTACAATCTGAGCGTTATCAGTCTTTAACGTAGGCGTGATTCCCAACCTCTTACTCAAACCTTGCACTTGGGTAAATAGTGACTTCCCGACCATAAATTAAGACTACACGGTAGGCTAAGGTGAATAGGTGTAATGAAACAAACATGATAAGGGTATGAAATGAAAAGAATGGCTCGGAAGGGTGTATCTAGGGGTATCGTGCACTAAAGATGAGTGCAACAAAAGGGTTTAAGATGGAGGTCGAATAGTTGAGGTGACTAATCGATATTCACACATATAAAGGCTATTTGGGTGATAATCCTAAAATATTGCCTTCTCGAATTGATTATTCCAGATTTATCAAGCTAACTCGACACACCTCGTTTATGATCTCGAAATGATGCAAAGACCAAGTTCTAAAGTTTACAAGCTACCGGCACGCTCATAATTTGGGTAAATAAGTGGAAACAGAAAAGGCTAAATCTCACAAAGGAATTCAAGGGTTATAGTGTGCTTGGCTAAGGTCTAATCTATTTAGGTTAAGATAAACATGTCAAAATATTAAAAATGGCATAATTTTTAGAAAAATGAGGGCAAATAAGTTTAAGTAATAATTCTACTCCCGTCCCCTCACTTGAGATGTACAAAGTCCCTTTTGTACTAAACATGAAATAAAGTTGAATTAGAGCGAGAACTTCCCTGAAATTTGCTCCTAAAATAAGAGAAGGCCCACGTTGAATAATCGTGCCTTTGTTAAGTATCCATGAGCGAACTTCAATCCCTGAAATTACAAACTACCGACAAGAATAATTCTAAAAAAACAAAAAACAAATAAAACCTAACTCACTTTCGTAAGAATCACGGTTGCATTTAGCATATGCAACAAGCCTTTTAAAACACTTGGTTTCCTAAGTGGACGTGAGAAGTCTCATGAGGGCTTATAGTGAACATACCCACAAAGTTCATTTAGAACTAATACAAGGATATTGTGCAAATATTAAAAATAAAATTTTAAGCTGCAGGATGAATTGCGGGTAACCAAATGAATAAGTTACACCGTAATTGGTTTGGACCTGGAAATCTTCTATTCTAAAGACAGGTTACGGTGTAATAATAGAGGGTAGTTACACCATAACTAGTTGAAACTTGGGGTGAACTGCTACTGAAGAATGGTTACGGCGTAAACTAAAAGAAAAATTACGCCGTTAGTAGCTAACGGGATGGAATCCAAGAGCCCTAAATGCCATACATTCAACTCCAATTCCTGCAAAAAGGTTAAAACAAAAGCACAAAACCTAACAATAATAAATAAAATAAAAAAGGAAAGGGATAATTCAGGTTGTCTCCCAAAAGAGCACTTTTGTTATTAACGAGTCTTTAAGTTAGACTTAAAGCCTTGGGGCTTTTATGGAGGCCTTCAGACTAGACCAACCTCGTCCATTTCCCTCATCAGATTATGTATAAGCCATGCGACATTATGAGCAGTGCGAAGAAACTCTTTCTTTTCAATTTTCCGTACCTTGGAAAAGTTTTCATCCGGTCCCAAGTGATACTTTGTAACTTCAAATGTTTCTGCTACAATGTGGGGGACTCTTGTAAGGAATACCAAGAAGTTTACATCTCCGCTGCTCGTAAGCTTCATTATCAGGATATGTGAACCCGTCATGACCTTGTAAATCAAGGTAATCCATGATCCCTTCTAAATCATCATCATCAGATTCAGTACCCTTAAACCACTTATCATCAAGCAACTCTTTAACAAGTTTACGCTTACAACTTTCTTTTTCTTCTCCCCATTTAGTTTTGTAATCTTCTTTATTTTCGTCACTTATGTCATTAGGATTCTCTTCCTCGATTGGGTCTTCTTTTCTCATGCACCCATTTCAAATCTTTTCTTTAGTTGAGCGTCCACTTTTCTGTACTTAATGCTGATCCAATCATCAAATCCTAACTTGTTTAACCAAGGCAATTCGCTTCTCTCATGGTCATTTTTTGAGGTCCATAAAATATCGCCATCCTTAACTCTAGCCATGTTACTTCCCCGTTACAATCTTCGTCAAACGGGTCACAAGAGGCCTAAAATACTTCGCCTTTGGTCCTTATCTTTTCACACCGATGCTTCCATTTAGTCTTCACATTATCATTTGCATCACTTCTGTAGTAATTAATAACTTCATTATCCGTAAGTGGTTCATTTTGCATTTCAGGATCATTATCAACAATGGGGTTTCACAAACGTGAATGCGGTTTTGCTCCTCCCAAATGCTCGTCTTAGCCTCATTATCAACCTTGCCATAAACAATCTATACCCAATCATCAAATTTTATAGTTCCTTTCCATTTAATGTTTTTCTTTCCTTATAATTTGTGGAAGACCACATATACTTGTTATTTCTTAACCTTGCCTTTAGGGTCACATGAAGCCCAAAGGTCATACCATCTTTCATTGTCTACCGGTATCGCCTTGCACCAATGTTATTTCTTTTTAATCAACTTTGGGATACTTGAATGCGGGGCCGTATTGGGATTATTGGGAACATTTTTTCGGATTTCAAGTTCTGGTTTTTTAGGTATTCAGGTTACACCGTAACTCAATGCAATAGTTACGGCGTAATCCTCCACTGATGCACGCCTCAGCTTTAACTTCCTGCACATCGCTAAAATCATGAAAATTATTGTTAGACTCATTTACCACTTCATCCTTAAAGACAACCTTGCATGCCACCATATGTTTACTTCCTAGTGTTTCAGGCACTCTATTTCTTCTTTACACCTATTCGCTAAGCTTTCCAATAATTGCCTCCATATTCTATAGAGATTCGTCATGGCTAAAGAGGATTTTGTTCGTACTTTCTTGAAAGTTCTTTAACCTTTCGTCTTGCTCTTTTTGCCTTTTGGTTGAGTCCTCAAGATATTTGTTGATAGTTTCCTCGAGGTTAGACCTTCTTTCTCCATAAGGTGCATGATCGTAGTACCCCGGTGGTCCTACACGATATTCATTACCATTTCCATTGGATCCTTGGAAAGGTCTATTAGCTTCACCATACTTGACTTCTTCAATTTTCCTAACTTCATCATCAAGAGGACAATTTTTAGCATGGTGAGCTCCACCACATGTCTCACGCCAAACTTGAATAACGTGCACACTTTCTTTAAGTTTTAACATATCACGGCCAAGTGTATCAAGTTTGTTGATGATAGCGGCGATACCATCCAAACTTCCACCTAAACTTCGATGGCTCCCTCCTTCATGCCACTTTTGAGAGTGGTTGGCCATGTTTTATATAGCTTCCAATGCTAGAATAGGTGTCATTCCAGGGATCTGCCCCTGAGAATCGAGCATCTACCTTGTAGCAATTCCAATACCCTTATAGAAGATGTTGACCTTTTGCTGATTGTCGAGGTCATGAGTAGGGCATTTGTATAGGAGGTCACTATACCTATCCCAAGCTTGGTATAATGTTTCACCATCTTCTTGTCTGAAATTGTGAATCTCTTGTAGTTGTTTTGTCATTCTTAAGGGAGGGAAAAATCTTTAAATGAAGGCTCTTTTGAGAAGATTCCATGTGTCAATGGTTCCACCGGATAGTCTATTCACCCATCGTTTAGCCAATACCATAAGTGTCATAGGGAAAACCCAAAGCATGACCGCATCTTGTGAGACACCATGGATGTTGAAGAGGCTTGCGATGTATAAAACATTTTCAATATGCTCGAAGCATCTTCGTTCTTACTTCCGGAAAAATGGTTTGCACGTAACTCCCTCATAAATTGATCCTTGATCTCAAATCGGAACTCCGCTCCCATAGCCGGCCTAACAAGCCCTGACCCTTGCTCATCCAGAGTCATTGCGAGGTATTCCTCGAGAGTGAGGTTGTTGATGTCCACAAATGCCATAGTATCTGAAACTGAAAGTAGATCATGAGAGAAACAAAAAATAATAAAGCAAAAAAATAAAAGACTTAAAAAAATCCTAATATAGCTCCCCCGGCATCGGCGCTAAAATTATGATGCAGGATTTCCGACCAGGATTTAAATTTCTAATGTCTCGTCTACCTAAAGTCTACCTATTGCACTAACGAGCAGTGAACCCGATCGTGCGTTTATAGATGGTGGTAAAGCATAGGTCATTCCCAAGAGATATGTAGATGAGGATACTAATTAAGTCTAATGTCACAGTTTTTAAAGAGTTTAAGTCGAAATTATTATTTATACTCAAAAGTGATAAATAAAATGTGAAAATTAAATGAGCTTCTGAACAATACACATAAATTGTGCAAACCTAATTATTCATCTTATCATGCTATGTCTATGTTTTCTAATTACTTCCTACTGCTTCAAGTGGGGGTTCAATCCGCTAGACTCCTTTGGTCAATTCGTCATAGCCTATTAGACAAAGGTTCCTACCTGACGTCAAAGGCTAAAACTTTGGGGAGTCGGGTATCTCTACCAACCTAAGTTAAGTCATTAAGTACCCTAGGTGCAAGATTCGAAACAATGTGTGCCCGGGCGTTAGCATCTTAGACACACATCCCAAACTTCTTAATTTTCTCCTTCTGAACGGTGATCCTTTGGTCAATTCATACAAGAGGGATTGATAGTCCTTTGGTCAATTCTTACCAAACTTCTCTACCTACTTCCCTAGGGTCCTTTGGTTAATTCACCTAAGGAAGTAAATATGACTGCAACTCAAAACTACCGAAGCTAAGGTGACTACCAACGGACTATGCATGCATACACTAGAAACAATAATAGAAGTGCGAAAATATAAACAACACAATCAAGGAATCATAACTAGGCTAGCACCAAAGGTGCTTAGCCGATCATATTAAAACATACAATCAGTTCAATGTTTAACATAATTAATGATGACATGAATTAACGTGTAATGAAATAGAAATTGCTAAAGCTTATCGATGATATGGTGTGATTTTTCCTTGGAAATAGCTCCGTATGCTTAGTATGATCTTCCCTTGGAACACTCTTCACGTTCTCTGCTTTTGTGTGGTGAGTGAATGATGAATAATGCAGATTTTAGGGCTTGTATTTATAGGCCCGACCATAGTTACAACGTAATCTAATAATGTGGTTACTCCGTAACTTAATTATCCTCTAAACTCAAGTCTCGTAGTGATGATTACGGCGTAACCTTAAGAATAGTTATGCCATAATTCTAAGCTCAATCATAAACATAATAATTGACTACGCCGTAACTTAATTATCCTCCAAACTCAAGTCTCGTAGTGTTGGTTACGTCGTAACTCATGCTTGGAGGTTACGGCGTAGTTGATGGAAGCGCGAAATTTCAGATGACCTAGATAGTTATGACGTAACTTAAGTTGATACTTACGCCATAACCACTATTGACTTGGTCCTCATAAACGTACTCCTAAATACGGCGTAATTCAGATTGAGAGTTATGTCGTAGCTTCTTCAATAAAAGCATACTAAGGTGAAAATCATTAGGAATATCTCCAAAACCGCGTCTCTAAGCTCCAATGATCATATATTACCTGCAAACAAAATATAAAGGAATAAAAGTATAAATCCATATAAACAACATAAAATATGAGCATAAACGGGAGAAATTGACACTTAAAAACAGGATTATTTGATGTTAACTCTTAGCAACCATGCAGGTAACTAGATAATTGAACTAAAGGTTTAAACAATGGTTACAATAATGCACTAAAGATGAGTGCATACAAGGTGGGCTAAGGCGATTTGGGTGTAACATTTGGGGGTTGATTGTAAACAATGCTCTTCATTAATATTTAGGAAACCGGAACATCACAAGAACCGCGAAAAGATAGGCTCTGAGGGGTTAAATAGGGGTATCGTGTACTAAGGATGAGTACATCGTAAGGGTGTGGGGAAAATTACTCAACTGATGTGGTCGACGTAATTAAATTACAGGTTTAAAACAAGGGTTATCCTAATGCCTCTTATCATTTAGTTAATCCTAATTGCACAAATGTAGTCTCACTAGCGACCTCACAATGCATCACAAAACAAGTTCTAGAATCTATTATACTACCGGTACACTCACTAAGCATTAAAGATGAAAGCTTTTATTACTAAGGATCTTGGGGCGAACCTCACATTTTTGGGCTGGAATTTGAGTAGTATACGTTTTTTGTGCTAGTCATATAATTCCTATCCATGAGATGCTTTATCAAGACTAAATTTTTACTCGTAAACACAATAATTTTTTTTTAATTTGGTGCTAAAATTACCCTAACAAATATTTCTCATAGTTTATTACACAATTTACCAAGGACAAGACAAAAATCAAGTAAATGAATAGTTTCTAAGTTCCCATTTTATTCTTCCTCCCTACACTTAAACTGAATATTGTCCCCAATGTTCCCCGAAAGTATCAAAGTTATGATAAAGAAATGTAAAATAAAAGAGAGAAACTAATACTCCCCTGATTAGCTCGGTAGGATATTCTTAGAGTTTGATTAAATCCTCCTCCAAGAAGAATGAGTAAGTAATAAGTGTTGCTTCCATCATATACTTCATCTTCTTGTCTAATATAACCTGCACACTTTTAAGAAAACAAAAATGAAACCTCACGTAAAATCGGCGGTAAAAACTATATAAAACAAAACTACACTAGAAAGCAAGTATAGATATAATGCTTGTGAAATTGATGTTTGCAGAGTTTTGGAAAATTAAGAATTGGAAATTTCCAAAAATTACAAATTAGATAGAAAAAGAAAAATTGGAATCCTTTTATACATTGCCTGATGTTGTCGAGTGTTAATCCCAACACTGTCAGGTTGTTCTGACAGAAAGAGTCTGATGCATTTTTTGGAAAAATCCTGTAAAAATTACTTCTTTAAAGACCTGTAAAAATTCCTACAAAACATCCATTGTGACTCGATAAAAGCATTTGACTATAACAAACACAAAAATATATACAATTCCAATTATTGTTAATCTCATGTTCATAATAGTTCTAGAAACACGTGTGATCTTCCCAACACATCTCTTTTTGTAAAATACCTTTATATGTAATTAAACATGAGGATTAAGAAACAATGAAAAAGATATATCTATACTCCCTTATAAAGGAGCAATAAACACAACCTAAAACAAAACCTCACTCCGAACCTAAATTTAAGATTCAGCCACCCGAGCCTCAAATCTACACTCACATGTATATCCACTACCTAAAATCAAACCAAATTCCGAACCTATATTGTAAGATTCAGCCACCCAAACCAACTTTATACAAAAATACAAACACATACACAATACTCACATTCACACCACATATATCTTTCTTACTTTTGTCTTCTCTCATTTTAAACAGACACATCTCTCTCCCACTCTTTCTCTAAACAAACAAACAACCGCCGCCATCATTAACCACATCACAGCCACCGATTGCCGAAATTGCCACCATCTTTTGATGGTTTAGGTGGTTTCAGGTAGTCCGGTCCGGGTTTTTTGTTGTTTTTGGTGGTGGTTTCGTTTGTCCATAGCCGCCTCAATGAAACATCCAACACCGAGCCTCCCACCACCGATACCCGACACAACTGGAAACTCTACGTCTCTAAAGGTTTTTTTTCAAGTTTTGGGGTGTGTTTTTTAGTATTTCTATAGATCTATTTATTCATCAAGTTTTAAAGATTCCTTTTCCTTAAAATCCATCTTACGTTTTTTAAGCTTTTTTTTTTTACTAGATCTACTTTATTTTAAATAAATTTGAGTTGTTTTTGAGTAGATCCGCGGTTGGTGTGTTGGGCTGGTGATCGTGTGTGGTTGTGGTTATCGTTGGTGTTTATAGTTGTTTCTGGTTTTTTTGGTGTGTTTGGTTAGACGACACCTGGATTTTTGATCTTGTGTATTGTGGCTGGTTGCTAATAGATGAAAAGCCAAGTATGAAAAGCTCAATCACTTCTTTCTATGATTAGTTTTGGTGTGTATATTTATGCTTTCGTTTCAGATCTAGCCGGATATATTGAGTTTTAGCCATCCGGTGGTAGTGTTTTTGAGTTTTTAGTGGTTGTTTTGTTGGCTTTATTTGGGTTTCGTAAACAGCCCGTGACCCAACACCATGATAGTGTTGTCGGTTGTTAAGTGGTTTGGCTGTGTAGATCTTTCGACATCTTCTAAGTTTGTGTTTTGAATTAATGATTTTAGATCCAACCATGAAATAACCTGTTAGATTTGTAAATTTGACCGGTTTTGACTATTAGTGGAATCAATGGTGGTTTAGTGGTTTTCGTTATGTTTTTTTTTAGGCTGATGATGAATAAAAAACTCTGGTATATAAAAACGGTTCCAAAATATAATGTTCCCAAGAAGTGCTACAATTTTCAAAAGTTTTTTTTTAGATCTTTACCTGATCTCATGTCATTCGTTAACACCTTTTGGCTCGGGCTTAGTGTTTTCAAATGGTTTTGATATGCCCCAAGATCTTTCGACTATGTGGCACATAGTTATTGTTTGTTATCTTATATCTTTTACTAGGCGATGATGACAGAATATTACTTCAAGTTACAGTGAACATTCTTATTTCGGCGTGGCAAAGTTGAATGAAGGTATTGTGTCAAGATTAAATTTTCCACAAAGCAACTTTCTAATTTGCAGCCAAGACACATCAATCCTATCTTGCTTTCATGAACGAAATAGTCTGAGCCTATCTCGTGGACAATCATGTTTGTGTTGTTTGTTATGAGCATTTATGAATCTCAGTTTTTCATTTGTTTGCAAATGGGTTTGATAAAATATAGGTTTTAGTGGTTCCATGGTGGTGCTAAAACTGGATTTTTCTAAAACTAGATTTTGAGTATTACTGTAGTTTGTTTGCCACAAGGTTTTAATGTTTGAAACATTTGAAATTTTTCAAAAGTGTATTTTCTCGGGAAAATTGTTTTTGGCTTTCACATTAATACTGTAGAAAAAAGCATCTAAAAGTTCAAAAGTGTGACAAATGGTGTGACACACTGACACTCTGACAATTGAAAGAAAAAAATACAAAAAAGTGACGATAGCAATAGTAACAAGGTATATGTTGACAACTTATTAAGTTTTGACTAAAGGCTGAGTAATTAACCGTGCTTGTGATAGTATATTAGACGGAAAAATGAAGCTAATTAGTAATGGTAAATCGGAAAACCAGCCAAATACTGTGCAAGTAGGTTGGCTCACATTTTACTATCATCATCATCTAACTGTAGTAATGAACTAATGATCTCTAAATAACACCTATGTATGAATGAAATAGGTATATACGAATTTTTAATAAATGCACCGTAACGTCCATAATTTATTTTAATTTTTAAATTTCAAAATCAAAACTCCTATTTTTTAACTTGATTTTAAAAAGTGAAAGTTTGATTTGCGTCATCATGAAGAATCACTCGATGAAATGTGCAATCATTTGAACTTGGTTGGCACAAATTTATATTAAGGCTTAAAGGGAGTGATGGTGACCATTTCACCATCCACATCAGCTTTCTCTACTTCACCCGTTTTGGTCACCAAAAATATTATTATTACATTTACAATCGACTTAATACAATGCTATAGAAACTTAAAACGACGCTCTCGGAAAAAAAAAATGCAATCATGCAATTTGAAAACGTTTAAAAACCCATTTCAACTTAATACAATGCTATCATTAAAAGATTTCTTAACAGCATATATCAATTTGTTGAAAAATATTATTCGCCAACAAAATTTGTTTGAAACTAGACATCGCTGCCGCTAGGCGCGGGTACTCAGCTAGTAAAACAAACAAACAAACAAGAATGAAAAACAAGCAAGCAAACAAATAAACATGGGTTGCCTCCCAAGAAGCACTTTTCTTTATTTATGAGTCTTGTAGCTAGACTGGAAGTCATACCATGGCTTCATTTTTCCTCATCATGGCATACCCTATCATGTTGACAAATTCCTCATCAACTCAATACCTAGGTCCTAAGGTCAAGCAATCCTTATCGTAGAGGCTCCTTTTCTCTCACATAAAGTCCGTGCCCTTTTCTATATCCTCTTTGATCTTTTCCTCAAAAGCCTTAAGGTTATCCCTTACAAAGTAGGATAGAGGAACAAATCCGCTTACTTTTCAAGGCATCCTATATGTAATTTCAGAACTCCCTTCTAAAAATCTAATTGTTCCTTCAGATTTGTTATAGCTTAGCTTAGACTTTTCGACAAACGGTTTTCCTAACACGACATGGGACAAGCTATAGTCGATGACACATCCTACATCTTATAGGATCATAAAATTTACTAAATAGGTGAGATTCCCGACAAAGATGTGTACATCCTTGACCCTTCCAATAAAATTGAAAACTCCACCGGGATACTTAGGGTCTCTCCTATTTTTAAGTTGTGTGTTCATTATGTTGTTGTAAACAACTGAGGACATCACATTGATAGGAGAAACTACATCTATGTAAGCATGCTCGACATATCTATATCCAATCATACTTGGGATCTTAATGTTCCACGGACTACCTCTCCTAACTTTAGGATTGGTTCTAACAAAGGGTGGTCGAGGGTTGTCAATTATGTAATTATGGTATGCGATTTCTTCCTTTTTGAGATAAAGATTAAAATATGCACATGTTTCCTCTTCCTCACTCTCTTCTATTATCTGAGTTACCTCAATGTCACCTTCTCCTAATTCATCATCCAAATCATCGCTAACCATTGAATCGATACCCGATGTGCTACCCGCTTTTGAAGTGCATTCTAAATTGCATTCTCAAATAACCTATGTAATTTTTTAGCTCATCAATTTCACTAGTGATTTGATTGCAAAGTAGGTTAAAAGAATGTCGTTCAAGTGGTTGGCACGGAGTGGGTGGGGTGTATGGTGATGAATTTGGTGGTGGTAGTGGATGGTGTGGTGGATCGTTGTTGGGTGGATTATCACCTTCCATGATTAAAAGTGAAAAGGTTACAAACTAAAACATGAAGAAGGGGGATAGACTACAAGAAAGCTAAAAAAAGCCCACTTGATAGGAATCAAGTGAGTAAACCTAATCGAGATAGAAACCTAACTAGCTATTCTATTCACTGGAAGTGGCACCAAAAACGATGCGTGGTTTGGGGTAGAAAAACTTCCTATTTAACGAGCAAGCTTTACAACCCACGAAGTGTATCTAATCGTTGCAGTGTAGTATGGGTAAGCCCAAGGGGGTTGATCGTTCTCTATGGGAATAGAGATGCTTGTAGAGATGTATGACAAAAAGGTGAGGTTGAGGGTGACAATTTTTTATCTCTTTTTATATTTTATGAAAGCAAGTAAAATCTCGGGGTTTGAAGAGTGAGGGTTGGTAATTCTACCAATTTAAACTACTAAATATTTTAAAATAAAAAACTAATTAACTAATGATCAGGAGAAGCTATGGATTGATTGAATGTGTTTCTTATGATAATTAAAAACATGTTTACTTAGATTTTATTACTTCCTAGTTATCTTTTGTTGGTCGGTTGAATTGTCACATCCTCATTATAATTGGTGCGTTGTATTCCGTGTAATTCATAGGGGGTGCCTAATTCCCTAGTTCTATGAATCGTAACTCTCCTCTAGAATATACGGGATCGCCAAGTACCGAAGTATCTCCCCTGAATACTCTATTATCCTTAAGTTACAACTCATGAAATAAACACAACAATGGCCAAAGTGCACTCTTAAGCTTTTTGCTATTTAGTACGTTCAAGCTCGCAACAATTAAAGAAGCCAGTTCTCCTTACTCTAGTATCTACCAATTAACACAAGAGAAAACCAAACAATAATCAACAACTAGGTTTCATTGGATCTAAGCAAACACTAGATCAATTTAGCTACACATGATAGATAAGCAAGAACACAAACAAAAAATTGAAGATAGATCAAACATGGCGATAGATTGGATAAACAAACTTATATTTAAGTGTAAAGAAGGGTTTGGAACCCTAAAATACTATCCAAGTTAGACTCTTAACGAACTAGGATTTGCTCTCCAAAATAATGCACACAAAATACAGAAAATTCTAAGTCTATATATATATATATTTACATTTACAACGGCGTCGCCTTTTGATGGTGACGTCGTCTGGTCGCCGTCATTAGGGTTTCGTTTAAGTCATTGTTGGGACGACGTCAGGTGAGAAAGTGTGACACCGTATGGCTTGCTTGAGGACGTCGTCTGGGATGGGTCTCGGTCGTCTGGTGAAGAAAATAAGGGCGACGCCCTTCGGGAATAAGGCGTGAAGCCGTTAGCTTGTAAAACCAAAATATGACTTGAGCCGTCGATTGAGACTTTTTAGAAAACCTTGTGAGCAACGGCGTCGCCTTATGTAAACAAACCTTGAAATCTTTACTTTGTCATTTTCTTCATGTTTTCGCTCCTTGATAACGCTCAAAATGAACATGTTTTTAGTAGCGTTATTGATGGTTTTGTGTATGATAATCAGCTATATTTACTCATAACTGTTGCAAAAGTGCAAAAGATACATGAATGTAGCCAGCTATCGCAAAAGATGAAGAAATGAAGATTTCATGCACATTTGGAGAATTCCCGAGGTAGGAAGTCAAGTAAGGAAGCTCTCGAACTCATTGATTAGGAAGCGCAATGATTTCTAAGTATCTACAACAAGTAAAGATCAAGTTTCATCTTGGAAATCATCAACCAAAACAAAGAAAAAGGCGCAAATCAAGAAAAGTCAACAAAAGTCAAATTTAGAAGTACAAGAGGCGCCCAACCATTCGGTTGGAGCCCGCAACCGATTCGGTTGGGTGGATGGACAACACGCAACCGATTCGGTTGCTCCTCAACCGATCCTGTTGCCTAACCTGGAGTTACACCAATTGTCATTTAATGTTGCCTTAACTCCCCATAATCATTGGAGGCCGATCATTTCCAGTTATTAACTTGTATGGGACATTTTTAGCCAGTTACTTAAGGTTCTTTAGCTATATAATGAACCTAGACTTAGTAGTCTAGGTGTGATACAACCCAAAGTGTAATAGTTTACACCAAAGCTATTACCAACTCTTATTATTCATCCCAAAAGTCTTGTTACTGTTGTAAAACGTCCAAGAGGTTGGAGAGACGAATTCTCATCCATTGTTTGATCATTCGGAGTTGTACGGTTAAGACTAGACGATTGGAGGCGTGTGGTTGCTATATTCCACAATTTATAATTCTTGTAATCCAAAAGCTTAGGAATTCTATGGAACTTGTTATGAATTTCTATTCTCTTGAATTATTTGAATTACCTTATTACTACTTTTGTTTTGTTATGATTGTCATGGAGTAATTCTTGAATATACTTGTGTGTAAGGATGTAGGAAATCATACTAGTGTTCTTATATGTGATGCATGTATATGATCTTGTTTAAATGAGTTTGTTGGAAAACTACTAGTCTTGTTTGATTTGTTGGTAAAACATGTTTTAAGAAAAAGGACCAAAAGGATTTCTCTTGTGTTTTATTCCAAAAAGTTAGGTGACAAACTAGTATGGGGATATGGTGATTGACACCCACCATGTTTACTTATTGAAACAAGACTAGAAACATTTTCATCACAAAAGGTCGAAAGATTCATAGGAACGAGTTTAATGAGAACACTTTACATACAAATGGATTTTCTAAAGGATAATCATTAGGATAAGGACCGAAAGGATAACCTATATGTTATTGTTCTTAAAATGATTTTACAAAACATAAACCACGGGTTGGAAATCATTTGCTTATGATTTATGCATCACATCAAGAGTTTACACCAAGCCTTCTTGAACACTTTCTATAATTGCCTATAGACTACACACAAGTATATGTTTCTTAATATTGATTTTCACTAAATCATAATTTTTGGAGAGAGCCTTGACAAAGCTTTCTTGTTACCAATCTTTTAAAACAAATTCAAAAGAAAATCTCTTGGGACGATCTCGACTTACCCACCTTTGCTATCGCGAACGAGTATACTTGCTCGTATGTGTTTATAGTAATTTTCGGATAATTTGTGTTTATAAATTTTTAAAACTTGCACACGGAAATCACATCACTCCTTTTCGTCCAAATATGCTTGATTCTAGCATTTTGCTTGCAAAAGACTTAAAATGTGAAAAGGAACAATTTTAAGCAATAACGGATATAAAATGTAACGCTTTAGGGCTTAAATGACCCTCTAAAACCGTATGTTTTAAATCTTTATCAAACTTATTGAGAGTTAGAGTGAATGAGAATTAAGCCATATTTGCCGGAAAGGACGTTTGATTCTCATTAACTAGAAATGTGAATACTGAGCTCTATTTATAGGGCTAACAGTCAAACATCAAAATTCAACTACACTACATCTTCTATATTTCTACTTCTACATTACATCATTACTTCTACAGTACATATGTACATTCCACAATAGACTTGAGCTCCTTGATGAATTTTGAACTTTGCAAGCTTTATGAACTTGGACTATTGAGATACACTATGAACCTGATGAGATGATGAACTTGTGTTAGTATGACATTACTGCATTACAATTATGCTGAAAAAATTCATATGAATCCATACTATTGTATATATACCATAACCTACCATTTTCAAAATATCAAACAAATTGTGTGGAACATCCTTTTCATACATCATACTATTACAAACAACATAAAAGCAACAATCACAACAATTACAACAACACATTTCCTATAAAAAAAGGTAAACTATATTTGCTTTCTTTCAAGTCCATTTGTAGAAGTAACACTTGGTTTTGCAAAGTTGGCTTCTAAAAGTCAAAATCCCTTAGCAAGTATCTTATTTTTCCATTCAAAATGCATTCGTCTTTTTTCAATTATTTTTCCTTTTAAATCACCTTGTACACTTCTTGTTTGTAGTAGTCACATGGTAATTCAGGATCAACCCAGTAAAAGGTGCCACATTTTGAACCCTACATGTTTAGACAAATTAGCAGATATCAGAATCATAAACAGAGTAAAAATCACTTATATTATAAAAATTTATGCAGTCTAGAAAACGTCTTAAAGGATGAAGATGGTTTGTGATGTTTGTTAAATAATGGGTTGTTCATGTTCAAAATGGTAGGTGGTGGAGGACGACGACTTTGAATAGAAGATGATGAAGACATTTCACTTGACTGAGTTATTTTAAGGATTAGGTAGGGTTTGGATGAGTGTGTGATTAGAAGAAGAAAAAAAGCAGTGTCAAGACTTTTTTCTGTTGACTACTAAAAGTTAAAATAAGTGACCTTGACATGTGAAGTAAAGATATGGGCCATTTTAGTCAAATCAAAAAATTAAATCAAGGGACATAATTTGTAAGTGTGCAACTTAAGTAAAACCTTAAACTCAACACTTGTAGCTACCGAATAGCTGCACAATCTATCTTTTCCCACTCAAATCATCACACACTCTTCTACTACAGACCAAAAATCGATCATTTTTCACACCATTTTATACAATAGCAGACAAGGACTAGAGTAATTTTGAGTTAACCGATGATATGGTAATGTTTGTTCTGGCTAAATTTGGGGACACTTGGAAGGAAATAGATGAAATGTGTGCTGAGATTCTTGAAGACTTATGGGAATATGCGCACAAAGAACTTGAGGTCATGAAAGGTTAGTGTATTCTTTTTCATTGTTCTATATTTGTGTATATTACAAATTTAGTGGTACATGGAATGGTGTTAGTTTAGCCCATTGTTGTATTGTTCGGATTTAAAAGTCAAATGTGACCAGTATTTTAATTATATAAGTTAGTCTAACTAAACCTAATCTAACGCAGCAAAGGTTTCATCTTGAGAGACTGGCACAATGTTTAGATTTAATAAAAACAATAAAAGTAGTGAGACAAATAACACACACACGCAGAGATGAAGATAATAAATAAGAGGTCAAGCCGATAGTAAGGAAAATGTATTAGCCATAGTTTAGTCATACAAGATGTTTGATAAGTCTAAGACCTGTAGCAACGCTACTCACAACTTGGTGTTTATCGGACCTAAACCTAGCTCGTACTAGGATCTAAATTCTCGTATTAAGCATTTTTTAGCAGATCTAATCGTGTCACGATTAGTCAGAATCCGCGTAAAGCACACCTTAATGATTATAAAGTCTATTATTTATCCCTTATATGGCTTACATTAACATGTAAAACAATATTAATAAAGTAATAAATGTAATTAAAACACAAGCTTAAGTTGTTTATCGAATTAGTAACAGATCAAAATATCAAAGAATCATTAAACATGGCTAACACCTATGTGTATTAGCCCATAATCTCAGTTATAATACACAATAACATGTTCTAAAAGATTCAAGTATAAATCAAAAGAGAAAAATACGTTAATCGAAGGATTATAGTGTACTACGAATTAAGTGAATTCTCCTATGTAAATATGCACTAGCAAGACCTTCTTGGTCTTCTTTATGTCTCGAATCTCATACTTGGTGGTTATGAGCTCTCTCTCCTCTCTGAAAACTGGATGTATGGTTCTCTATTTATACTTTTAAAAACAGGGTCGATACGGTGTATCGGGTTATCTGATACGACGTATCAAGGGAACCTGGCATGGGGTCCAAGATTATTATATTCTGGAATATTCGTACACCGCCATAATGATAAGGCGTATCACATATCTTCATATGGCATATCATGTCTTCTTATCTTGGAATTTTGGTGAAGTTACAAAGGTTGATACAGTATTCAATTGTCTTCATAGGCGTATCAGGTCTAAAGCAATTCATATCTTCATGTTGACCAAAGTTTCATATATGAAGTATCCAATATTTTGATATGGCATATTCTTCAAATTCAGGCAATGGTCTTTATAAATGTCCAAGTCCTGGTATACGGTGTATCTATCTAGAATGATACGTCGTATTCTTGATTTGTGGACTTTCTCTAACTTGATCCATTGTGCTTCAAAATGTGTCCATAATAGCTAACATTCACCAATTGCTTGTAAATAACTTTAAGCGATTAAATATCAATTCTTATTCATAATGATATAAAACAAGCAATATACATAGGATAAATGATGCTAATAATATGCACTTATTTGATGTCAACAAATATCCCTCACTAGAACTTTACTTGTCCTTAATTAAACTCTAGATAAAAACTTATGAAAATGTATCCTAAACATCTTCTAGGAAATTTTTAATTAAGCATTTATTCTTTTAATCTCAAGTGTACAATTAAACACCTCACAAAATAAGAAAATAAAAACACTCAAATTACTCAATTAATCTATGTGGTAACATTTAAGTAGTTCTCTCAATTGCTCAGTCAAGACGAGTATTCTATCATAAGCTTGACAAGTGTTAGTTCTCTCAATAACAAGCCTATATCTTAGAGAGATAAAGTAAGAGAGAGAGAGAGAGGGGATGGACTTATGAAATGAAAATGAAGTTTATTTCTCAAAGAACCAACACCCTCTCCTTTGAAGGGAGGGGTATTTATAGTGTTTACGTAAGAGATGGGCGTTGTCCTAGGTTCTAGAAGAACCTTACATCACGACCCATGGGCTTACTACATGAGCCGAATATTTAATTAACAAACAATTATAAACCATATTAACTAACGACCTATTATAAATATAATGACTCACACTTCATGATTATAACATGTTCCTAACAATCTCCCCCTAAAGGTTGGTCATCATGGTCATCTTTAGGACATTTGACATCTTGAACTTCTTTGGCGTTCTATACTTGTGACATCTTTAATTCTTTGCTTCTTTGTTCTTTTTTCTTGTTGTTGTGATAAGATATTGGTGTTGTGTGCCTTTCATCAACATCCTTGTTGCTGGTGCTTTATGTCTTTTCCAACATGCTCATTCTTCTTGTAAATTTTGTGATTCATACATTTGAAGCTCTCATTCTTTAGCTTTGATCTTTGTCTTTTAACTTTGTAGATTCTTCAACTTTCACGTAGAATCTTTCTGAACTTTGTTTTGCTTAGATCATTGATGATAATGTCTTTATGATATGGGTATTAGCATGTGAAAATGAAATGGTGATGGTAATGATGGTGGTGATGATATTTGATGGAACTCATGGTCTTCATGAGTACCTGCATGAAAACAGTTAGCAATAAAGTTCCCACCGTAAGTTTTTGGATATTTTGTAAAGGTACATCCCAGATCGCTGGTGCGTTCCTTGAGTAATCTCAGATCAGATGGTCATTGGCATTTCTCCGCACTCAATATCTTCACACTGTCATTGCGAGCCACTGGAGTACACCAAGGTAACACTTCACGACTATAGACTGTTTGGAAAAACCACGAACACTAAGCGTAACTCATAAAGGATTACCGAAGTGACCTACTACTAGGGCTATTTGATGTTGATCCTGGCAGGAATTTCCATCGAATCACTGAGGAACACGTGTGTAAATCCTCTCGTAAATGTTCTGGCAGATTGCTAGGATCTGCGTAGGACTCTAGCATTTACATCTTGTGTTCTTAATGTTGAACAACAAGTCTAGAAATGTTAAGTGTTCCTAAGAGATCTTTTGATAAATATCATGGCTTTAGACTTGATTTGTGCATTTTGTTTTAGTAATCGAAGACGGAAGTCTTGTCTACTGTTTCAATATCAGCATATCCCTGAGCGAGAGGTGGATAGATTATGCAGGGTTCCCCGTGAGAATGAAACAAATCCTTTTTAGAGGACTTGAGAGGCTAGAAGGTTAGGTGCATTGCGTCACTGGGTCCATGACGACTTGTTTTCGATACCGGAATCATCTTTGTGACAATCAGTAGCATATGAATTGAACCCAGTTGCTACCCTAAGTTGATTATGGTGGGCTATTTCTTTTCCCCCTTTTATTAACTTTTCTTTTTAATTCTTCAACCCCTTCTTTCTCCTTTCTCACATTATTTCTTTTATCAATCATACCTAAGGACTTTCTAGTTCTAACTACTGGTGTTGTCCTTGGGTAGATCCCTCTGGCTCTGGCGCATCATAGGACAAATTTCCTATCCTTAGTCACCTTATAACTCCATGACTATCTTACGTTGCCATAAAATGTTTTCTTAAAAATATCTCAAAGTGTTTATGATTATAAAACATATTTTGTTAACACCTTGTGTAGGACCTCGTTTTTACATCAACCTTATGCGTATACCCACGTTACCACAAGATGAACACGTTAAAACAAACTATAAGATATGCGTAGAGATTAAGAAAAGATTAGAAAGATGGTGACTTGAAGATATGAAACCGTGTATGTGTAGAGAAAGATGAAAACAACAAGATGTTTATTTCAAAGGAAAACACACACACACACACACACTCAAGCACACCCCTCAAATGAGACTTTGAGGGGTATTTATAGTACAAGTACTAGACGCCCTAAAGGGCTTTCCATGGGCCTCGTGGTGGACTTGGATTGGATTGGGTTACATGAACTTATTCAAGGCTAGCTTAACATAACTTCTAGCCATTTAGCTTAGCCTAATCCACTAGCCTGTTGACTATTCTAATACGATATCTAACACACATTACAAAGTTCCTAAACGTGAATGACCATCACTTCTATTAATTATTATCAAGGCTAACAATCTCCCCCTAAGGGGTGGTCATTCAAAAGATGCTCCACTTGATAAGATCTTTACTTTTCTCGAGCTTGAACTTTGTGTGTAGATATAGAATAGTCTTGATTTTCGTTCATTCATGCTTTATGATCAGTTAATGTGGTTGTCTGCCGTTGTCAACTTCGTTGGTTAGGTGTCTCCACTTCATTCTCCACCACGCTCACACTTCCTTTTCACTTTGATGTTTGAGAAGTTCTCTAGTCTTTAAACTTTGTAGATTCTTTGACATGACGAAGAATCATCTTTAACTTTGAGTTGCCTTGGAATTTGATGAGAACTTCATTTGTGATGTTGTTGGTATGAGCATGTGGGGAATCTGCACGATCTCTTCCTCCCGCGAGCATCCATAAGAAGAAAACATAAAACATTGGTTAGAAATAATCCTGCGCTTACAAGTTTGAATTTCGAGTGTGTTATGAAAGATAGTGTGAAAACATGTCTCTAATTCTCACAAAGGCCGTTCTTTGAACCGAGTCCCACAAGTAAGATAACGCGATGTACCAAAGTACACCTACGATTCAGTGAGTCAGAGTACAATCAAGCATCACCCACGACTTTGGACCGCTTTGAGACACACTAAGCGTAATCCACGGGAGTTACCGGTGACTGCTATCGTGGCTACTTGATGTTGACCACGGCGGGAGTTTCCATTCAATCATGGAAGATCACAGATGTGAAACTTCTCATAAATGTTCTGGCAGATTGCTAAGATCTGCGTAGGACTCTAGAATGTATCACTTGTGACCTTATTGATGAACAACAAGCGATGAAATGTCATGTGTTCCTATGAGATCTTTTCATGAATCTCGTGGCTCTAGACTTGATTAGTGATTTTTGGTTTTCCTGAGCGGAGACTAGGGAGAGGGTCTCCTTCTTCAATACCAACGATCTCTAAGAGAAAGTCGATAGATTATGTAGGGTTCCCAGTGAGAATGAAACAAATCCTTTTAAGAGGAATTGAGTGGCTGGAAGGTTTAGTGCGATGCGTTCTTTGGGTCCATGACGCCTTTGTCTTCAATACCGTGTCATCTTAGTGACAACCAAGAGTGTATGAATTGAACCGGTTTACGCCTAAGGTTGATTATGGAGGGCTATTTCTTTTCACCCTTTCTTTACTTTTCTTTTAATTCTTCAACCCTTCTTTCTCCTTTCTCACTTTACTCCTTGTTCCAATCATTCCTAAGGACTTCTAATACTAACTATTTGTGATGTCCTTGGGTAGATCCCTCCGGCTCTGGCGGATCATAGGACGAATATTCCTATCCTTAGTCACTTTATAACTACATGACTGTGCCCATGTTGCCATAAAACCATTTTTCTTGAAAATCTCTTAGGGTGTTTATGATTGAAAACATGTTTGAAACACTCCAAGAGTTTTATATTTTAAAACACTCCCCTTCACATGTGCTTATAAGTTTTGATGAAATCTGCACGTGAGGGTAGAGTTCGTGACTTTTGAATTTTTCGGCTCATGATAGACAATTCCCACGAGACACGGTTACGTTGCATAGTTAAAGAGTTCCATTGTCAGTTTTTAGGTGACAACTAGCTCTAATAACCAACTTGAAGTTTTAAACACTCCTTAAAAAGAAGGTTAGACCCATGAAAGTGCATGTCTATCACAAGTTTCTCGAAATGGTACATTTACTGACTTTGATTCCCCGTCAATTCATTGGTTCCAACTGAGTCGAGCTCTTTTGAGATTCAAAAAACGATCATTAAACATTTTGATCACATTTTAATCACGTCTTCTTCCCCTCAAAAATAGCATATTCGTGATATTTTTTATATCAACGGATTAGACAACATTTTTAGAATCTTTTGGGGAGACAAACGGATTTGATTGAAGCATGAATTTGGAACAATTTTGTTTTATACTCCCCCTTTAATAAAGCATAATCAATTTAAAGGGTTTTAGAGGGAATTATCTTGAGCACAAAATATTTTGAAAGATTTTGAAAATCTTTTTGAACAAACTTGAAAAAGGTGCTCAAGATGATGATGATTTCTCATCAGTTTAAAATGTAGTGCACTGAAGCTTACACTAGATTTTTCTTTAAAAGCACGAGGTTTGATTTGAAATAATCAAAAGTCATCATTTTTGTCTAGGTTTCGTACTGAAGTATATGAAAGCCATTGTGAAATAAATTTTTGAGAAACGACATGTTTAAGAAAACATTTAAATAACTCTCGATCAAGCATCTGTACATACCCGTATCATTGTTGAATGACATTTCTAGAAACGTACAGAATATCGATTATACGAGAGACATGTCGTGAGAAAAATATTTTTGGATTTTTGATTT
Organism: Chrysanthemum lavandulifolium; assembly: GCA_022545495.1. NCBI lineage: Eukaryota > Viridiplantae > Streptophyta > Magnoliopsida > Asterales > Asteraceae > Chrysanthemum > Chrysanthemum lavandulifolium. The sequence continues at coordinate 127,293,877 of CM040238.1, forward strand.
TATATTGTTTTTGTATTTTTGAAAGTTTTATATTTTTATATTTTGCTTTTGTTGGTTTTTCAAATTTTGTATTTTGTTTTTCAAAATATTTACAATAAGCTTTTGGAAAATCATTTTCAAGAAGATTCGAGAAAACATTCTAACTCCTCGGGGTTAGGCTTACATTCCAATTCGTCGAACTAAATCGTCAAACCTTTCTTTTGGAAGGGCTTTAGTAAATAGATCGACGAGTTGGTAATCGATCTTCATGAAAAATAATTCAACAAAGACCTTCTTCCACATGTTCTTTTATGAAGTGATAGCGGACTCGATATGCTTAGTCTTTGAGTGATGAACAGATTGCGTGATATGGCTATGGCACTTTTCGAGTCACAATACATAGGTATTTTATCGAAAGTAAAGCCATAATCATGAGTTGTGTTCTCATCCATAGAACTTGAGCACAACACGCAGATAGAGACACATACTCGACTTCTCGGTTGAAAGTGCAAGACAATCTTGTTTCTTTGAAGACCGACTTACTAACTTTTCACCCAAAATTATGCTCTTCCGGATGTACTTTTTGTCAGAACTTGATCACCGCGTGGTCCACATCCGAAAAAGGCAATTAGATCAAATCCGGATTCCTTCGGATAACAAAGACCCTTGTGAATGGATGTCTTCGTGCACCGAAGATCCTTTTAACCTCTTTGAGGTGCGCTTCGATAGGCTTTGCATGAAACCGTGCTAATAAGCAAACAAAGAAATGAATATCGGGTCGACTAGCAAGAAGGTACATGAGAGAACCAATCATGCTCGATATTTCTTCGGATCGATAGGTTTCCCAAACAAATTGGCTCCAATTTTTGGCGGTTACCATTGGTGTACCGAATTTAGTCACAATTATCCATACCATGATTTTTCAAAATCTCGGTTGTATATTTAGCTTGATTTATAAAAATTCCACAAGGGACCGATCAATTTGTAAACCAAGAAAGAATTTTAGTTCCCGATCATGTAAATTTCAAATTTGCTTTTCATGAGATTTTCAAAATGTTTTGAAAGATTCGGATTAGTGGACCAAAAATGATGTCGCCCACGTAAATCGAACAATCAAAATGTCGTTTTGCATTTTGTTTAAACAAGGTAGGATCAACTGTTCCTTTGGTGAAATTGTTTTGGATAAGGAAAGAGGACGATTCATCATACCACGCCCTGAGCTTGTTTCAAACCATAGATTGCCTTTTTGAGTTTGTAGACGTAGTCCGGATGTTCCATGTCTATGAAGCCTTCCGGTCGACTCACGACACTTCTTCTTTCGAGTTCCATTCAAGAACGCGGTCTTAATGTCCATCGATAAACCGTGATGTTTTTGTGTGCTGCATAGGCTAAGAATATCCTGACAGCTTCAAGTCTAGCTACTGACGCGAATGACTCCTCGAAATCTATCCCTTCCTCTTGTTTGTATCCTTTGCCACAAGACGAGCTTTGTTGCGAATTACAGTCATCTCTTCATCCCTTTTGTTCTTCCATAACCATTTGACGCGAATGTCAATTGGTCTTGGAACCATATCCCAAGAGTCATGTAGACGGTATTGAAGAAGTTCCTCCTGCATTGATTCTATCCATGCGGGTTCTGCCATTGCCTCGCGAATGTTCTTTTGCTCTATATTGCTAATTGAGCAAAGGTAAATGCATAAGTCGCAATCAGTGGCGAGTTGGTGTCTCGTCTGAATTGGCCGTGAAGGTTTACCAATAACTTGTTCAATTGGATGGTCTTTAGTCCACTTCAGAGTAGAAGGATACCGTTGGTTAAACGTATGCGAGTTAGATGGTTCTCGTAAGCTTGAAGATGATTCAGCTGATTCCATAGAAAACGGGTTTTCAAATAAGTCTTCATCTAACGTTGCATTTTGTGAAGGTTCTCCTTGAACTGATATGTTTTGGTTTTGCTCATCAACTGCTGGTAAAATTGTTTGAATAATTGGAGTTGCTGGAGTAGATGTAGATGATGTTGATGGAGTTGGTGCATTGGTTTTGACCGTTGTAGATGCATCTTCTATTGGTGGTGGTAGATGATGTTGAGCGGGTGCAGCGGAATGATGGTTTGATGCATTTGTCGAGGTTCCACCATAGTATTCATCGAACATTAACTCAAAGAAATTCTCCCATTCTTGTTCATGAGGTGTGTCAGCAAAAGTTGATGGAGCTCTTTGTTGTATGAGTCCAGAACTGATGTGTCCGTAAGTCTGCGAGTTTAGTGCGGGTTCTAGAGCGAGTCTCTTAGAAGCCATTTGTGAAAGTTCATCAAAATTCACATTTATTGTCTCCATTATCTTCCTAGTTCTTCTGTTATACACCCTGAATGCCCTCGAGTTTTCTGAGTATCCAATGAAGATTCCAATAGCACCTTTAGCTTTCAATTTACCTAGATCTTCTCTGTCGTTCGTTGGATAACACAAAGCGCCAAACACGTGAAGGTAGGAGATATCAGGTTTTCTGTTGTTCACAAGTTCATAGGGGGTTTTATTGAATCTTGGATGGATTAGGGATCGGTTCTGAGTGAAACAAGCAGTGGCAACAACATCAGCCCATAGAAATAACGGTGCACTAGAATAGATTAGCATTGTACGAGCAGCTTCCACAAGAGTTCGATTTCTTCTTTCAACTACCCTATTCTCACGTGAGTTCTAACAATTGATGTCCGATGTGTGATTCCAACATCTTCAAAATAAGCTCTTAACTCCGATTAGTGAATTCAGAGTTTGAAGAAGTACTTGAATTCGCCTGAAAAAGTGATGATGATGCCCGGTGCTTCGCCTTTTGATCTCGAAACCTAACCCATGTATATCTCGAATAATCATCGATTTATAACAAGAATATACTTTTTCCCATTTATGCTCTCAACTCTCATTGGGCCACATAAGTCCATGTGTAACATATGCAACTTTGCTTCTGAACTAGGTACGAATTTGGGTTTATATGATGCTCTTTTGCTTTTTCCTTGTTCGCATGATGGACATAGGTGATCCTTGGTGTATTTGAACTTTGGAAGTCCATTGACGATGTTGTTTTTGGCAAGTTTGTTGATGGTGTCGAACTTGAGATGGGATAATCGTCTGTGCCACAACCAGGACTTTGTTCTAGATGCTCGTGTCATAAGACATATTGGTGATGAAGAGGCCATTTGGTTTATGTCGATAGCATACAAGTTTGTATCACGATTCCCAGTTAAGAGATCAGTGCCATCCAAGTTTCTAATGAAGCAAGCATTTTCCTAAAAGCAACCTCTAAGTCTGCATCACGAAACTGCCCGCCTGACCGAAACAAATTGGGTCCCAACCCTTCGACATAGTAAACTCGAGAGATCAAATAATTTCCAAAGGTAGATCTCCATAACCCATGATAGTCGCTACATGATCATTTCCATAACGTCACGGTTCCCATGAATTTCGCACAAAATTGATCGTGACTTGATTCCGGTCATGTGCTTGGAGCAACCCGAGTCGACGATCCAAAGACATATTTCGATAACTCGCCAATAATAGAAGAAGAAGATTTTGGAAACCGTTTTGATTTTGGTTCCTTTAGGTTAGAGGTAAAATCCTGATCACACTCAAAGAAGTTTTCTACTGGGTATTCTGGTTGGTCACTCATTGTACCATTCTGGAGTGTGAAAATTCTACCCGTGGGTTTCCAAATGTCATCCCTAAAGTAAACACTACGCTTCTTATCAGTAGTGTAAAGCCTAAGTGTTGCAACTAGTCTACCTATTCGTTTAGCATAAGTTCTTTTTGGAACGTTCTTCTTAACAGGCTTATCATTCACATTCTTAGAAACACAATCATCTTGAACATTAATTAAAGATTTCTTGCAAGGTAAACAAAGAGATTCAACACATTCATTAGACTTAGCAAGTTTCATAGGTTCATTACATTCAGATGAAATGTCTTTCTTATTATAAAGCGGTAAATTCCTAGGGTGGTCTTCTACTTTCTTCTCTTTATTCAAGCTACTACTCTTAGAGGCATGCGAGACTCTATTGTTCCTTGTATTGCTCTTAGGCTTTAGTCTGCTGCTCCTAGAGGTGCTTTCTAGTCCTGTAGAAGGTAAGGCACACGCATTAGGATTCACATTTTTATCTAGAGAGGAGGTTTCAACTTTCCTAGTCTCTTTAGAGTGCTTTTCTAAACTTATGTTGTTTGTTCCATATGTGTTAGATGTGGAGGCAGACCCATTAGTGGTACTCATCTTAAAAAGGCCAGGTGCTAAAACTTTTGTTGTCTCGATAACCGCTTTTCCTTTTTCAAAATTTTGTTTAGGCAAGGCAGGTGGAGTAACTGGATTTGATAAATCCCTTTTCTCATTGACTTTTGGAGGAGGCAGAGAAACATACATTTTTGGTTTGAAAACCGGTTTGGGAACATTTGCATTCTCCTAAGTCAATGGTTTTGTAATCTCGGATCCATCGCCTTTCCTTTTGACATTCCAAATGAGCCTCAAAAGATCATTTTTCGCTTTCATGTCATTGTAGGCACGCTCATACTGACAGCTTTGTCATACTTACATTCCTCGTTTTTCGATCAAGTTGTTTAAAATATGATACATTTTCTTTTCTAGTTTTTCAAGAGCTTTTCATATTTTGAAACAATTTGGAGGTCTCAGATCGAGTCTTTCATGATCTTCAATGAATATGTTTGTAAAATAATAGACATAATATCAAGATTCGTAACATCTATGAAGAGAGAATCATTTAAATTTTCCAAAACTTTGATGTGTTCAACACTTTCATTAGCTTTCTTTACCATGGATTTATGGTCCTTGACAAAGTCACCGCTTTTTAAAAATGCTTGTTCAAAGTGAATTACCCTTGAGTTGATGTTATTCAGCTGAGGGGCAATTTGAGTTTCAATAAACTTTTTCATTTCATCATCAAAACTAGAAAACCATATATTAGTTGTAATATTGGTTTTAGATTTAAGAGTCTCTTGAAGATCCCCAATTCTAGTTTTAACGTCATCTAAATGCTTCTAGCATCACGTGTGTTAAAAGGATTGTTTGAAGACATTTGTTCGATTTTCGAAAGACATTTTGAGACAACTACAGGAGTTGAAACAGGTTTTGAAACTGGTTTTGAGACTGGTGTTGACACATTGTTTGAAACACTGGGTGTTATGGAAAACTTTGATTTTTCTTTTTGAGAAACAAAAGAAATGCCATTAATTTTGTTCCATTTGTTATAATCAATTGGTTTTAGATCTGCGTTCTTTTGTTGCATTTTTTCTATCTACTCATCGATAGTTCTTTTCCATTGTTCGAGCTTTCTTTCTTGAGGAAACACAGAGGGTTGTTACCAAGAGCCGTTTTATGTGTTTTATGAAAATATGGATTTGTTTGATTAATTAGTATATTGGTTGATTTGGCTGAATGACCGTTGTAACAAGCAAATTTTCCAATTTTTGATCTTTTCATTTTATCAAGAGTTTCATCAAGAAGAAAATCTTCTCGTTTTGAAAATCGACAATCAACCGCTTCTTCTCTTTTCAAGATCGAATAAGTTGCTTGTTGTTTAGAAAGTTGGTTTTTAAGATCAGAAATTTCCACGTTTAAAAATTTTATTTTTAAGTTCAAATTAACATCAAGTGTGTTATACTTGATTTGCAATTGTTGTCTCTTAAAACGGAATCTCGATAACCAATTTCTAATTCTGACTCTTTATTTTTGTGAAATTCAAAGGCTTTTGCATTCTCCTTGTACCTCTCAAGCTCAGCGGTCAATTTAGCATTCGCGGCCTTAACTTCGCGATTGATTGTTTTAACTTTCTCGATTTCAATGCCACGCTTATTGATTAATGTTTCAAAATAAGCACGTGTTTCCTCATCGGCCTCAAGATTTTGTGCAACACACCTCCACTAGGATCCACATCCGAGTTTCGAGTTAGTATTGCTACAACTCGGATTGTCGGTATGTATCATAAGTAGGTACTTGCGTCACGTATCGCCGTTCACATGAGTAAACACATCAAATATGACATTGTTATAGCATGGATCAATGATTGGTACCTTGGATCTTGCATTGGCGTCATAGATGGAGGTGCGTCGAGTCGATTGTCGATGCGTAGCTTCCTCAAGATTTGCCATGAATATGCGCTTGCATTGATGTCCTCGGTCTTCCAAATCATCCATAATAGCCATAAAGTCATGTTCCTCAAGACTCAATCAAGTCCCGCTTCTTCCTTTTGTGCCAACATGATAGCTTTCGGAAGATACACAAGATCCTTCTTTTTGGCTTGGTAGGACAATTCCTTGCCATGTGACCCACTCCTTGACAGCTTGTAACACGTAACCCGATTAGCCTCGATTCACATTTCCATAATTCCCAACGATGGAGTCGCAACATTCCCATTCGATTACCATTGCTCTATTCCCAACATTCATCCCATCTCGATTTCCAACATTCTCGACCCAACTTACACTCGATACGGAACCGCTTACCCATGCGAAATTCAGTAGCATATCCTCGCGATTCCCAATAACTCCAACCATTTGTCCTTGATGACCCATATTCAAACCCGATTGTGCAATTTGCACGCTAGTGTTTGATGAAATCTTTGGTTGTTGTTAGTTGGTGTGGAATAGCGACTTGAATGCTTTACCCAAGAATGCAAATGGATGTGACAAAGCTTCTTCTTGTTCAGTTTCAGGATCAGTGATTCCTTGTTCCTGGTATTGTGGATACTGTTGTTGTTGAATGACTTGTTGTCCTGGTGGATAGAGTTGTTGTTGAGGGATAACAGCTTGTGGTTGTGTAATGTATTGTTGCAAGTTTTTGTTAGTGGAAGATGATGAAGCTTGTTGTTGTGAGTTCACTGGAGTTGGAGTATTTGCCATTAGTGCCAAGGGATCATGATTCTTTGCCAATCTTTCTTTCCTAACTTCATAGACTTCAGCTTGGTTTTGTTTCAGAAATCGTTTAGTTGATCAAATTTCACCTGATGTAAGTCCTTTGTTTGGTTGACAATAGTGACATATCGTCCCCATTCTTCTGGAATATTGTTGAGAAATTTGATGTTTTGCACGATAGTTCTGGGGGCCAACTTGTTTCAGATTAGCTCATTCATCAAAGTGCAAAACCTTCCATAGTAGGATTCAATGGATTCTCCTGGAGTTGATGTGAACTTCTCCCATTCGCTAGCGACTTGTTCTCCATGTCTTGTTTACCAATTTCTCCATAACATAGCCTTCTAACATGTTCCCACATATCGAAGCGGCTTCATAGTTGCCAACAAAGAAGAAGATGTCTCTTGGCAATCCCAGTTGGACAATGTGAATTGCCATGTCATCTGCATCGACTTGCATCTTATCCTCTTCAGTGTATTCTGATTCATATTAAACATGAAATGATGGTGGGATGGGAGGTGTTGCATCAGGATTTCCATGGATTTGGACTTGTCGAGGCTTGAAGGGTCCATTCGTAATGGATTGAATCATGAGTTTTCCATTAGGTTTGGTCTTGATGTAGCGGAGCATACGACTTGTCCATTGAAGATATCCACATTTTTCCAGCATAGGAGGACGGTTTTCGGCACCAGTTGCATGAATGGCTTGTTGAGTAGCCATTGATGAAGGTATTTGATGATAAAGTTGATGTAGGATCGATTCAATGATAAAGGAGTTGTGTTTGATGAAGATTAAGCTCGGTTGTTGTAGTGAAAATTTGGTCTAAAAACTTAAAAACCTCAATAAATTTTGTTCGGAGCGTTTTTAGGACTTGAAGGTTAGTTTATTCGGCATGTCATTCTCCTCGTTCTCACGGTCGTTTTGATGGGTAGAACGCTGAAAACGGAGTTACGGTTCAAAAGTTATAGCCGTTTGATGTTTTGCTCAAAATCTTACTCGTAAACCTGTTCTTAAGCGTAGAAAATTAGTGCTTATGCGTAGACTCTGCTTAGGCGTAGGATTCCTTATGCGTAGAAAGCTTAGTCGTAGGATTCCTTATGCGTAGAAAGCTTAGGCGTAGGATTCCTTATGCGTAAACATGTTCTTACGCGTAAACTTTAGGCTTAAGCGTAAGCTTAGGCGTAAACTTAAATGCTTAGTCATAAAAACCTTACGCGTAAGTGTTAGCTTAGGCGTAGAGTGTTACTCGTAAGCTTTTATGCTTATGCGTAAGTTTAGGTTTAAAACCAAAATCCTTTACACTCGTCCAAGTGTAAAAGATATCCACAAGTCGAAGTGTTCCACAAACGTATCCAAGTGAGGGAAGCACTGAGTAACCGTTGAAGCTCAAGAATCTGCACCAAGAGCTTATGCGTTAAAACTCAATTCTTACGCGTAGACCTTACGTGTAGGAAACTAGGGTTTCGACTTTTGCTTACGCGTAAAAAGAGGGTTTTGACCAAAACGTTGCTTACGCGTAAACTGCCCAGATTTTGCAAAAACGCTATTTTTTCACCAAAAACACGTTTCCAAACGATTTCTTTTGCACAAACTTCTTTCAAAACACTTAAAGATCAATAAAGTCTACAACTTTAAGCTTAACAACACGTAAAAATCAAAACTTTAAGACAAAAAGCCCACGTTTATAGTAAAAAACGCAACTTTATGTGTAAAGCTTTAATAAAAACGTAACACAAACACTCCTAAACCATTGTTAGGCGATTGATACCAATTGTAGGACCTCGTTTTTACATCAACCTTACGCGTATACCCACGTTACCACAAGATGAACACGTTAAACACAAACTATAAGATATGCGTAGAGATTAAGAAAAGATGAGAAAGATGGTGACTTGAAGATATGAAACCGTGTATGTGTAGAGAAAGATGAAAACAATAAGATGTTTATTTCAAAGGAAAACACACACACACAAACACTCAAGCACACCCCTCAAATGAGACTTTGAGGGATATTTATTGTTGATACAAAAGTTGGGCGTTCCTTGTTAGGACTCCGGTTCTCGTACCAATTGAATCTTGATGCTTGAGACCTGCGTACTAAGTAAACAGAAAACACCGTTAGTAATCGGTTTTAGGGTTAATGGAGAGTTTAGGGTTTTAGATCGTACCTTTAATGAGGGCTGGGATGCCCTTTATATACACACGAAATCCTTGTTGGTTTCGTGTTCCCCAACCTTCGGCGTATCCCGCCTAAGTCGGTCAGTTTAATGCATATCTCATAAGTAAGAGATATCCGATATCCAATGCCCTAAATAACTTTGGGTTTGGGCTTTCGTGAGCCCAAACAGTTATTGGGTTAGCCCATTCGCAATGGTCTTGTTAGTGGCGCTCACTGGTCGGGTTCGTGACCCGAATGCGGACTATACGTCATCATGTCCCCCAGTCTAGTATGCGCAGTGACTAACTGCGGATGCTAGACTAATAGTTTTAGCCAAGAAAACCTGTGAAGCGTAGCAAAGAAGCTAAAAAGGTTTCCCGCCTTGAAAGATACACGGTGAATCTAGACAAAATATCTCAAATTCCCACCTCGTAAATCGTGGGAAAGAAACTAAAACGTGTCATGTTAATCCATCCTATCCACACATTGGAGATAGTGGGATCCATGTGTCAATCATCGCGTGGCTGTAAAACCTATATAAACGTCCGCCTCCTCATTACTGTGGTTATCACAGTAAAAATCATTTCCGCCATTGTTAAAAAGAAGCTTCAAACTTTCCGGCAAGAAAACCTTAATACACCACAGGTAACCGCGCGTGCGCGTTTAAAAAAACTGTACCATGGTCCGTGGTTTGTCTGACTTCACCTCCGATCTGACCGAGGATGAACTGCGTTGCGATTTCGGCTCTAAACGTAGCCAATGATTCACTGCTCGAGGAAGACTCCAAATATCCGGAGGTGCCGGCTGCGAAGGCGTCAATAGCGGATTTCCCTGAGGGGAAAGTAGGGGTATACACACGTTTTTTCGAATTTGCGAATCAACGTGTGCCTCTATCCCTATTTATGTGCGACGTTTTAAACTACTATCGCTTGCACATATCTCAGCTGCACTGCATAGGTGCAGCAAAATTAACAAACTTCGAGGTTAACTGCCGATTATTGGTGATTAATCCCACCATCTACCTCTTCCGCGCGTTTTACCACACAACGTGGTCGAACGGGTGGGTTTCGTTCGCTAAGCGCGCCGGGGGACCGCAATGTTACACCGATAAACTGGACGCGCTTAGGGATTGGAGGGAAAAAATTTTCTGGGTCGATGAAGCGTTGTTCCCGTGGCGCTTCGACTTCTACACCCAGAGTTCGCTGCCAAAGGATGAGCACCCCCTCCCTGGTTCATACAGCGCTGATGATGCAAATACGATAAACGCCAATCGTATTCCCACCGCCCTACCCGAGGAATTTTGGTGCGTGGGCATTAGTCGCAATTATTTTGGCGGACCTTATGAGGTGCCAATCTTCTTAGACGCGGATGGCCAGGGTGGGTGCTCGTCTTTTCGCCTTCCTTTACTTTATTAATGTAAGCCTTTTCTTTTCGCCTTTGAACTTTTTGTAACCTAGTTGTTGTTGTCTTCTGTTGCGTAGAGATGGATCTATTCGGAGTTGTTCAGTTGGCGAAGCCGCGCCAGGTCACTGTGGGGGTGCGCCCGTTGAAGGAGGGGGAAGAGCCCATTCTAGAAGCTACATCGGGACGTACCTTAGAAATGCAGTTGGGAGAAACGGGGGGTAGTTCTTCCGTTGCGCTGGAGGCGACCCCTCTGCAAGGCGTGCCTAGCCCCAGGGTTCCTTCCCTATTAGTGGAGCCGTCACAATTAGAAGTGGCGGAGAGCATGGAAGAAGAAGAGGAGGAGATCCCAGGGTTGAAGCGTAAGAGATCGCTTAGTGATGATGGCGCAAGCTCATCTAGGAAGAAGCGTCCCGTCATTCTGGTCGTGGAGTCGTCATCCAGTGACGTTGCATCGCCTCCCCCTTCAGCTGATACTGCTGCTCCTCAATAAGTGTTATTTTCAAAGTCCTTATCGCATTCCCTTATGATGTTATGAAACAATTGCTAATTCTCTTGTATGTGTGCAGGTTTGAACACGCTGTAGAGTCGCCCCCCAAAGTTAGTCATGTGCGTGCTGAATTCACCGAACCGAAGAGTTGGCGGCCGAGCCATTGGCATCCGGGATGCGCCAATGGATCACTTGTTGAAGATCTAGTCTCAAGCTCGCACACAAGCTACGTTGGTTGCGCAGCTAAAAGCTAAGTACTCTGGAGAAAGTAGCCAGAGCGCGCAGAAGGACCAACAAATTCCGTTGCTGGAGGCACAGTTGGCTAGTGCCCAGGCTGAAGTAGAGGCTGGGAGCTTGTATGCACAAAAACTTGCTGATGAGAAGATATCCTTGATGACCCAAGTGAGTCAAGAACGTGCCGCACTGGAGGCTTATAAGGCTAATTGCTCTTGGGCGCTGAAGTATTTGGACAACGGGAAAAACGAGCTGTTTGCTCAGCTTGGGGAGTTTGGTGCCACTTTGGGAGGCACGTTAGAGGAGCAGGAAATGAAGCTGCGTAAGCTCAGTATAGAGTATGACGAGGAGTTGTATCCCCACCTCATGTCTTTTATTGTAGAACGCAGATGGCTCGTCGGCCATGGCATGCGCCTTGCCGCCCTAAGTACCTTAGAGTCGCAAGAGGTGATAGACAAGTTTGGGGTGGTAGTGCAATGTGCGCTTGCGCGTGGCAAGGCAGAATCTATAGAGGAGCTCCATGAGCGTGGTCTATTGAAGGTTCCTGCTGATAAGGTGCCTGGTTATAATGAGCACGCATACAATGACCTAGTCGCTGCAATGGGTGAAATGAAGCTGCTGGAGCTTCCGCTGATTGCGCAGTTGGAGCGTGACCAGGATTATCCCATAGGGGTAATTATGGAGGGGCTAACCTTGGCCCGCCATCGTGCTGAAAATGCAGAGGCGCAGCCGGATTATTATTTGAAGCCTGATGAGTCCCAGCTGCAGGTGCCTGTTTTTGTTCGCCCTCGCGATATCTTGAATCCTTTCGTACTGGAGAAAGAAATCCCTTTAAAGGAAACCTTGGAAGCTCATGCTACGAGACTTGCCAAGAAGAAGGGTATTAAAGGAAAAGCCATCTTTTGTGGTGTTGGCGCGGCGCACCTTCCCAGGTCTCACGGAGTGCCTGTGAGTGTGGCCAAAGTGTCGCGACAACATTCGGACTTGTTGAAGCGGTTGAAGGAGGCTGGGACTGCTGCGAGCCAAGTGGAAAGCTCTTCTCTTAGGCGTAGCAATAGTTGGTAGTTTATAGCTGTTGTGTAAATATCCTTTTGTAAGAACGCTTGGTCCTTAATAAAATATCCCTTTTGTTGAATGCGTGTTGATATTGTTGTGACTTATAATGTTTGTACTATTTTTGTGTGAAAAACGCACTTGTTTTCTAAGAATCAAACTATCTCATAAGCGCGAATAATATATGAAGTCCATAATCATGTATGAAAGTCATCCTATATCATACTTGAGATATAATGTTCGAAGTATTTGTATCATAATCGTGTATGGTTTGATATGCAGTGTACTGTAAATATCATGTTAAGGAGTCAAGAGTCTTGATCCCCAGTTTTGTTAAACGCGCATAATATGCGTGGTTGCGCATTCATCGTGGAATGCGCAATGAACTTATTACAACGTCTCGAAAATAAGGTGTTTAACAAGGATGCGTGATCCAATGTTGATGGGTTTGCAACCCTCTTACTCAACGAGTAATTTAGTAGGTTTACTGATCCTTTTACCATCGTGGATTTATTAGATGCATGCACGCCATCAAGGCAAAAAGATAATATAACAATAAAGATTATATAAATAACCAATTGAAATGTGTCGCAGAATTAGCTAGAAACCGCGACGTTTTATTAATACTTGCAAGTTTTTTGAAAAGAAAAAAGACATTTGCTTAATTGAAACTGAATGTAAATACACGGATATTTATTGAGCACTATACTAAAGTGCGGGAGTGTTCGTGTACTGGGCCGTAGCCGTTCCTAAAGATAACACCGTTTGAGATTGCAGACGTTCCATGTGCGTGGTATCTCACGACCATTCATGTCACGCAGCTTGTATGCACCCATCCCTAGTGCTTCAATGACCTCATAAGGTCCTTCCCACTTCGGTCCTAATTTACCTGTATCTTCGGCATGGCTCGCATCATTGGCGCGATAAACGAAGTCGCCTGGTCTGAATGAGACACTTCTCAATTTAGCGTCGTAGTATCCTTTCAATTTTGACTTAGCTTTCGCCTCACATATAGTTGCACGCTCGCGTCTTTCTTCAACAGGTCTAAGTCGATACGCCGTTCATCGTCATTGGTTGCAATATTGTAACACCCCCAAATTTGGTTTAGCGGAAGCATACGTGTTATTTGGGAGCGTTACGAAATTGGTAAATCATAACACAAGTAATACAGAACGGAATACATACTCTGTTTAATTTCATAAAAGATTTTGAAACATTATCTTGTAACATTGTTTAGATAAATGGGCACATCCCATAAGTTCAGCGGTCCCAATATAAAAACATCGTTTATGAGTAAAAACACTTCTTTAGAAATTTCTACGACCATTTATCCACCTCTTGCCTTGCATCCATGATCACAACTAAGCGCCTGAGAAAATATGCTAAAAAGGTCAGCTAAAAGCTGGTGAGTTCATAGGTTTAAATTAAAATAGTAAGTTTGGACCATAAGCAAAGGCATATAATCATTACCAAGAATATAATGATATATGGATGAAAGTCGATTACGTTAGCTCTAAGTTCATGCAACCGATACTACGACATTTTGTGTATGCTAAAAGATGTCATACAATATAGGGGCCCATAGCGAGTGTTTTGTCCCTCGACACTCGGTTCCGACATGGTATACGTTTCACCTTGGCCTAAGCATGGCCAACCGAACGGAGGAGTCACCCTCAATAGATCTATTTATAACATTCGCGTTTCCCAATGGGGAATTGACGGTTCATGAAAAAAGGGCATTCTTTAGGGACATAAGGGCTTAGGCTAAACCACGTAATAGTAATCATGTAATAGTTTAGGTCCATAAAAGGTTTTGCATATTTCTCACCCCAAAATGTATAAAACAGTTTATCAAGTAAAAGAGGGGCTATGAAAACTCACCTTAGCAAATGTGCAATCCAAATGTGGGATCTAGTGAATGTTGTGAAGCGGCACCGACACGCGACCTAGATAAGGAGGGCAATGTTTTAGTTCATTGTTTTAAGTATCACTTACTTAAAGTAGTTCAATGGCTTTGATAATCGTATTAATACTTATCGTAGTTTGTAAAAATCGTTAAAATGATTTTACTAGTAAGTATACGAAGTATATATATATATATACTTTTCATGTAGACACTATAATATGATTTTGAAATTCAAAATTTGATTTGAAAAATAATTACAATATTCCACTAGTAAGTATATAAATGTGTATATACTTATTTAAGTTGACACCAAATGGTATTGTCAAAATATATATATATATATATATATATATATATATATATATATATATATATATATATATATATATATATATATATATATATATATATATATATATATATATAATTGATTTAATTTCTAATTGTATTTAGAAAATGTTTAAGTTAAGTTTGAAGACTTTCAAATTTAATATATGATAAAATGACATAGTGGTCTTTAGTTATCTATCACAACTTGTTCTTAAGATATAGTTCTAAACGGAAAGTTTACTTGACATACATTTGTTTACTCATTGATGCTAAATTTTGACGTAAGCATTATTATGTGAATCATGTTTTTAAACATTTGTTGTTCATGTCAACTTTTGTATATTTTTCGTTAAGTAATGACTTGTGTACATACTTTGACGCTACGATGATATGTAACGAGATGAAAAGTAAGAATAGACGGTGACGGGTTTGCATGTTTGATATCCAAATAAGTCGTCTCGGGTAGCACCTTATTCGAACACCCATAGTTACTACACTTAACCATGGGCAGTGGCCCATGTCATTAGTGTAGGTACACGAGTTGGGCCTAAGCCCAAATGATGTAAGAAATGGGTTTGTACAAGTAAAGGGTTTTAGCTTCTTGGTTAGCTAATTATACCCTTATGGGCGTCTTATGGGCTACGCCCAAGGTGTTTCAAACCAATTGACACTAAGTTTTAGACATTAAAATGTTTTGTCAAGCTTTTAATACTAACATCTTTACTCAACACAAAATATTACATGAGTGGTTTTGACTTGAGGTACGACTAAACCTTAATATCCCTTGGATTGTGAAGTCGAGACTCCTCAACCAGGAATCACACGTACAATATTCGCAACCTTCAACATTTTACTAAGGGGACTAATATGAGGCTCGACTAGACACGAGGAGGTGGTCAAGAGTTTCAGATTCGACACAAGGGTGTCCATAACAAACCTGTCTCGAGCCGTTGCCACAATATAGGAAGGCTTGGAAATAATACGTTAACTAAAATGCTAGATCGGGGAAATGATAAAATGTATACTAGTTGTGTACTACACAAAATATTTCCACTAGTATTCACTCTCGACAGCAAGGACTAAACCAACATGATGTCAAAGACAACTTAAGTTCAAATGTGATAAAACAAGAATGTCATTTGTCAAAACACAATGGTTATTAGTATCTCTTTTTATAAACTCAACTCCTCTATTTTTCTTGTTTCCCTTTACTCTCGACAGCAGAAACCAAACCGACCCATTTGCTAAAGACAACTTAACTTTCATGGTCACATATCAAGATTTTTTAGCATCAAAAATCCTAGTTCTTTGGTCAACTTTTATAAAACTCAATTTTCCTAACTTCTTGATTTATACCACTGATAGGGACAAGATTATCATAACAAATGAAAAACTCAAATTTCAAACAACCAAACTCACAACTCGACTTGGAATTTAAGAACAAATAAAAATCGACATGACCAACATATAACAATTTCATTGATAAAATTTTTCCAACATAATAGCATAAAAAGAACATAAAAACATTACATCAAGAAAGATAAGTAACCTTAATTCGAGAGTGATGGGTGAAGGGACGAAGGTTGTTTCTTGGATTCGAACCAAACAAGACTCGAATTAGCTCCAAAATACTTCCAATTGCAAAACCCCCAAATCAATTTTAGAAAACCCTAACCTTCACAAACCCTAGTTTTTGGTAAAATTGATAAGGAACTGAGTTTGGGGCATTTGCATCTCTACTAGAGATAAAGAAGTATTTTGGGAAGAATCTTGACTATCTTTCTCTCCTTGAGACTTGGTTTGAAGCCGAATTTGGTTAGCTTCCAAAACCTTAGGTGAATCTTGGACTTGCTCAAGATAGATTGAACTGAAGATATGAGTTTCTTGAGTGACTTTGTCTTGATTCTTCTTGGCTTATTCGAATCGTAGTCGGCGCATCATAGAGAGGATTTGGAGAGACCAAAAACTTACATGGTTTTGGTAAGAAATAGGAGGATATGATGGGATAGCATGTTGGGTTTTCCCTTTTTGGAAGAGTCGACCTAGATGAGGCGTATGTCTAGAGGGAGGTTGAAGAAGATTGATATCTTTTGTTTTCTTGGTTCTTTTACTTGTTTTGTCGTGTGTGGGAAGAGAAAGGACAAAGAGATTATATCTCAATTTTTATTAAATGTTTTCATTTATATCCATTGTGTAAGTATATATATGTATTATACTTATTGTATAAATTGTGGAAATGTATGTATATACATTACACTTAGGTATTAATTGTATTTGAGTCCTATAAAAGTTATTGTTTAAGTGATAGTGTGTTAAATATTTTATGTCCTGCGATATTAAATTGTCCGCAGTACCATTGTTTGATGATTTTTATGACGTAATATCTTATAGTTACGCATCGGAGATATTATTATCTTTGTAATATTTTTCATTACGAAAGTTTGTCATTTGTTTTATCGATTCCTTATCATAGTGTCGGTACGCGTGCAGTGTCGGTCACTGGGGTAAACGAGATAACCTCTCGTCTTACAATTAAATCATAAGACAAAATGAAATAAAATATTCATAAAATGATATGAATGCAAAAGTGATGCAATAGTCTACAGTATGCGAGTTAACTACTCAAATGATCAGGTAAAGCTTATGCATGCTTAATGACTTATGCTCAGTAGTAATAAATTACTAATTATCAGTTAAATTTTAGTGAAAATTTACCGTGTGTCACAAATATTGACTTCAGCAGTGCGAAGAGTTGGCATCCCAATTTCGGCTGGTATGACGGCCTCCGTCCCGTAGACCAAAGAAAAGGGAGTATCTCCCGTGCTAGTTTTGATTGAAGTACGGTGTGCCCACAGAACATGCGATAATTCTTCCACCCACCTTCCTTTGTGCATGTCCGTGTGCCTTAATCCTTCACCCGACTTTCGATTTGCACGCCTACTAAGCCGCTGGTTTGTGGTTTTAACCGACGCGAGGCGTCTTTGTGTAATGTTTAACTTCTCGCACCAGTCCTTGAAGGGGTTGTCACAGAATTGTTTTCCGTTGTCCGAGATGATTTCCCCAGGTAATCCGAAGCGGCATACAATATTTTCCCAAACAAAGTATTTTACCTGATTGCCAGTGATTGTTACAACCGCCTTTGCTTCGATCCACTTGGTGAAATAGTCTATGGCTACTATGAGGAACTTCAATCCTCCTGCTGCGACAGGGAAGGGACCTGCAATGTCGATACCCCATTTGTAGAATGGCCATGGCGCCGTAATAGGTGTTAGCTCCTATTGTGGTTGGCGTGGAACGGGTCTATGAACCTGGCAATCACCGCACTTTCTTATTAAGTCCCGCGCATCACGGTGCATGGTGGGCCAAGAGTATCCTAACCGTAAAGCGCGCCACCACGGACCGTGGTCTCAATGCATGCTTGCATGAACCATGATTTCCCGAGTACATAATTTGCTTGTAGGTCCGACACAACATAGACCATGGTTCCGTAAAGGAGCGTCGATATAGTATACCGCCTCAAGTTCAAACCTCTGTGTTGTGCGCCGTATTCTTCGGGCTTCCTTCTGCTCTTGGGGCAATACGCCTTTGCTTATGAATTCAATTATTGGTGTCATCCATGTAGGACCTGTAACATCTTGGATTTCATAAACACACTAAACCACAAGATCAAGTAGACATATAAATGATGTACTTAAACGTTTTTGGTTAATATATTTTACCAGGGTGCAGGATTACTCCCCTTTACCCAAAAAAGTTAGAGGTTGGGAACTTTAGTGAGAGAAAGAAAAATCTTATTATGAGCTCCAACTCTCTACCTTGGAAGGTAGAGAGTATTTATAGTCATTACATAAATCGCCACCTATCCGGGCCGTGGATCGTGCATATGGTAAATACCCGTCCGTCCTCCACGGTGTTACTTAAACTAAATACTACTTAACTTATAATAATCTACGACTCACGAGCTTTCTAATGATTACATATACTGAGGTGACCGACTCTTTAATAACCGGATTTACTAAATCCTAACAATCTCCCCTATGGAGGTCACCTCAAACACATCTTAAAATTACAAAGAATACAAAGATATTACATTCTAAATTGTTCTTGCATTCTTGATGTAGTACTTTGCTCAAGCTCATAGTCATTGATTCTTCATATTGCATGTTTGGGTAATCCAATTGGAGGTCTTTATCGATCCACGTGATAATGAGATTTGAGCCATTTTGAGATCATCGCCAATATCAATCTCTCGACTCATCCGTTGTGGTGTCAGATATGTGATGTTGCGACAATTGACCGATATGCTCACATTTTGGATCATGATATATTCTCATCGTAGTAGCGGAAGCTTTTATTGATTCATGATATTGGCGCAGCGTGAAAGGTAAGCATGGAGTGAAAATATCGTAGTCATTGATGCACTAATCATGATTTCTTTAGTAGATGAATGTGTAGTGTCGGCATGTGGCTATGGATCGACCACTTCATTCGATCACCGCAAACCATGGGCGACTCGCATACAAGAATTAGCAATAAAGTGCACGAAAGTATCTTTGATCACTTCGCTGAATTGAGGTACACGCCCACGGTTCCTCTCGCTGATCAATACAAGTACCGCTCGTGATCGTGTAAAATTCAAGAATTTCCTCGACAGGTTTCCAACCGCTTCTAGTCGTTCTCAAACCGAACGCCTCAAAGAAGACAACATTTGAGTGAGTGAACCAATAATTGAGATTCAATCGATTGATAAAAGGTATTTGATAAACAATCGTGTATCGCTCAATAGAAATTGTTTTGCAATACAACGAAGGTTTTAATGAAAATCAATTATCAATCATAAACACCTTTTATATTGAAATATTTAGACACGAATGATGTGCTAAAGAAAAGAGTTTTTAAGCACAACGACCGTTTTTTCAAAGGTATCCGTCAATCCATATCTCGAACTGTGATTGATTCAAAAGATTGAATCACCCCATTGTTTCGCTCATTGTCACATGGTTGATCTATTGAATAGATCTCACATGCCACCTACCAGAGCTTGTTTGATGTTGGCTCCAAGGCTTTCCATCTTCATTGTGAATATGTTTAATATATCACTCGGATGTTCCGCAATACCACAAGGATAATGCGAGGGACTCAAGATATAACTGTCTTTCCACATTGAGTGAAACAGAGTCTTCATTGAAAGTGTCCTAATGAGATTTATTGATGATCTCGTGGCTCTAAACTCAATTTGTGCATATTTGGATCCTATATCGAGACTAGTGGAGGGTCTCCTTCTTCAATATCAACAATCTCTAAGAGAAAGTCGATAAATAATGTTGGTTCCTGTGAGAATGAAACAAGTCCTTTAAGAGGAACTTGAGTGGTTCGGGAAGTTGAAGTGCAAGCCGCCACCGGGTCCATGACGCCTTGTCTTCAATACCGATGTTACCTTGGTAACCACCAAGAGTATATGAATTGAACCCGATATCGCCATAAGGTTGAATAATTGGAGGGCTATTTGTTTTCACCCTTTCTCATTCAATTTTTTTTTCATTCTTCAACCCTTCAAGCTTACCGAGACTTCATAACTAGAACCTTGTTGGGTTTATTCCAAAGATTAGCTCAATCTCGATCCGCACTCTTCCCATATCTCACTTTTCTCCTTTTTTCAATATACCTAAGGACTTCTACACTATCTAGTGGATAGTCCCCAGGTAGATCCCTCCGATCAAGTGGATCATGGGAACAAATACCTAACCTTATCGTCCTTATATCACCATACATAAAGTAAAGTTGGTCGGTCTATTTGGTATTGTTCATCTGCCATTGGAACCAATTGAAAACTTTTTGAAAAATCAATCCAGATACTTGTGATATGTTATCAAAGAATTTTGTACCTGAATTGTTTTTGATATTTTTAGAATAAGAGAGCTCCCCCTCAACATGTGCTTCATATATTTGAAATTGTTTTAGCACACGGAGGCAAGAGGAAAAATTAACTTCTTCGATTATCACTTTCTAAAATATATCAACATCACTTCCCTGATCAAAACAAGTAGATAAAGCATATTAGGGAAGGATGAGGTTTTCATAAGTTTGCTCCCCCTCAATATGTGCCTCGAGGTTTTGAAAGAGTTTTGCACATACTAGAGGGAAAAGACTGCACATTAAAATAAATCAATCATGTTTCAAATCTTTGTGGTTTAAGATAGATGCTCCCCCTCAACATGTGCATGGAAAATTTTGAAATCGTTTAGCACATGTGGGAAGGAGAGCTTGTACATCCTTATAAAACCATTTACCGAATTATCGCTTTAAACTAATTTAAATCATAAATTCTCCCCCGATCACAATTATCAAATCATCTGAGATTTGTGATCTCAGAGATTTAAATTGATTTTGAAAGCTTTTAAGGAGAATTGTGACTTGATTATGAAAACGTTTTTGACTGATAAGGATCGGGTTATGAGACTTTAAACTCCATTGATTACACATGCATGATTATCTTTTGAAAACAATTGTATGACAAATAACTTTTTGATTTAATTGAAATCATTCTCCCCCTCAATCAATGACCTAAGTTGTTGATTGAGAGATAGATATTTTGACAAACTTCAAGTCCAGATGATTTCCAAAAATAGAGTCCGAGTTATTTTTCAAAGCAACTAGTTTTCATTAGATAGTAAGGATTTGTTTAAAGAATCAGAGCATGAAATTTGAAAACCAAGATAAAGCATGGCTCTGTTCTTTCTTTGAAAAGCGGGTTATTGCCTGAAATGACAATAAACCATAGTTTCTCTTTTTCCCAATTTTTTTTTTTTGAAAATTCGAACAACATCTAAAGTCCCGTGTCATTCTTTGAGTGACAGCATCAAGACCGTAGATATTATTGAATCGAGAAAAACATGACAAAATGACAATATTTTTTAAAGATTTTTCGATTTTTTTTTTTTTAATTTTTTATGGATATTTAACGTTTTATAATTTTCTATTTTGTTTTTCGAATAAATATTTACAAGAGATAGATGAAGGAAACCTTTTACTCCTCTTCTTCCTCTTGAAGACGTTTGAGTGTTTCCAGTTGTAGGCTCTTAAGACCAAGTCGTGGAAGAATAAAGTCAAAACGTTCTCTAGGAAGAGCTTTGGTGAAGATGTCTGCTAACTGGTTATCGGTCCTCACAAAGTAAAGTTCCACCACACCGTTTTCAACTTGCTCCCTGATGAAATGATGTCGAATGTCGATGTGCTTTGCTCTTGAGTGTTGTACGTTGTTGCATGAGAGAGCAATAGCACTTTTATTATCACAGTACAAAGGGATTTTGTTGAATTCAAAGCCATAGTCGATAATTGGGATATCATCCATAGGATTTGAGCACAACAAGATGACATGGCTATGTATCAAGCATTTGCTTTTTGAAGACCACTCACAAGCTTGTCACCCAAAACTAAGCTCCTCACGCATATAGGTCAGTTAGTGACATACCGGTGTCCTTCTGATACCAAAGTCCCATATTGATGGTTCCTTGGAGGTACCGAAGACCCGCTTAACCGCTCAAGGTGCTTTTTAGTAGGCTTAGCCTCGGTATCTAGCACACATGCAAACAACGAAGAAGATGTCCGGTCTACTAGATGTGAGGTATATCGTGGATCCAATCATACTACGATATTTCGCTTTGGTCTACCATGATCCCCGAGTGGTCCTCATCTAGTTTAGTACGCTCAATCATGGGAGTGTCAACAGGTCACTAGAATCAAATCCAAATTTCTTTAAAATCTCATTTGCATATTTAGATTGATTTATAAAAATGCCTCCGGGACTTTGTGAAATTTCTAATCCTAAAAAAAATGACATTTGTCCCATCATTGACATTTGAAATTTAGAACCCATTTCATTAGAAAAACGGTCACACTCATTGGGGTCAGTCGAGGCAAAGATGACATCATCAACATAAATTTGAACGTGAATTAAATGTTTGCCTGACTTCCTAGCGAACAATGTCGGATCAACTGCTCCTTTGTTGAATCCAGTAGATAGAAGAAACTTTGATAGTGTATCATACCATGCCCTTGGAGCTTGCTTTAAGCCGTAGAGCCTTCTTCAAACGGTAAACGTGAGTAGGATGCTCGATTCACAAAGCCTTCGAGGTTGGTCGTGAGACAACTTCTTTAAGATCTCCGTTAAGAAATGCCGTCTTTACATCCATCTGATAGACCACGATGTTCTTACTTGCAGCATTAGCCAAGAAGATTCTGATTGCCTCAATACGAGCAATAGGAGCAAATGATTCTTCAAAGTCAATACCCTCCTCTTGACGATATCCTTTTGCAACCAATCGAGCCTTGTTCTTTAAGACATCACCATGCTCATCAAGTTTCACTTTGAAGATCCATTTTAGAGCAATGATCATAACACAATCTGGAGCAGGTACTAATTCCCATACATGAAGTCGATCAAACTCATGAATTTCTTCTTGCATGGCATTGAACCAGCTGTCTTCATTCATGGCGGTTTTAACATCTTTTGGTTCGACCTTAGAGAGTATGGAGTTGAAGAAGCACCATAAGGCATCGGTTGCAAGTTGTTTCCGAGTGGATACTGGACGAGAGAGGTTTCCAATGATGTTGTCCAATGGATGATCATGAGTCCATTTTCTGAGGTGTTCATGTGGTTGTGGTTGAGGAACTGAAGTTTCAGAGTCAATTTCTCCTGATGAAGATGGTTCTGATGATGATTCAGGAGCAAATACGTTCTCAAAGGGGGCATCTTTGGGAGTAGCAAAGGGACTAACTTCATCATTGGTGCTAGAAGCAATTCCATGATATACACTCGATGATTGATGATTTGTTGATGAGACAGAGTGATCAGCAGCAGGCGCTTCTTGACTTAATGATATTGACACTGAAGGGTTATCTTCATTGACATGGATAGAAGCAACCTCTGTTGATGGAATTGGCAGATCATCAGAATTTGGCTCATATTGTTCATCAAACATAGGATCAAACAATTTCTTTAAATCAACTTCTGAGGGAGGTACATAAGGAGTTGATGGTGACGGAATTGGTACAAGAGTAGAACTGATAGGACTATTCGATGAAAGTTGAGATGCGGGTCCAGAACTGGATTGTCCTGGAGCCATTTGACCGGTCAACTCATCAAACGTAACGTGAATTGTTTCCATGATATCTCGGGTTCTCTTGTAGTAGATTCGGTAACCTTTTCTGTTTAGTGCATATCCAACAAATACTCCAATGTCCACTTTAGCTTTCAATTTACCTAAATCTTGTCCGTCATTAGTTTGATAGCATAAAGCACCAAACACATGAAGATATGATAGATCAGGTTTTTGATTGTGGACAAGTTCGTATGGAGTCTTTTCCATGAGATGTGTGAATTAGAGATCGATTTTGAGTGTAACATGCGGTGGCAATAGCTTCACCCCATAGAAACATTGGAACCTTTGAGTAAATCAAGATTGTTCTTGCGGCTTCTACAAGAGTTCGATTTTGTCTTTCAACTACACCGTTCTGTTGAGGAGTTCGAGGATCACTTCTTTGAGGACTGATTCCAACATTTTCATAAAATTCATTAGGTACTTTATTAACAAACTCAGTTCCATTGTCAGTTCGGACGATTCGAACCATTTTGTTGAGTCAGATCTGAAGTTGTTTAATGAGTTTAATGATGACATCTGGAATTTCGTCCTTTGTCCTCAAAAACTTAACCCAACTGAATCGGGAGTAGTCATTGATGACGTACCCTACGATCAGGTCGAAGGACCCCCCTTCGGCCTCAGTTGAAATTGCATTACGAAGACCCAAGTCTTTCTTCATAAGTCATTGGTGGCGAAACCATTCATCATTGACATGGTTACCAGTTGAGAATCCGCCACCAAGGCCTATGCCCTTCGGTGTCTTCCTTGAAGATGCCAAGACAAAGGAGAACCTTGACTTGGTCTTCCCCACGCTCCCACTATTTCCTTAGCTTCCCGCCAAGTCCGAGATAGTGGGGATGAAGCCCTAGCGGTTACCACAAATCGTGGACGCCCCATGATCTCCTAAACGTGTGCTAACACTCTCCAAGCTATTTTCATCACCTATAAATAGGTTGGACGAGTCATTTCAATGGTATTTTCACTCAACACAAGATTTCACATACATCATATTATTTACAACTCATATCACATACTTACTCTCACGGGAGGTGGTTCGCGAGCCCAACCTGCAAGCAATCACTTAACGAAGTGTCTACTATTTCTTATTGCAGATTGGCTACAAGTTTGGCGCAAGCATATCACCCCTCATACCCTTCGATCACCATAGAAGTCCTGGTCATACGAATTATTGTACAATCAGTCATCAACCACTACTAACACATATCTCTTCCCATTAATAGTTTGCACTATCATTGGACCGCACAGATCCATATGAAGGGTTTGAAGAACTTCCATTACAGAGTTTGTGGGTTTAGGTTTGTGGGCATATTTCGTGCTTTTACCCAATTGGCAAGCTGAGCAAAGATGATATTTTCATATTTTAACTGGGTAAGCCTCGACAAGATCCTTTCTCGGAAAGGTTGTTTATGGTGCCAAGTTCAAGTGATTGAGCCGACGATGCCATAACCAAGACTTTGTTTTAGAAGCCTTGACAGCGAAGCGATTGGAGAAGACTTCATCATGTCATCGATGGAGATGGTGTATAGATTAGAACCTCGAGTACCTCTTAATAATTCCACGCCATCAAGTTCTCTAACGAAACAAGTATGTTTTCTAAAAGCCACTTCTAGATCGGAATCACGTAATTGACCAACAGAGAACAAATTATGACCAAGACCTTCCACATAATATAACTCGGAAATTACACTTTTACCAACCACATAATCTCCATAACCCATAATAGCTCCAAATGGTCGCTCCCGAATCTAATCGTCTCCGATGAATTTACTCACGAAGTTCATGAGCCGACCGTCTCCAAATATATGCTTGGAACTCGCCTAAGTCCGTGTACCACGTAACGATTTGAACGATCCGCAGTTGAACATGCATAAGAATGGATAATCGGGTAATTGGGATCCCCATGCAAGAATGGGTTCCATTTGGTTAGTAACGATGATTGGAACACCCACATCGTAAATAGAAACATCCATATCGTAAATAGAAGCAATGGAATCATTAGAAATAGATGCGGTGCTAGTGTCCGTATTTGACCTATTCAAAGTATGTTCACTTCTTAAGGAATAGTTCTACCAAGAGCATCCATTTTCTAGTGGGCATTGTCTCGATTAACCTTATGGCCAAAAGGTATCCATTGATAACCTATCTTACTGAATGTTCTTCCTTTGGGTTTCCATTGTTTTCTAACTTTCTTTCTCCTTTGCCTTTTATCCTTCTTAACATGATTTTTTGCATTAACAATATTAACTGGGGATTTGGCAGCATTAGACAAAGCATTCACACCACATTCATGTATAGTAACAAAATTCAAGCAGACATCATTACATGGTTTGCAAATAGTATCAGAATTCAAATTAATTACAGTACGCCTATGGCTAATACTAGAATCAACACGATTCGTTTTATTCAACACAAACTTAAAGTTCCTAGGTTGGTCTTCTACTCTCTTTCAATGCACATTCTTAGCTTGCGAGGTCCTATCTTGCTTGGTATTGCCTGGAGGCTTTGACCCGCTTGCTTTAATGTCACCGATTACTCTGTAGAGGGAATTATGGGAACATTAGTTGGTTGATCTACTTTTGCATTCTGAACTAGATGTGCAAGGATCTGAACTACTAGAAGGCACATTAGTGTTCACTTTCTTAAAAATTGGCATGGAATGGTTTGTATGCTTGGCACTAGGCATAGAGCAAGGCACTACAGCTTTACCTTTCGCACCTAAGGATTTAGGACATGTTGCAATTAAACATTCTAGCAGCTCCTGAGATCGTTTGGCACAAATGCAAGCAAACCTAATTTCTCTGTCAAGAGGTTTATTAATGAAATCCTCTTCCACGATCTCACGGAGACATTCTAGACTATCCTTAAGGTAAGCACAGTAATTATGAAACACAAGTTCATTATTCCTAAGATGAGGAGGAATGTATGTAACAATCACAGAATATTTGCGATCGAGGATGACTTTGAAGCAACATTCTCATTAAAACAAGTGGCGATCTCCCTTTTCCCGATTCCTCGATTCTCAATTTCTTTTTGTAAAGTTATTTTTCGTTGTTTTTGTCATGAGTGACTTTTATTGAATCATATAACTCTTTAAAGTGACGTTTAACCTTTTCATTTTCTTCTAGAAAACTCTCGCTTTCCTTTGTAATGCATTTACTAAGTTTTGAAGATGAAACGTTTGAGAATATTGAGAATCTAAAGGAGGAGGCATTTGGGAGCCACCACATTGTTCTTTTCACTCTTTAATTGAGAAATTTGGGCTTTCAACTTTCTCGATCGTGTTACAATGAACTTGAATCTGCTCGTCTCGCTTGTTTATCCGAAAACGCATCAAACTCGGAGCATCCGAAGATGTCTTAATATTTGAGGTTTAGACATTTTCTTTAAGATGTTGATATTTTAGTTGTAAATTCAAATTTTCAACTTCTAGTTTAGAAAGGTGTTTTACCAAATTATCGTGATCATCCAGATAATTCATGAAATTGAGAGCAACAGATAATTCATGAAATTGAATCTTTTCAAGCTCAATGACACGATCGTGGGAGACTTTCAGAGCAACAGATAATTCATGAAATTGAGAAGCATTAATGGAACAATTTGTAGCAGTGAAAAACACATCTTGAGCAATACATTCAGAAATCAGATTCTCATTCAGTGTGTGCAAGTTCTTCCTCTCAATCTCACTATATTTTAGTTCTCTCTCATAATCACTAACCTCAACAATCATTACATCAAATTCCTTTTCCATTTAT
The DNA here is from genome assembly GCA_022545495.1 of Chrysanthemum lavandulifolium. NCBI lineage: Eukaryota > Viridiplantae > Streptophyta > Magnoliopsida > Asterales > Asteraceae > Chrysanthemum > Chrysanthemum lavandulifolium. The sequence continues at coordinate 127,321,240 of CM040238.1, forward strand.
TTAATATTAGAATTCAACCCTTTTTTAAGACTCTCAAATTGATCTTTTAGTTGTTTAAAGAAAGGCATGACCTCAGTTAAATAACATTCTTTAGTTTGCTCAAAACCCCTTTCCCCTTCAGTTATACCAGTGGGTGTGATCCTTTTCTTACAAGTTTTCTCAAAATCAACAAATAGTTGAAAGATAACATATTTTTTTTGGGTAAAAGGGTTAATTCACCCCGGTAAAATATATTACGCCAAAAACATTGAAGTACAAAGGATGAGGGTGAATCCCTCATCTCAGTCCCTTAGGACACTTACAGACTCTCCTATAGGAATGCAATATCATTCCTATAACTTACAATATAAGCGTAACAGACCACACTTATAACTAACATCAGACTACAACGATAAAAAGAATAAAAATAAATGCACTTCAAGTAGAAATACTTGAATCTTCAAGTCACCATAGTAGTCCAAACTTCCAATATCGCCTCTAATATACAATATCATGGTCCTCAAATTGATGTACAGTTCACAAGTTTCACACAACGGTTGGTGAGGGACTCTAAAACCACGGATAGAGCAGCAAGCTAAAAACTCGCTCCAAAGGTGTATGTTGAGATGCAAACCAGACCACCAATAAGAATAACCAACAAATACGTATAAACCCAACGCACATCAACTCCATGATCATGTAATCAGCAAATAAGAATCAGTTCACAAATTTCGCACAACGATTGGAGGAAGACTCTAAAACCACGGATAGAGCAGCTAGCATAAACTCACTCCAAAAGTATGCGTTTAGATGCTAAACCAAACCCCCATGTGATACCGAGCATAGAACATAATAATAAGGTAACAACCCCTAACTTCCAGCTAATACGAACCCAAGACCAATGTAAAAATCAGCAAACATGTCCATGATGATTCGAATAGCACGTATCACAGCAACCAATGCACTCATATCACATAGAACTTCACTCTCTCCAAAACCCACGTTCCAAAAGAAAAGCAGCATCACAACGACCCATAGTCGACTTTCCAGAATAAAAATCATAATGGTTACATTCAAGAACATAAACCACGATCATCAGATCGACTTACCACCATAAATTTATACAATAATACGCAACAGTGAGCCCTAGCGATCAACCATCCAAAACGAAACCCTAAAAAAGAGATCGTTCATGTAAGCAAACCCTAACAAAAAAGTTAGGTTTAGATCTTGATCGCCCACCAAACCAGAAAACCCTAAATAGCGATTACAAGAGAGAAGTGATCGTTAAGGGTTAAGAAAACCAAAAAATTATTAAAAGATGAGCCTAGTAATCGATTAGGGTATAAATAAAGAATCAGAACTAAACCCTGAAAAAAAGAATTCGATTATGAACCGACTATAAGAAAATCGTTAGGGTTTAGAATAGGCGACGAATCAGCAACATAATGAATGAAAATCAATAGCACACCTCATCCCAGATGAGAACTACCATTAAACCCGATTGCATATCATTACAAGAACAATAGAGAGGCGGATTGATGGCAGTTTTTGCGATTGGAATGAAAGATAACATATTGACTGATTAAGGTCTTTTTTTTTGGGTAAAAGGGTTAATTCACCCTGGTAAAATATATTACGCCAAAAACATTGAAATACAAAGGATGAGGGTGACTCCCTCATCTCAGTCCCTAAGGACACTTACAGACTCTTATATAAGAATGACATGCCATTCTTATAACTTACATAATACAACTTACCACCTACAATGACTATACAAGTGAATAAAAATAGGAATTAAACATGATTCACTAATGTAGCACCAAGAACATAGCCATCATAGAACTACCATCAATCTTCCATGGAGAAACCTCCAACTTGCCCACTCATGAATCATCACATTTGAGAATCAGTTCACAAATTTCACACAACGGTTGGTGAGAGACTCTAAAACCACGGATAGAGCAGCAAGCAAAAACTTACTCCAACGGTGCATGTTTAGATGCAAAACCAATCACTATCAAGTACCATGCATGATGACCAATTAACGAATGAAATAGGATTAGCAAATCCTAACATCCATCATATACAACACAAGACCCAAATTGAATGAGAATGACAGGTCCATGATTGTATGATTGGGGTTTTGAACAAGAGCCCCCACAACTTAACTTCCATCAACGACATGAAGATGTCCCAAACAGACCAATCACGCCATAGAACTAGCAGCAATACGATCAAATCTGCCACAAAAACAAGCGTAAACGACCATACAATTTGACTTCCAACTCTCCTAAAACCCACATACCAAGAATAACCATCCGATCCGAACTCGCGATAACAACCAAGCCCTAATAAGGGCTACCAAACATAATAACGAACAAACAGAAGACCATCACCACCTTAAGAAGATCGAAACCCTAAAAAGGGTTCCATTCAATCGGTATAGCACTCAGATCAGCGGATCACATTCCAATGAGAAAAATAAAAACGAAACCCTAAAACTTAGGGTAACATTCAATCGATTATGCACCAAGAAGCATATCGTACCAAGTAGTTACCCTAATACGTTTAGTGGCAATAGTTCTAGGGACTAAATGCATTGGTGTATTGGGAGGATATACAGTTGCTGAAGGCATTTTCCTAAAGGGGGGGTTTGTTACAACAAGATTCTCTGCTTTTTGCTTATCTAAATCCTATTTCCAGAACACTTGTTCGGGTGTTAACAACGTCTGAGGATTAAACTTGTTCAAAGAAATCCAATTCTCCTTTTTGTAGTCATGGGGTTTGATAGTTATTTTCTTCTCTTTACATTTAGGATCATCAAGTTTTTGTTCATCTTCTCCTAGTGACTTCATCGATTTCTTATCTTCCTTAGTGCACTCAAGCAACTAGGTTTCTGCTCAGGCTTAAGGATTTCATTGCCATCATAAAGTACCTTATGAGCATTTCTAGCCTTTTTAATGACCTCACGATTTGGTTCCTCAACAAGGGAATGATATGCTTATCGCTAAGACTCTATGCTTAGTGATCAAGTGAGCGATCTGAATGGTGTTCCTTATACGCACAACTTATTTTCAAGCTTGTTTTCAAAGTTTTTAGATTGGAAAAATCATTCAAAAGTTTTGATTCCTTAGCATTGAATTCTTGCTTAAGCATTTTCACATTTTCTTGAAGTTCTTGTTTTTGCTTAGCGCTTTAGAAAGCTTTTCTTGTAAGGAATTTAACTCTTGTTTTAATACTTCTTCTCTAAAATTACTTTTTCTAATGATTGCACGCATTTGGTCATCCATTTCCGCTCACGGTGGTCAACTCAAATTTAGCACGTTGTTCATAAATAGCAACACGTTATTTATAGGCATTCGATTCGAGACAACGTAATCATCGGGGTACATGCGGTGAATTCATCAAAGACATAGTCATTATTGACTGCATAAGATACATTACTTGGTACAGTCTCACTTTCACTTTGCTTCACATATTGATCTTATAGGACAATATTGCTATTACCCACATCATCAATATCTGATTCATAAGTCTCAAGAGATTGTACTTCATTATGCATCTTTCGCTCATCAACATCATCATATAGTTTTAATACCTCTGAAATGATTTTGTCTTTGGATGGACCAGCTTGTTGTGGAGGAGAGACCTTTGGAGAGACCATAGGAGAGATACTAGCCATGAAGATTTTTTGAGCAGTAGGTTCATCATCTACATCGAATCAAATGCATCACAATCGCTACTTGAAAGGCATTCGATGATTATGACCTATCTCCGAATTGGTTGCTCATCAACATCAAGATCATAAGTCTTTGCATTCCTTCAAGAAGAAACAAGAAATCCTCTTCATCCAAAGTCGCTCCATTGTCCCGAGCTTGCACTAGTAGCATCTTATCCTCAAGTACTCGAAGATTCGTGAACGATTTGGAGATGTGCAGTTCCTTGCAATGTGTCCCTCACCACCATAGTTGTAGCACTTGATCGGCTTTGCTTGTCCCGATTTCCAATCCTTCCCGATTTTGATTTCCACCATAGCCTCCACCTACTCCACCCCTTCTCTCGATCGTACTACCTTTCTTGAACCGCCGCACTATAACCTTCCCATCTCCGACGGTGGCTTGATTGTGTGGATTGGATCTTTGTTACGAGGTTGTTGTTGGTGTGTGGGAGAGTGTTCATGTTTTGACCGATCATGAGAGCTAGTTGATTAATGAAGTTTCCACGGCCGCATCAAGATTAGCTTGTTTAAACATTGGATCGGGAATGAGTTTGTGATTACCATTACCCATGGGTACAACTTGAGAAGCTTTGGTGGTAATCCCAACATTTGTGTAAAAAGCAGTTGAATCATTTGATGAACTTGTCTCTCCCTGATTGGTTTTGAACTGTTCCAGAATCCTTTTTTCAAACATAGCATGTCTTTCATTCTAGAGAAGGAAGGCATACAGTTGCTCATAATTTGTATTCTTCAATCCTTTAGTGAGCTTCACAGAAGTGACAAACTTGTGCCATTCGGGATTCATGTTGTTTACAAACATTGAGTTCAACTGAATGTTAGGCATGGTCATTCTGATGTTCCTCATGTCATTCACAAGCTTATGGAACTCACGTAGTACTCATAGACACTCTCATCTGGTTTCATCTTGAAATGCTCAAATTCATCATATAGTTGTGATTCTCTGTCTTCAACAGTTAATTCAGAACCTGAGAGAAGCATCTTGACATTATCCCATACAACCTTTGCTTCAGTGTTGTGATTGATAAGCTTGTAGATGTCTTTTGGAAGACCTTGCAGTACAATGTTAGAAGCCCTGATATCTGCATCGAATCTCTTCTTCTCCTTATCATTGAGCTCATCATACTGCTTTGGTCTTTCCATTCCATAGATCATTGTTCCATCTTCAGTAGTGTCAATTATGTCTCTTGTAGTTTCAATCTGATACGGTCCTTCATCAATGGACTTGAGAATGTTAACTCCGTTTTCCTTTCCAAGACAGTACAATCTGATTCGTTGTGCCCAAGAGTCATAGTCGGTTCTGTCAAGCATGGGTGGACGAGTATCTGAGCCAACTACTTGAACATCCTCAGCAACAGTGGAGATGATTGTAGGTACGTTGGTAGACATGTTAACAAATTACACGGGATTTAATAACTCAATGAGAGAACCGTATTACAAACAAAAATCAACCAAGTCGCTAAGAAGCCTTAAACCAAGTCGCTAAGGACCAAGTCTCTATAATGCCAAGTTGCTAAGACACAATCAAGTCGCTAAATAACAACTCGCTAAGATCCAAGTCGCTAGCAAATTTTGACAGCAAGTCGCTAAGCACCAAGTCGCTAAGTTGTTAAGTCGCTAAATAGCAACTCGCTAAGCACCAAATCGCTAAGTTGTCAAGTTGCTAAATAGCAACTCGCTAAGCACCAAATCGCTAACACCAAGTCACTAACAAACTCAAGTACAAGTCGCTATCTTTCACCAAGTTGCTACCCGTAGTGGAGAATCCACTAAGTGTACTATTTGTCGGCTTGTCTCAACAGACAAGTCGCTAAGCTCAACTCGCTAAGAACTTCAACTACAACTCGCTACCAGCTTACAAAGCAAGTCGCTAACAAGACTAACTATCCGTGGCTCAAGTCGCTAGCTAGAAAATCACACAAACACCACTTTTTAATCCAAAAACAACCCAACCACGACGAATCAAGGTTACCAAATCAAAACCCAAGCACATACAATGATTCTAAACACAAAACTACACCCAAGATTCAAACTTTAACACTAGAAATGATCCAAATGATGCAAAAACCACTAAACTTTTTCCAACTCTAAAACCATCTAAAAATCACTAGAAATCCAAGGATATGTAAGATATGATCAAACCATGGCTCTTGATACCATTTGTAACATCTTGGATTTCATAAACACACTAAACCACAAGATCAAGTAGGCGATAAATGATGTTTTAGAGAGAAAGTTTGAGGTTGGGAACTTTAGTGAGAGAAAGAAAAATCTTATTATGAGTTCCAACTCTACCTTGGAAGGTAGAGAGTGTTTATAGTCATTACATAAATCGCCACCTATCTCGGTCGTGGATCGGGCATACAGGTGGGTAAAGACCCATCCGTCCTCCACGTGTTACTTAAACTAAATACTACTTAACTTATAATAATCTACGACTACGAGCTTTCTAATGATTACATATACTTGAGGTGACCGACTCTTTAATAACTGAATTTACTAAATCCTAACAGGACCTTCCTCCTCTATTACCGTAGATATTTCCATCTCGAGATGGACTTGCTCTTCAGCGTTTCCACCAACACTTGTTTTGACAGGTGCGCAAAGCTCGTGGATGCGATCTTGCTTAGTGCATCCGCCTTTCGATTTTCCCTCTAGGGACTTGCTTGATGGTAAACCTGTCGAAACCCTGAATTAGTGACTTGGTTTTGTTGAGGTATTGAATCATGTTTTCTTCTTTACCCATACTCGCCCAACACATGCTTGGCCACTAGCCGGAATCCTCATTTGCTTCTAGGTTGCGTACGCCCATTCGAGCTGCAATGCGTAGTCCGATGATTAGGGCTTCATACTCTGCCTCATTGTTTGTCGTCAGAATTCAAAGCGCAGCGTAAGTGAATTCCATTCCTCCTGGCTTGTGAGGATAAGGCTGCTCTCGACCCATCCACGCATGAAGATCCGTCCGTGAACAAGATCCATGGGTCTTGTATTTTCTCCTTACTTTGTGAGGGTAAGTCCTCGATGTCGGTTTTTCGATGATAAAGTGCGCTAGTATTTACCCCTTAACCGCGGTCGTGGTGCAGAGGAAATGTTGTGCTCACCCAAAGAACACACTCCACTTCAGACGCCCGACGCGTCGGTTTAGAGATGATTTGCTTGATGGGTTGGTCTCAATTCTTGCTATTGGGTGTGCTGGAAGTACTGCGTAACCGCTTTGCAAAGCAAATACTAGTGCTAGGACCAACTTTTCCATTGCACTGTAGTTAATCTCCGTCTTTTTGAGTGCCTTGCTTACAAAATACACCGGTGTTTGCACTGAATCCCTGTCTGTTAGTAGCACTGCACTTACTTCTCCATGAGTCGCCGACAAGTACATGATTAACTCCTCCCCTGGTCGAGGTGCCACCAGCGTGGGGAGTGCTGCTAAGTGTTGTTTAAGTTGTATGAAAGCTTCTTCCGCTTGCATAGTCCAGCAAAAGTCTCCCTTTTTTGTACACTTCTTGAGCGTTTTGAAGAGATGGAGTGATTTGTCTCCTGACTTGGACAAAAATCTGTTCAAGCCGGCCAGCTTTCCGTTTAGGGATTGGACTTCTTTCAACGTGCGCGGTGAAGGAAGTTGGATGACAGCCTTCATTTTTTCTGGGCACGGTTTGATGCCATCGGGCTCTATAATATATCCGAGGAACATACCTTCTGTAGCGCCAAAAGTGCATTTCTTAGGATTTACCTTCATGTTGATCTCTTTTAATGTCTTAAATGTTTCCTCAATGTCACGCACCAATTCATCTTCCGTATGGCTTTTTATTACGAGGTCATCAACATAAACCTCTAAGTTGCGGCCCACCTGTCTTTCAAATGAGTTATCCAGCAACCGTTGGTAAGTGGCGCCTGCATTTTTTAAACCAAAGGGCATCTTAGTATAGCAATAGACGCCTTGGCTTGTATGGAAAGCCGTTTTTTCTTCATCTTCCTTAGCCATCTGAATTTGGTGGTACCCTTTGTATGCGTCTAGGAAACATTTAAGTGGGTATCCGCACAAGGATTCTACCTTCCAGTCTATCTCCGGTAGCGGGTATCAGTCTTGTGGACATGCTTTGTTAAGATCTGTGAAGTCTACACACATCCTCCAACTACCATCGCTCTTCTTGACCATCACTGGATTGGAAAGCCAGTCATGGTAGTAGACCTCTCGCATGATACCAAGTCCCACAAGTTTGTGTACTTATGCCAGAATTGCTTGTGCACGCTCTAGGGTTTGGCCACACTTCTTTTGTCATACCGGGGAGTATCCTTGTCGGATTCTCAACTTGTGCTCGGTGATTGAGCGTGGTACCCTGGTCATGTGCTTTGGTTCCCATGCAAAAATATCCATATTCTTTTGCAAGAGTGCGCACACAGCTGCCCTGCCATTATCAGATAGTGATCGTCCGATCGATACTTCTTGCTCCGGGTATTCGGGGTGAATTACGACCTTCAGGTTTGGTATTTTCATTGCACGCTGTTCCCGAATGGGTGCCGTTTCATGTGTAATCGTGTTACATTCTCCGGGTTGTGTGGTGGTATTGTAGAGAGTTACAATGCCCCCCTCCACCGGGAATTTAAGCATCCCATGTGCTGTAGATGGTACTGCGCATATAGCGGATATCCCAAGTCTTCCAATAATGCCATTGTATGGCGAAGGGGATTTGATTACCATAAAGGTCATCCAGGCCATCATCGAATGCTCCTTATTTTCTACATTGACTAGCAGACGTATTTGCCCCATGGGCCATATTTTTTCGCTTGTAAAACCAGTCAATGCTGTCGTAGCCGGGCTTTGTTGGCTGCGTATCTCAGGTCGCAGTCGCTTGAAACAATGTTCATACATAATATGCGCGGAAGCTCCTCCATCAACATACATGCGGTAGATATCGTGACCCCCTGCGTTGATCTCAATGGTGAGCGGTTCCACTACTGCATTGTCTGCAGCCAAGGTGGGGAAAGAGATTTCGCTTCCACTGGAAAACTTCTGGCTGATCTTCTGCCTAGTCATTCGCTGCCATGATTGTATCATGCAGATGGTATCAACTTTATCTTTGGGCACTTCCTTCTTGTTCCCAGTCTTTTGCTTATCTTTTCCCTCCTTGATGTTTTTCACCAAATGGTCCAATCTGCCTTCTTTCACTAGTTTATCAATTAGTTGGCGCAATTGGACACATTCATTGGTAGTGTGGCCCTTCTGTCCACGATAGTCACAGTATCCGCTCCCTACGCGCCGATCTTCTGGGGTGCATATTGGTGGGGGCCTTGGGAAGTTCGCGCCTTCCGCTGCGAATATCTCCTTTGGAGTTTTGGTTAGCGGGGTGTATCTGTCATTGTCCCGTCCGCAACCCTGGCCGCGGTAGTTTTTGTTACGGTTGCTACTCTGGTCAGTGGATTGTCTCCGAGGTTGTTCCTGTGACCGATAGCTTGAGTAACCTTTCTTGCTATCCGCCGCGGCGACTTCTCCTTGGATAAAGGACCTTGTGCATTTCATAAGTTCGTCAAAGGTTTGGGGGATCTTTTCGTTCAACCTTTTGATGAGTTCTGGGTTATTGATCCGTTCATGAACCCTGAGATCTTTAGCACTTTGTGGCATGCCTTAACCTGTATGCACTCATCTTTGAAGCGCCCACATAAGCGCTTGTAGATTCCCCTGCTTGTTTCACCTGGCGAGTTTGACAGGTTTTTAGCGCACTTCTTCCTTTGAGTGAAGTTCGGGCGAATGCCTTCCAACTCTTCAAAGCCATCAATGCTTCGCATGGAAGCTTCTTGAACTAGTTTCGCTGCTTTCCCACTAATGTGGAATTAAACATGTGGCACCACACAGGCTGTGGCCAATTTTCAATGGTAGCCGCTGATTCGAAAATTTTTAGGTGATCATCAGGATCACTTGTTCCATCATAGGTTTTTACATTAGCGGGCATGCGCATTCTCTTATCTTCTGAGAAATTGCTGATGCATCGAGTGAACGCATCCACCTTTTGGCGGCGCCAAGGAAGAGACATGTCTTCCTCTTCCTGGTCGCGATATTTCCTCCTTGACTTCCAGTGCCCGGTTTCGCTGTCCTCGTTGTCGAAGGAGTTACCAGAGGATGAGTTTTCCTCTTTGGCTTGTTTTGATCGCCCTCGAGTTCCCGCTTGAAGGGCTTTCACTTGGAGAGTACCGCCGTCCCATCATCATGGACCTGCGGCTACCAAGCCTAGCGTGGAGATTGGTACGCCGTCCATCTTCCTCGTGTTCCCCAAGGTACTGCATGTCCGCTACTTCATCATTCTCAACTCTCCTCCCAATCCTGGTAAATATTGGGGGTTGTCGGTTATCCCTTCCGCGCTTTTCCTTCTGATGACGCGATGGAGATATCTCATATTCAGGGCCGAAATCGAGTCGGCAATGCAAACTCCGACTAGATCTCTTCTTAGCTTCCTCTTGCATGAGAGCAACCAAGGTTTCGTAGTTTTGAGACATGAAATCACTTGGCGCTAATTCCGGCGCAACCCCCTCTAGAGCAGGGGTGTCTGTTTCTACCACTGTACCTTTGTTTCTGTCAGGTGCATCTGGTGCTTTTGTGAGGTTCGTCTCTAGCCTCGATTGGAGTGGAGTGGTAAAAGGAGTGCGCAGTGGACCTTCTGCGCCGGTGGCGGTTGGGGTGGCCTGGGTTTTCCCCGAGCGTGGTTCCACCGTCGGGAAGACAAGATCTATGCCTGATCCTTGGTTTCTAGTAGTACTGGTTGTCCCAGAGACCTGTTTAGAAACCGATCCACTTTGCTGCTTCTTTCCATGTATGTTACCATGCGATCGCTGGTTTTGGTTTCCTTGCTTCTTCATTCTAGTTCTTAGTGATTGGTCCCACGGATGGCGCCACTTGTTGATACAAAAGTTGGGCGTTCTTTGTTAGGACTATGGTTCTCATACCAATTGAATCTTGATGCTTGAGACCTGTGTACTAAGTAAACAGAAAACACCGTTAGGCTTATCGTGGGATTGTCTCCCACGATTATCCTCCGGCATGAGAGTAAGTAATCAGTTTTAGGGTTAATGGAGAGTTTAGGGTTTTAGATCGTACCTTTAATGAGGGTGGGATGCCCTTTATGTACACACGAAATCCTTGTTGGTTTCGTGTTCCCCAACCTTTATGATCCCGCCTAAGTCGGTCGATTTAATGCATATCTCATAAGTAAGAGATATCCGATATCCAATGCCCTAAATAACTTTGGGTTTGGGCTTTCGTGAGCCCAAACAGTTATTGGGTTAGCCCATTCGTAATGGGCTTGTTAGTGGCGCTCACTGGTCGGGTTCGTGACCCGTATGCGGACTATACGTCATCATTTATAGTACAAGTACTAGACGCCCTAAAGGGCTTTCCATGGTCCTCGTGGTGGACTTGGATTGGATTGGGTTACATGAACTTATTCAAGGCTAGCTTAGCATAACTTCTAGCCATTTAGCTTAGCCCAATCCACGAGCCTGTTGACTATTCTAATACGATATCTAACACACGTTACAAAGTTCCTAAACGTGAATGACCATCACTTCTATTAATTATTATCAAGGCTAACACCTTGAGAGTTTTGATTTTCAGAAATACACCCTCTCCACATGTGCTTATATTGTTTTAGCCTAAATCTGAACATTGAGGGAAGAGTTCACACTTTTGAATTGATCGACTCTTAATGGAAAATTCCCCACGAGACACGTTTATGTTTCTCAGTTAATGGAAGCCATTATCAGCTTTTAGGTGATAACTAGCTTGAAGGTGTAAGCTCTCCTCAAATGAGGAGGCTAGACCCGTCAAGATTCATGTCTACCAAGAGTTTCTCGAAACGATACATTCTACTAGGACAAGTCCTTTGCGAGACGCGTTTACATCACTGGTAAAACCAGACTTGAAATTATTACCTGTCCTAGACAAGTATTTTTGGTTAATAACAGTTTATGTTTCATCAATTTGTTCCATTATGATCAACAAGTTTTAGTCAAATTTCTCCCCCTCAAAAATAGAATATGAGTGTTGTTTTTGAAAACATGTTGACTAAAATATGCTTTTTGAGGTTTTAGAATTCATTTGGGAATAACGGATTTCAAGAACGTTTGATTGTGAACAAAGATTTTGATGTTTTTCAAACTTAAGAAGCTTTTGATCCTTATATTTAGGGCACTGAAGCATAGAATAGGGTCCTTTCTTTTAAAATTGGGTTATGCACAGTGATGTGTGCATAAGCCATATATTTCAACAAAATTTGTTTTGTTTTAACAAAATTACTACCCTCAAATACGAAATGTATTTAAGAGATAATCTACTTGAGCGAATTTTGAATTATGCACAGGCATAATCTAATAACCTAACACGAGTGGTATCCGTAGTAAATGAAATTTGAAAACTTAACCAGGTATAAGCACCTCACTTCCAAAGATTTGATGACTTGACCCAATCTTCAAACCAATTCGAATGGAACACATGAAGACACCCTCAAGCAAGTCACAATGACACACCGCAAATGATCACACAACCCCGAAATACAAATCCATAGGCATGTGATCACACCAACACTATGACAAGATTGTTAGTACCACTAAGTCACCAATGCAACCAAGATGAGAGTGCAAGACGATGGTAGCAAATCACATAGACTAACACAAGAAAATTCCAAAGAACACGTAACCAAAGACCCAAGTAGAATCAAGAACATGTCCATGATGGTTCGAAAAGCACTTGACAAATTATCACCAAAACAACGCACTACATGCTACATAAAGGATTCAAAACTGTGTCATTGTATAGGGTTTCAAAACCCTAACATCCAATAATTCATCCAGAATTTTGAAATGTATTAGAAAGTACTTTTGAAAATTCATGTTATAATTCTGCTCAAGGTTATATTATAATGAATGTAAAGAGTTAGAGTTATTAAAGAAAATGTTTAAATGTTCTTTCTAGACTAAGTAATCTAACAAAAATTATCTAGACTCTAACTTCAACGCTCATTCGGGATGACGAAACCTGAGAGTATTGGTCCCCTTTGCTCTTCCTCCAACATAGCCTTCCAATCGTCACATTTGCACTCTGAATTTAAGTATGGAGTCGATTATGTGTTGGGAATAAAACTAACAGTTACCACTGATACGCTTGTGGAAGACACTGCTGAAGAATGCACTAGCAGTGGAAACTCATTACCGCTGCTAGTACATATTATTACCACTGCTATTAGGATAATTGTTATGTAGTCGTACATAGATAAGTATAGAAAAGATCTTGTGTATATTCTATATAGTTAACATTATACTTATCTTGTAAAGGACTCCTTATGCTATAAAAGGAGATCCTAGGTCATTGTTCTTGGTACGTATGCTTCAAGGTGTAACCCTAGTGATAAGCAAGATCACTCGTATTATTCTCAATAATATTGAAGCTTTGTGTTACATTGTTCTCACTTACAATACATCATACAATCCATATTATGAGTATTACTAAGTATATTCCGCGTACTTATTAATATAAATCAAAGTATCACTAACACAAGGTGTGTGTTTAGATCCATCAAGTGGTATAAGAGCTTTGGTTCTAATACTTTGATTCAGAAGATCCAAGGAATAAGCTTAACCAACTCACTCAAATCAATGGAGAAGGAAAACAACCAGTCCAACTCTGCTCCAAGGCTTCATAAGCTCAAACTTAATGAGTTTGAGATGTGGAGGATAATGATTGAGCAATACTTTCTCATACAAGACTATGCTCATGGGAGATCATCTTAACGGTGATTCCTTCAAGTCTCAAAAAAGACCGAGAAAGTTGGTGACACGTGGTTGTAACGCTTTACGTACACGAGACTAATGATGAAAGAGCAAAGAAGAAGAATGACCAAGGCCGAAGTTTGTTACTAATGACTCTTACTAAAGACCAGATCAATGCTTTCAGCAAGTTCAAGACAACAAAAGAACTTTTTGAAGAGATTTGCTCAGTGTTTGGTGGCAATGATGCTACTAGGAAGACTCAAAAGACATTGTTGAAGCAAAGTTATGAAAACTTCTCTGCTTCAAGCAATGAATCACTTGACAACATCTTCACCAAACTCCAGAAGATTGTCACACAATTGACTTTGTTTGGAATTGAGGTAGATAAGGAAGACCTCAATCAAGTTTCTAAGAAGTTTGCTCACTGAGTTTCACACTAATGTTACAATCCGGAAAAAAACCGAGATTGAAACTATGAAGCTCAATGATCTTTACAACAACTTCAAAATCATTGAACAAAGATTGAAGAAGGCGGAAACTTGGTACAAGCTCTAGCAACTTGGCATTGTTGTCAACCTCTGTTGGCGGTGATGATTCTCAAGATGACAATGATGATGATTTTGCCCTCGCTGGTTCTACGCTTTCCATCGGTAATGCTAGTGTTACCACCGAAGGTGCAAAGAAGAAGGTTGTTGGTATTAGAGATCCTACCTTTAAGCTTATATCTCCACCCAAGTAAGTGGCTCTATATTAACTAATAAAGACATAGAGCAAATTGATGAAGATGACTTTGAGGAG